>NNCF01126944.1:285612-324593 GCA_002313205.1 Laupala kohalensis
GTGGGGCTTTAGGGCTCGTCAACATCGAGGTCATTAGAGCCCATGCAAGTAGGGAAAAATGCAATTTCGCACCATAGAGAAGAGCCGTAATGACTCTTCCCCGTGTGTGGGACTCTCCGAATATCTCGACCATACCCACTAAAAAACCCTCCTGATTTACCAACAATTCTCTGAAATGAAACGGTTAATGTTAATAAACTATTGAATTTTATGAGTAGATCGGGGTTCCTCCCACAAGTTCTCGGGAGGGTTTAAAATTTGCATTCCCTTTTCATCTTTACTGTCTTCTTTGTTTTCATCGTTCGTTTCTGTAATTCGAAAATATAGTATTTAAAAAAATTGTTTTCCTTTTTTTGCGAAATAATGTATTGGTATTCTGTTTTCTTTTCTTTCNCACATAAACCTCCCGAAAGCAACTTCTCAATAGTCTGGATTTAAAAAAAATCTAAAATTTAAATCAGCATCCGTTTATAAAGTTTTTAGACATGCAAGAGTTTTAATTATCTTTCGGCACAATTACAGGGCGGACGTTCGATTCGTGCGCATGGCTGAATACTAAACCTTTGGCCGCAAGAAGTTTCATTTTGAGAAAATAATCCGTTTCTTTCGCGCCTTCACCATGGATGTGTGTTGATGTAGCGATGTCCTTCACTGCCTACGCCACGCCGTCCTCAACGTCATCGCTGACGTGGAAAAATGAAACCGAAGACAGAAGGGTCTCCTGGAGAGATACTGCGTTGGTGACGATATACGACCTAATTCATTTGTATCAATATGATGTGCAAGCAAAAAATTAAATCCTTGAAAAAAATCCAAACCGAACTGGATCAGGTGTTTCGGACATATTTCCCAATTTCTGTAGAATAACCCGAATACGGATCTCTAAAGCAAAATTCCTCGGAGAATCTGAAACTGCGCACCATTTGTCGACGGCAAACTTCATACGCCAAGAAATTATAATTAAATGATGCATAAAACGTCGTCTTAATTTAATGGAATTTTCGACCCGAAACGCAGAGATTCCCCCCAGAACTTAACATTTCTAGAAAAATAATCNGCTGAAAATCTGGGTGACTTTCAGACACACAATCCAATTAACTCACTTCGAGTTAATTATGTTTTTAACCAGTTTTTATGCAAGTCCGTACAACCATGACCCACTAGACGTGGAATTGTTTCAGTGTAAATTAAATTCTCATTATTATTATTATTTTTGTGGGGCTTTAGGGCTCGTCAACATCGAGGTCATTAGAGCCCTTAAAACTTGTACAGGTAGGGAAAATGCAGTTACGCACTAGGGAGAGCCAACATGACTCTCCCCGCGTGTGGGACTCGCCGAATGACTCAACCATACCCGCTAAAAACCCTCCTGAATTACAACTCAAAACTCAAATCCCAACATATCTCACGACTTTACTAAAAACATTTTTTTTTAAGAAGAGGAAAGAGGAAAATGAAAGATACCCTAGCCCTAATAGCGTCGGTATCGAAAAGAACAAGAGGTGACCAAGGAAGGTCAGAAAAGAGAAAGAAAGGAGCATTACAACAAGTGGAAGTAATGCCAGACTCAGCTCGGGGCCCCGTGTTCAAATTCTCATTAAATAGATGAGAAATTATTTGTTATCTTATTAGTTAATATGTTTTCTAAAACTATCAAGCAAAGATTTAGAAAAGTAAAATTGTCCGTGTGAAAACCATAAACCAAAGCGGGTGTATTTTTCTAAAATCATTCTCATTATCGGAATAAAAATATCATGTTAGTTCGCATAGAAAGCGGTCCTCATAAAAGCTACGTGCATGAAATCAACCTAATTTTATTGTGCGTCGACCGACAAGCGGAAGCTGAAATGTCCGCAGCGGAAGGCGGCAGCTGCCTTCCGCACGCAGATAAGAGCTTCGGCACTGAAGACAGAAAACGTGCGGCAACATTGATTGTGTGATTGGTTACAGAGTGTGTCCTTGAGTTGTCGACTCCTCTTCCCTACCGCTTCCCACCCTCCCTTTTCTCTCAGCTGGTTCTCGCCTAAAACTCTCCACACACTTCGTATAAGATTTAACTGATATATTAAATTATCAGGCTAAAATTAAACTGGTAGTACGTCATTAATCGATATTTACAGAAGCATCCATCTCTCGAAATAGTGTAACGTGAAAATATGAAAAATCAGATTCGTGGTGGTAACGATTTATATGTTGTAAAATATCAGAAGGGAGCTGGCTACCTCCCTCTCTATCGCCACCTCTACGTTCAGAGACATCTTGACCTAGAGATGCTCTCTGACATATATTCAACTCGTATCAATATCCTCACGCTCGGAAGCCAGAATGATTCACCTATAGTCCTCGCAACGAAAAAAATTGTAACGAGATGTAATCAATGGAGCGAAAGCACGGTGTTGTCATGTCCCCAGGCGGCATGCCAAAGCACCCACACATTGCTGCTGTAATCCGGGGAAAAGCTGATTTCAGGTTGTGTCAGGGAGACCTAAGGTTAGATCAAGACGTTGGAATATCAAATACTACCGGTTCTACGAATCGGCTGATGAAGGCGGCAGCATCGGAACATAGTTACTTTAGATTCTGACATTGGAAAAATGCTCACGTGTCGACAGCGTCAGGAAGTCTGCAATCTCACAATACTGGCATTGACTCCTCAACTTGTTTTTACGTTCCTCCCTCATAACCTTTCTCTCGTTGCGAGCACTGTATTTTTTAACAGTTGAAGAAAAAAGATAAAATAAATTTTATTTTGAATTTTAAAAAATGTATGAAAAATTCAAGTATTCTATTTTGACATTGACAACAGTCGTGTAGTTATCTCCTTGTAAAGGGAACAGCGATTGCTTGAAAATCGTTTGGAAAATGTCTTATGTTTTTTTATTTCTTTTTCTGTGGTAAAAAAACTGCAATAAAGATTATCAAGTGCGTGAATCAATCTAGCCGCCCAGCGTGAAGATATTGCTGCGAGTGAAAGGTGATATGTTGTATCTGTAAATGGGAAATGTAGCGTGCTATTGCGGCTTATCTACATGGAACGATAGGAGTTAGGAGTTGGATGGTAGGTCATTGTTAGTAGGTGGGTCGCTTAGCTGGCCAACCAACAACTTGGCCTGCGTGGAGGAGTCATTACTAGTAGTTAGAGTTATTGATACTAGGAGGAGCTAGATAGATGAAGGAAGGTTTGCTTTTCAGTAGTCACAGCCGTCACAGCTATATGAACTGGGAAAATATTCTGGCCCCATCGGGAATCGAACCCGGGATGACTTGATGAGCGACAACACTACCACCTGCGCCACTGCTGTGATATGCAAGGGGGCATCTCTGATCAAGACTCCTCGAAACGAGGAAGTGGTGACTGTGGCAGACGAATTTTTACAACCCAGTTTGAATTCTTTAGTTCATAAACAATCGAATACAAAATGTAATTATAAATTTTATTCGTCACTTTTCATATTTAACGAAATTATAAGGAAAAATTTGTTCCGCGTTATTTTCTTCTCTGCGCGTTAACAGGTGTTTTTTGTAATAGTTTTATTACGTCTGTTATTATTCATTACGTAGGTACAAATAAAAACATGTACGACATACTGAAGGACGCCCGTAGTTTGTTATTTCTGGATAGGCAATTCAATAATGCAAACTTTTGACAAGTCAAAACAATAAAGGAAGAAGAATAGAGAAATGTAGAATGGCGTACCTCTGACATTAGAATTTAATTCCTATTAAATTTACATTAACACGAAAGATTTATTTAAAAATTTAAAATTTATTTAAAAATATTATTTTTAAAAATTTTGAACAATTGCGGATGATAGCTCTGACGACGAGAAAGCAGTTAAGAGGGCATCAAAGTAAAACGACATGTCTTGCAATCGCTTGAGATGTTCCGTCGCTACCTTCACGAGTCTGTTCAAGTTGCCTTCAGAAATTACAGTATGTTATTGGCATTTAGAACATTATCTTAAAAATTCTTCCAGTGCGTTACAACACCTAATATTTTACTTGTTTCGTTATTATTAATATTTTCTCTCAGGAATGTACATTATTATTATTTTCCTTAATTTTTAATTTCAGTATATTGTTGCTGGTAAAAGACGAGATACGGACTCACGCTAAGCATTCTCATCTACTCCTAGATTAAAAATTTTCTTACCGTGCGGGTAGTTAATAATAATGATATTTTCTCTCCGGCATGTACCTTATTATTGTTATAATACTTTCTACCACAAAATATCTGGGCATTTTTCGACATGGCACCCGACTTCTTTTGTTCATAGATCATGAAATAAGGCACTTACTTAATAAGAGAATATTGAAATAATGAACTGTTTTATACATCTCACAAATCATTAACTATTGACTAATTTAGCAAGTTTCGGAAATTTGCCAACAACATTACTCTTGTTGGGCCCATCATGCGAACCGAAAACATGACAATCCTGTTATATTCTCCGCAGGCAATTTAATTTATTTTTAATGTTACGCATTATCATCAATGGAGACTGTTCTCGGGATACCATATCTCGAGGCACGGCAGTTACTAAATTGTCAGCGTGCAAACCAGCTGGGTCTACTGGGATGGCCGCACTTCCCACGAACACTGTTTCACCGCCCCCTTCGACGTACACAGCTCTTCGTCGTACTTCGGTGGTCTCTGGGAAAAGCCGGGAGGTGTGCGCAAGACTAGTAGACCCTTCGCTCTGAATGACAAATATTTTCAGAATAGAATTTACGTTGCATTAATGACAATTAACCATTACCTGGGAGAATCAGGCAGTGAATTCGCCCACATGCGAAGGAGACGATTGACACATTTTCACCCGTCACACATTATAACCCATGGGAAGTTTCCATTGGAGAAATTTCACATGTCAACAATGAAAACAAAAATGGCGAGATAAAATAGTAACAGTGAAAAATATCGGGGTCAACTAACTATAATACGAATAAGCTGCGAAGCATATTCGTGTTTCAAATTCGACCTAGGAATATGGATACATAAAACTAATAACAGGCCTTAGTCGAAGGAAGCAACCACGTCAAGTCCCTTGCCAAGGTCGTTAGAAATGATATCGCATCTTCAAGACTTCCTCTGATTATAGCTGAAAGTATGAAGCTGTCAGAGTATTACGACACGATAAATCGCGAAAGAAACAGTACTTCATAAAATCATGAATTACACCGCTTCCGAAGTGAAGCACATTATTACTTCGCAAGTAAAGAAAATACTCAAACAGAATTCTCTAACATCTAGAACATGCAAGAACGACTAAACAACTTGCAGACAATGCACATAAAACAACACACGGAATCAATCCAACTACAGAAATAGGTTTCGGACTAACTCTTTAGTTACATATAGTTTCAATTAGTATTTCATCACAAGATGAAGCATTCATTGTCGTATCACACACAATAACTAGAAGCATTGTTGAGCTACCAAACATTCTGAAAGATGCAAACTTATCATGATTGACTTCACAATACAATCAACACACGAAAATAAACAGCTTATAATTCAACATTAACTAACCTGAATTGTTCCAAATCCTATCAAGTTGAAGCCAGTTAACAATTTTCCCAGGAATTAATACTAAATGAAGCAAATAACGCTGAAGACAGAAACACAGTCTAGATGGACAATAAATTTTCAAGTCACTGTAAGTTTATAGACATATCTTCCAACGCTGGAAAAGCTGCGTTGTCTCGTACCCGAGTTCCTTCACGCCAACGCTACGCACAACGCATGCACCAACACAGCACCAACAGAATCAGATTCTTGGTTCTGCTTGGTTCTGCTCAGCAGCTCTCACTATAAAGAATTGACAACTAATACCACGTGCGCACTCTAGACAGCGTTCAGGATCACCAGTCAACATGCGAACCAAACATTTCAAACGCAGTAAGATACTCTGCGACATCTACCGTTAGTATCATGTACTTACACCGGTTATTTCAAATGTCAGTTCCGTGATAACATGCACTTCATATATATAGATTATTTCATTTACTGTTACTATCACATTTCTGTATAATTTCCTGATGGTGCTAGTGACTTAATAATGGAGGAAGTAATTTATCAAAACTCAAGTTTTCAAAAAGAATTAATTTCAAAGTAAGGAACTTTCTCATCAGAAAGTTTTATTCTAATCAATGGACCAAAATTAAATTAATTTCTTAATACATAGCAAATTGTTCTGTTTACTTCTGTCATAACAAAAAAATTGCATTACTAACATTTACAACCTTTTTCAGACATAATAATTTTTTCAGACCTATTTCAATCACATAGTTTTATCACTGGTTTCTAACTTCGTCAGGTGTTACATAAGTAGTCCAGTATACCAGTAACATATCATGAATGAAATTGTAAAGAATTTAACAATAGACAAAAAAAAACAATGAAACAAAAAGAAACAGAAACCAATATCCAAATTTTCTTAATATTGATAAATAAATAACTGATTATCTCTCAATGTCTCAACGTAAGTTCAAACTCTCCACTGTGGTTTTTATGTGTGTCATTTTGGTATTTATAATTATAACTTTCCCAGTCTAATATCCTGAAGTCTTTTCAATCCATTAAATGGTCCTCATGTAAGTAGTTGCGGCAATTGGGAATCAAAAGTGAGGGGGCCAAAAATAAAATTGACAATTTTCATTAAGGTGACATTTTTAGCATACTTCCATTAAGTATGATTTAAATAATGAAATAAATCAAAGGAAAGACAACTGGTGATTACCACATCAAATATGGTGTAATGTTTTTTATAATTCCAAGTTTTAGACAGTTAAAATGAATTTTTTATCATTCCTTAAAAAAATAAATCAAAGGAAAGACAAATGGTGATTACCACACCATGCCCCCCCCCTAATCGCTGCCACTGCATGTAAGCAGTGATTAGTTACAACTCTGTATTCTGCTGCATTGAAGTTCTGTTGGTGTTCTCGGGTTCTAGTTGTCAGTTCTCTTTTTTGTCTGTCCTAAGTCAGTAACATTATAATCTTTACATAGTTACTATACTTTTACAAGCTTCTTGATTTATCTTCACAATACATTTCATTGACATTTTTGAGAAACACCCTGTGCTTTTTTCTGGGAAAAATGGAAAAATTTAACCAGTAGTCACATCAATAATAAAACTATGGTCACGGGCAACAGTTTCTTTGGTATCATATTTGAACTACAGGGAACTGATGACAGTAAATTAGTTCAAACTGAAAACACACCATACCATAACATTAAACCAAGGCTAAAACAATGCTTAACCTAAATCTCATGAAGATATTTCACTAATTTTAGGTGACAAACAATTACAGACAAGAGAGAACTATACTATCGAACCAAATTGATATCTATTATCTTTTGAATATATACTGATGAGAGTTAATATACTATACCTAACGAATAATACCATAATTCTAACATCAAGTGATGTTAGCAGGACATAAGCACACATTTTTAAACTATACATCATTAGTTTCACCACAGTTTTATTAGTCCAAAGTTTACCAGTACATATATCATAGTGACCAGTGCTAAAAGAGCAATAGAAATACCTCCAACACTTTTTGAAATTATTGGTACATATAATATCATTGTTCATGGAATCGAGGAGGGAAAATTCTAGGGAAACAGTGGTAATTCACTATTCCTGAGAAACTCAAGTTCCACATGTTAGCTTTTTACCTACTCTAAAGCATCCATAAATTTCGGGTATGTCTGATTCTCATAGTAAGTGAAGAAATGTAAAATGATGTATGGAACAACTACATCCCTTGAAATACTAAGTGACTACTAGCTTTCTGTGAACCATTACAATTTTGTTGTATTTTTTTTCTTTTCTAAACAGCTTTTGCAGTAATATGTAATATAACAATTCTTTGGATATTCTGGTTGGTGTAATTTTAAAAAGAGGTGTGATGTCAAATACTTTTAAAAAGTAATTTAATAAGGAAATTAAGAAAAAATTGTTGAAATTTTACAATATATTTAATGATACAGAGTACATGGTTTTAAAGGAATCTAAGATACACAAAATTCACAAAGTTCTAACATACTTCTCTATCAACATATATATAAAAAATCATTCGTATGTATTATAAAACATCTTTATGAAAAATGAACTGTTTATTAACATTGTGCAATTTACATTATATGTTTATTTCAATAATATTTATATCCATTTCTTTCATTATCTATTTAATTCACAGATTTAATTGAAAATCAGATTTCATGAAAAATATTTCATGGTGATAATAACAACTCGCGTCAATGAAAGCAAATGTTCATTAATTCGGAAGAACTAGTGGTACCTATCTGCATGAACAAGACAAGTATCTCTAATTGTCTCTTTAGCTATCAATATCTTTCCAAAAAGTGAGACAGTAATGAAAAAAGCAGACAAGCTCACCACTTACTGGGTATTAAGAATGACATTTTAAAACACTGATACACAGATGTGTATTCTCTCAGACTCTTTAAGATTGATCGCTGTTACTGATCTCATTTAGCTAAACCTGTTATTTATGGAAGAATTTTTCTTATTTCAAAAAAATTCTGAAGTGAACAATCAAAATAGTGCTCTACATATTTAGAATATGTATCTTATATGATTTGCTTCATAAGTTATCCTCTACTTTTAAACTTTTATCATATGAAAATGTTAACTAACAACTTCAGGATGCTATTAAAATTATGTATGTTTATATTTTTAGACATCATTATTAAATTAGAAAGAAAATATAATTTCCTTTCCATTAAGTCATAGTTCAATTCCTCAAGGGTATTTGATAAATGTATACAAGCTAAGAACAAGCAGGCACTTGAGTAAGAATGTGTCTTTTTGCATATCTATTTTTGGATATTTCCAAGATGCCAACTTGCTTATCGACTAATGTGAGTCACTACCTGGGGAATTTCTTTCCTGTATTTGTTCAATGACGTCTTAAAATAATTTTAATGACAAATCAAATGACTCTTCTCTTTATAAACAGACATATATTTACTTTGAAAACACTAATAAATAAAATAACATACACAACATTTCAATCCTCATTGTGTATGTTATTTTATTTATTAGTGTTTTTAGAGTAAATGTATGTCTGGTCATAAAAAATAGAGTCATTTGATTTGTCATTAATTATACATGCAGACAGCAAATATGACTAATTAAAATAATTTTCTTTTTCTGTTTTAACAATAGCTTTAAAGATTTAATTTTCTTTTTACTTTTTTTGTCATAAAAATATACAAATTTATTTTAATCTCCTGACATTTTATCAATTAAACATTTTCTTTTAGTTTAATTCTGTTTTTATATCAACCTGTGTCTTGAAAAATATAGAAAAATTTTGTTTCTCTCTTTTTACAATTTTTCTGTCTTGGGTATTTTAGTATATACTATATACTATACTATATATAGTAGAACACACTGGTATATAATATACAGTTCATTGTTTTTGACATTTCTATGAATTTGCTTCATCTAGAAATTGCAGAAATCGAACTACATTGATACCCAATATTTTAAAATTCTCTCTCAAATCATTCAAAAGGAAATATTAGGCTGTACTCATGTGAGCAAGCAGGCTGCAACCCAGACATGGACAGGTGAGAAAATATTGTGATGCCATTTAAAAAATTATGGGAGTGAGGTATGAGTTAAAGTTCCTGGATTGTACCGTGATGCCTAGAAGCATTTTTAGCAATATAATCACTTGAAACAGCAAGTGCTCAAAATGGCAACACTGGTTCTTTTCTTATCTGTCAAATTCAGTGGGGATGCATGTAGTTTTGCATGAGATCTTACAAGTAGCAAGGATAGGAAAAGTGAACTAATATTATGTTTCTGTTGAGAAGAATGGACGCCTTCCACTATTCCTAGAAAAGAGAAAAGACATGTTTCATTGACATTCTCATAACTTAAAAAAAAACTTATTTTATGTTTGAAAATGTCGGTCAGGTGAAAATGGCAAAGAGCCTGGAATCGAACCCAGAACTCCTGCATTAATGCAGGGATGTTATCCACTACACCACCCATTCGCCTTCCACAACTATACACCATTTCCACCCAGATTTAAACTCCAGAAGACCTGAGACACATCCCCATACAGAAGATAAGTGAGTCCTGAGTTTGATTCCTGGCTTGTTGTCAATTTCACCTGACCAAAAGTTGTTACATATCTTATCCATGTGTAGGGATCATGGAAGAAATATACACATTATTTTATCTTTGTACACAGAATTCTTACCCTGTGGGACAGACTACAACATGCGCACGTACTCTCCTTCCTTGCAAGAACTGTTCCATGATGTGATCTTCAATCCATCTCATAGTGGCGGCATTGCGAACCACAATGGGAACCATGTTATTGGAATGCAAACGCACGATCGTATTCAGTTCAGCATTCCGTCTGGCTGCTGTCGATTGGGGATGTGCTCCTCTTTCAAGTAAGAGTTGTATCACCTCATGGTGCTGGTATATCTCAGCAAGTTCCAAAGGAGTACAGCCCTGTACAGAACCATAAACATTGAGTGAATATAATTCATCTTGAATTGGAATATGTAGCATGTATTATTTTTAAAAGATAACTTTTATAAATATCACTTCTTCTCCAATCATACAGAACAAATTCTCAAGAGTCAGGTATTACTAAGATAATGTTTTTGAGAGAGACCAAACCATAATTGAATGTCTCGAGAATGTGCTATATGTTTAAAAAAAGCAAGTGAACTGTAACTGATAACTTCAATGAACAGACAAGCAGTGAATCCATTCTAGATCTCTAGTGATTCCTTTATGTGTTCCCAGAGGTTTACATCCACTGATTATTGTTATTTAATGATGATTATATAGTATTAAATGGTATTCACAATTAAAATAGAGAGTCTGGTATGTCATAATTTAAAGTAATAGAAAAATACTTATATTTTTAGCTCTACTAAGATCTGTTATTTTTGTTCACTATTTTTTAGTTTAGTTACATAACAAGGATATTTAAATATTTCACTCTCATCCTAATACATAAAAAGTATAATATATGTATATTGTTTCACACTGTAACCCTTGTCTCAAATGTGAACACAGTCATAATTTTCTACATACTCAGCACACTACACAACTAAAAATTGGAAATTAAATTCAGAGTTTGACCCATAGGAAAGCATCAACTCATGAATACAAAAACAAGACATAGTTGTCCATACCTGGCATTTATTTGTTTATTTTATGTCTTTTGATGAGGTTCAGGCCATGAGACCTGCTCTTCCCCCTAACTGTTGGACTTGGGTAAGGAAATTGGGAAGGAGAGATGTTGGGTTGCCAGGGAACTTACAGTACTGAAACAACATTTGTCTGGACTAGGTGAGGGAAAACTCAGCTTCAAACCTCACCTAGTTCGACTGAGCAGGGTTTGAACCCATACTCTTTCGCTCAGCGGGATCATGGAAGCGAAAACACTACCAACCAGCCCCCACAGCTGGTATAACAATACTTTGACCCTGGCTGGCGTAAAGCCTCAAAGAGTGTCGATCAGCTAAAATTTTTGGTGGAGTATTAATCAAAATCTGGAGGAGTAACTCATATAAACAAAGCTAATTGTTTAAATAAATTGGAGAAAAAAATGAGAATGAGAATGAGAATGTCATAGATTTAGCATAAATATTAGTGAGCGCCTTCAATGATTTCCATGAATGCATTGTCTCAAAATTTCCATGAATGCATTTCCGTACTGAAGGGAACAACAGCGAAAGTCTTTTGCAAAAGTCTTGAATTTTTGGACATGTTATTGATAAGTAATGTAACATTTTCACCAGGGACCAAGTTCTTGTGCTCTATTAAAAAGAATGTTATATCAAAAGTTAAAGTCACAGTAGATTTGCAGTAGTATTGTGGAGTTGTATGGCCTGTAGCAACTAGGAATGATAGGGGTCAGAATAAAGTTTCTCAAAACATTAAATCCTTTTCACACATCATGCTTGCATGATCCAAGTCTTATATTAGATTTGTTAATAACTTTAATTCAAAATTAATATAATTTAGAACATGCATAAATATCAGCATTGTAAAATTGAATGATTTTGGTAAAGAGTAAAGAAATCACTCATGACAGAAAGATGCAGTTTTAAGAAACAAAACTCTGTCAGGTATGTAACCACTTTAAAAATTGAGATGGAACTAGTCCACCTCAAGAATGTTACTTATTGCCCTGCCTTTTACAACTACTTAAGAGAACACAAGGTAAATTTTTGAGCGAGGTAAATTACAAGAATAAAGAACCATCCTACAAAAACATCTAGGAATTACAAAACTAAATTAAGTGATTGTAACAAATTGAACATAGGCGAAACAAAAAGAAGACAAGCATCAGACCAAAAGAAAATTTTAGGGATATCAAATTTAAACAAACTGAAAAATTAGCGGTAACTGCTCAATTTTATGCAAGAAAAACAAGAATTTAGGATAAGGCAAAATTATTAACATTGGTCTATCAATTGTTATAACTTTTAATTTTTATTGCTGAAGTTTCAATCAAGAAAAATTTAATTGGATAATTTTAATTGGAGAAACCCGAGTCATCACAAAATTTGTTTAAGTAGCAATAATCCTATTATGCTTGACTAGGGATGAGAGTAAGATATCCTGAATGCATGCTTCCAATCTAAAGGTAAATAGTAGTGATGCTGTATGAAAAGGAAACATGTCATGTTATAATTTATTATATTATGAACACTTCAGAGTGCAATTCTTCAAGAATATCATTTTGAATGAGCCTCAATAATTCTTTTTTGTTCCTGATCTTTTCATCCTGATATCTATTTATTCAGCATATTGATGGGGACACAGCACTAGGCAGTAGTTCTATTCCTATTTTGCCTATACTAGCTCTATCAGTGGCTTACAGGAACCAAGAGCACTATGCAGATGAATGAGGAGATGAATGTTGATGAATGACGTCAGTGAATATGACAGCTGGATGGCGAAGAGTGATTGTTTTTGTGGGGTGAAAGGCAGGGGAAAGGAAAAAACCCTAAGGAAACCTGGCATGGATGCACTTTATTGTAGTATTTGTAAAAGGGCAATATAGTGCGCTATTGAAGCTTAGCTACATAGGATAGAAGGTAGGAGTTGGGTGGTAGGCTATTGTTAGTAGGTGGGCCACTTAGCTGGGTTTACCAACTTGGCCAACATGGAGGGGTTAGTAGAATTGTTAGTAATAGTTAGAGTTATTGAAACTAGGAGGAGGTAGATAGAGGAAGGAAGGTTTGCTTTCCAGTAGTCACAGCTATATGAGCTGGGACATTAATATGAAAAGCTACACTTTTTTTTTTTTTGATCCCACTGGGAATACAAGAGTACCATGTATAATAAGTTAAAAAGTAAATACCTTCCTCTATATACATGCACAAAATAGATCTTGTAGAACATGATCCCTTTCATAATACTATATCAAATATATATACAAAGAAATGTTTAGCAAATTTTCACCACACTTCTCAATTATAGTGAAGTTTGGGACATTCCCCAATACAACACAGTACATTTCTTTTATCGTAAATGACCTTGCCAGTGCTCGTAAAGAGTAAATAATTGCTTTTTATATTTCATTGGTTTAAGAGTAATATGTTTTTAAAAGAAAAACCTTTTTGGCGCCCTCATCTTTCATGGAATGAGTTACATGAAGAACCCACGGTAGGTACGCAGTAGCAAGATACAATTGTACGCATCACCCCCACCTTGTTTATTTGTTTATTTATTTTAATTGGGGCTTGAGGGCTTTCAAAGTGTAGGTCATTACAGCCCATTGGTGAAAATGAAGTTACCCACCATAGGGAGAGCAATTGAATAACTCAACCATAACCACTAAAAATCCTCCTGAATTCACGAAATATCTAAACATAATGATGACATTTTCCACTGTCCATGTTCACAACACTCGACAGGCCAGCAATATCCATCTACCATGGATAACATCCACTTTTAGCCAAAAAAGCACTCATAATGCAGGTATACAGCTATATAATGCATTACTACTCAACCTTAAAAACATCAATAAGCTGAACCTATTCAAAACAAAACTCAAACAATTCTCACAACTGAAACTCTACTACAGTGTACAAAAATTCCTCAATGGCAATAACTAATGTATGACATACAATCTGTTGTAGGTAATCATTAGAACAATAGCGCAGAAGGTGACCCATGATGCAGGAAATGATCTAACATGAAATTACACTGTTGTAGTATAAATATAGACCTAGACATAAATTAATAAAATAAAAGTAAAATAATAGAATTCCTATCATAGATATCTAATAACCTTAGCCTAAATAAATATTAATAATCCATTATAGTAATAATAAATTATTTGTCAAAAAACAGTACAAACTGCATATGACCACGTGGCAATAAACTAATTTACTCTCTGGAAGCAAGCAAGGGACCATCCCATCAATCGGCCCTAAGGCAGAGGCGGATTCAATTTTTTTTGCATAAGTTCCTAGATAAGATAAAAAGTTAGCTGCGAGTTATAATACATATATAATGTCAATATGTTTGTAATTTAACGCAAATATGTTTGTAAATTTACATGTAAAAGTTATTATCGAACTATAGATTATTCTGAGTATAGTGTTTAAAAATCATAAGAGTTGAAAAAACACTAAATTCACGATTTATTGTTACAATAAACACGCCCCTAGACAAAGCCTAGAGAACCTGTATAAGAAATCCGCCTCTACCCGAAGGAAAAACGGAGAAAAACCCGGGCCAGGATGGGGCTACAGAATTAATGTACACAACCGTGCCAAAGTTGAGTACACATAAAACTAAATTAATATGAGCCATACGGCAACACAATCATGCAAGAAAATAGTTTTTGAAATTGTTATAAGTTATTTTAAAAGTACTACAGCAATGGAGTCATAAAGTACAAGACGAATTTAACTTTTATTAACATCAATAAATTCTTTTACATTGTAGAAGCACTGGTGCAGGAGGTAGTTTTTAACCGCTGATTTGAAGATATTCAATTTCATAATGTCTTTTATATTATAGTAGAAAATAATGGTATTTTATGTTAATTTCTAATTAGCCTAAGTTAAATGAATATGGTTAAATATATCAAAATCATTATAATGTTGTTATTCTTATATGTAAATATTATTGTTATTGTTGTTAGTACTATGACTCGCCATACATCATTGTTATGATCTATATGGTTCAATAAAATATTATTATTATTATTATTATTATTATAATATAAAACGACAGACTACAGTTTCCTAAATATATTATGTTAAAAAAATAAAAACTCTAATTTTCCAAACTAATGAAAAGAAGAATGAAAGGAAAGAAGAAAAGGAAAAGGAAAGAAGAATGCAAGAACCATAACAGTTCATAGTCACAGTGTGGAGAGGGGAAAGGGATTTCCTCCTCCACAGCCAACAATCTGCGTGAAGAATTTCTTCACTCATCTCACCTCCTGTACATTTATTAATTTGTAATATGTAATTGAATAAAGTATGTGTGCGGTCATACCGCCGCTGCTTCACCATTTTATCAAATTTCCTTCTGCAATCGATTGAGAAATATCGAGCGAATTCTGTAGCCCTAGTAAAAATGGCCTTTGAGTGACCGCCTGTTAACGCCAAACGGCCATCATTTTAATTGGGCACCAGTGGCCATTCATTTCAAGTGGTCGCCAATGGCCGTTTGGCGATAACAGATGGCCACCCCTATGTCCACTTTTACTAGAGAGGTTCTAGAAGCTATGATAGGGGTTTCTGTCATGTAGCCAGTTCATACGTACGTCGGCATCCTCAGTGTCAATGCGTGAACCGAAGTCGAGCAGCGCGCGCACGACGTCCACGTGGCCTGCGGCGGCAGCGCAATGCAAAGGGGTGCGACGGCGCCAGCCACGCCCCTCGTGACTCGCGCCGTGTTGCAGCAGAGAGCCCACGCGTTCGGCGTCACCGCGCCATGCGACTCGATGCAGGACCTGGTTCCCACGCCGGTCGCGACGCTCGAACACCTGGCGACGAAATGGAAGAGAAAGAGTACTGTGTGTAGTAATAAATTATTAATTTCAGTATTTTTTCATAAAAGCCTTTAAATAAATGGAAGAAATCTAGTATTCGCGACTCCAGGCAGGCACGAAAAAAAAAAAAACGCCTCTTAACAAATACCCCTTAAACGACTCAGACAAGAAGCTAGGGGTTCTCAGAAACGTCTGCTTTCTGTCGAGTTGTTAACAAAAGACTAGTGGAATGTGGAGACGACCGTCACTTGAGCAAGCGGCCAGGCGCTGCCCAGGGTTCATAACAAAACATCTGGTTGTAACCTTTCATAATACATTTTAGTAATTTTGGAAAAAAGATTTGGCATGTTTCAAGATGAAATAATGGAAGGGGAAGGACAGTTGTTGTTAGGAATGAGTTTCCAGAAGCTGTGGAAAGAAGGAACACACAAGTAGTTGTGATACTGCGTGAAATTATACGAAAAATACAAATGGGTTGAGCTTGCTAAAGGAATAAATGGAGGTCTGTTCGGAGACCCTTCGCAAGAGGGATACCCAGTTAGTTGATGTTGATCCCGATCCTCTCCTAGCCATTTTATAGCAGGAGGAAATTTATCATCCCAGAAAGTACTTGCCGAGTGGGCTAGGTAAGTAAGTGCAGTAATTATATGCTCCCCATATATTTTTTATTTTACAATTTGCGCCGCAACGTGGGGTTTGGTACTTACGAATCTATTTCCTATTACCGTTATATATATATATATATATATATATATATATATATATATATATATATATATATATATATATATATATANTATCACCATCAGAGATCTCAGGGAAAGAACATGTAAAATTATTTATGTTGGTATACCATGTGATGAAAATCTTCAATCAAAAATGGCTATGAAGAACTTGACTATCGAATGTGGGAAGTTAAGACAGAAGTAATGCCTGTCATCATAGGTGGGCTAGGTTCTGTCTTGGGAGGGTTGAAAAAAGAACTTGAAAAACTTCCATGTAAGATTAAAGACTGGGAAATACAAGAAATTGCCTAGCGAGGTACAGCCCATATCCTGCGTAAAGAGTTGTAGGGATCCACAATGAAGGACTTTTTCCTGAGGAAGCTGGTTGCAAGCTATAACAATGCTGTACTCCCCAAAGAATGACACTTATCTTGAGAAATAGGAGTAGTAGTAGTATTAGTAATAATAATAATAATAATAATAATAACAACAACAGTTCCCTCCTATAATAAATTCGATCAATCGCCTGTCCTGGAAAATAGAAAAGTCATTTTGTACTGAGGTAAGCAAATCATTACAGACAGAACAGTAGATCATAACAAGCCAGACATAATATTAATAGACAAATCAAAAAGAAAAACTTTTATTATTGATGTTGCTGTTCTTCCCATAATAATTTAAGAAAGACAGAACAAACAAACATTCAAAAATATCAGGCACTTAAGAAATAAATTCAAAAGATCTGGAATAAAAATGAAGTCGTAATTATTTCCGTAATAATTTCAGCAACTGGAGTCATTTCCAAACCACTGAAAGGGCATCTTGGAAAATTGCCATTGACCAGAAATGTACTGCCAGAAATGCAGAAATACGTTATATTAGAAACATGTCACCTAATTTCTTAGTCTTGACTAAGACCAAATATTACTTCCGGTTTGGTGTATAAGCCCGCCCCAACTACCTATTTAAACAGAGAAAATACTATTGCACAAAAAAGCAGTAATAATATTAATAATAATAAAGTTATTGTCAAAAAAGCAGCTACAAAATAGACCCAGAGACCTTATACACCGGTTGTCCCCATCCCCAAAGATGTCAATCTCTTGCACAATCATCGTATAAACAGGAGCATCTCCAGCTTCCAGGTTCGTAGAAGGGGGGATGGATGGACAAGTTCTGAGCTATGAATTTAGGTTGTGTGTGGAAAGGAAGCCTCCAATCTAAGTGCGTTTTAAATTGCCTTGAGAAGGAAAAGCAGAATAAAGAAAAATAATAAATATACTCTCGTAAAACTGACCACTGTTCCCATTTCTCAACGCCAAACATTCTTTCATTTCATGTGGTCACCAATGATCGGGCCATTGATGGCCATTTATTCCATATTGCCACCAATGACCGTTTGGCGGTAACATATGTCCACAGCAATGGCTATTTTCACTAGAGAATAATTGATAATCATTTTAAAATTTTATTGGATCCACGGAAAAAATTTCAACCACTACTTCAGCAAAATATATTATTGAGATTTCTGACTCTTCTTTTGCTGCTCATTTAATCCGCAGATGATCAAGTTTTACTTCTACCTTCTAAACTTCATGACTTATCTCATTACTTATTAGATGATGATACGAACTTCGGCCCTCAGGTCAGTTTTTTCATCTTACCGCATGAAATGGGGAAAGTAAGTAAGAAGGAGACATGATGGGTTTCCGGGGAATGTAAGGTACCTAACCAACATGGTGTAGGTGAGGGAAACCTCAATTGAAAACCTCACACACTTCGCCTGGACAGAGAATCGAACCCACAACGCTACCACTAGGACACGGCTGACGATTTATAACAACTTAAAAAAAATTAATTTATTGTCAAAAAAGCAGTTACAAATTGCGTATGACCACGTGGAGGACAATAAACTAATTTACTCCCCGGAAACAAGCAAGGGACCATTCCGTCAATTCCGAGCAAAGGCACTAAGGCAGAGGTGGATTGAAAGGATGAGCACACTCATTAGATAAAAAGTTGGCTAAGTTTTATATATCAACAGAATATCAACAAAATTGTATTTATTAAAACACAAAAATATAACTGATGTGTATGATGTATTATCCAATTATAGACTGTTCGGAATATATTGCTACAAATCGTACTTTTTAAAATAAATAACACTAACATCAAGATTAATTATTACAATAGACCGCCGCCTCTATGCGTAATCTTCCGTAAACAAATAAATTTCATGCACCTGTTAACGGTTTCCTATTATTATAACACCCGTTATTGAATATAAATATATTTATTATCAAAAAAGCAGTAAGAACTGCGTATGACCACGTGGAGGACAATGAACTAACTTAATTAATGATTTTAATATTGTCTTGTGAAGTAAAACTGTTTCTGATGATTGTTTTTTTTTCTTGCTTGTGTGTGGGGCGGGGGCGAGGGAGTAAGTGTCCTTCAATGGTTATCTGAACGTGTAGGGGTTAACACAAAAAAATAAGGAACATAGGCCTCATTCCTTACTTGGCGATGTGGTCCCCCTTGTGGTTCCCGGTTTGGAGATCGCATCGCTCCTGGTTGTTCTGGATCCAAATCATCTGGATCATCATCATCATCATCATCATCATCTGGATCATCATCCGGATCGCCAGCTCGGCGGAGGCGGCGAGGTGAGCTTTGTCTCTATAAAGGAAGTTTATCATTTGAGTCATCTAGTATCAAAACAAAGTCGACCTAACCCACAACAAGCCCAAAAAGATGCCCAAGGGGTTCGCAGAGGGCAGAGCTCCACAATTCTTTGGCCTCGACACTAGGAGGAGATGTGGCCAGCACCTCGCTCCGGCCGGTTTGACCCCAGGATAGATCCTGGTACTCATTTTACAACAGGCTGAGTAGACCTGAGAGTCAGTCTGGATGTTAAGTGTAATGAAAAATTCCTAACCCACCGGGGATCGAACTCAGTGCTCTACCCAATGAGTCACAGCGACTCCAGTAAGACACACCTCTCTTGCAATTTTTTTCGGGAAATGCAAAAAACGTTATTAGTCCTCTATCTATCAAAAAAATAATGCTTTATAAGATACAGACCAGGTTTTTCCAAAAGTATCAATTTTTTTACGTACCTCTTATACATAAGTTTTTATTCTAGGTGTGTCTTATTTTGATTCAAAACTTGTTTGATGTGTGTCGTTTTGCAACTCACTATTTGGATGTATCTTACTTTGAAAACATATTCAACGTATCTACTTGTCTTGTTAGGAAACCAAACATCCCCTTCAGCATTTCAGTAATCTCAAAATCACAAAAATTCTTATTTGTCTTTTTTCGATACTATACGACTTATTTGTCATCAATAAAGCTAACAGCGGGATGTAATGTCCGAAATTTACGTATAGCAGGTAGCCCAGGAAGGTAGGCAAAACACAAGGCCTCACTCTGAAAATTTAGCCTAAGGCTGGAACCTTTTGTATTCGATTTGTATAATCTTAGAAAATAAAATAATATACTTCTCTCAGTTCTACTATTAACGTCCATTATACATATAATCAAAATAAAGATATAATTTTAGAGTTACGCTCTAATTGCATTCGTCCGTCAAGAGATGGTAAGTAAAATTATTTCTTTTCGCAGTTCTCCTTGCGTTTTCTTTAGAGAAAGAGAGGATAGACCAAAGTGTACAGAGTTCTGTTTGAACGGCTCTTGCGTCCCAACTAGATTATCAGTCCTAAAATGAAAGAGTATATTCTAAACAATTTTGTTTGAAGTATTACATGTTACTTCCGGTAACAGTAATACAGAGTGCGATAAACTCAAATAAATTTCAATGTTCATATAATGCGAATAGATTGCAAAGAATCATTTCATTTTCTTATTATTTCGTGAATGGCGAAGATTTAGATTCGTTCGTGTGATAAAAAATGTAAATTATTTTAAATTTTCTTATTCACTAACTTTAAGTATTTCGCGAGCTGCCATATATCATGTAATTTCGTTACAATAAGTGATAAAACTTTTCCTTCTCATGAGTAAGCATACGATGTATGTGAAACAATTTGTTTGCATTTTATTTTCTCTATTTGTTTTGTTAGTTATACTCTGAATAATAGTTATTGCTTAGTGCTTAACGTTTTATGTACCTGTATACCAATAACAATTAGTTATTGCTTAATTACTCATGCACCTTTCAGTCGATAATAATTGGGCAACGGAGAAACATTTTATTTAAAATCAAATAATTATTAAGTTACTAAAGAGGAAATAGATAGTCTGGTGCCAAATACAAGAAAATAGCGTTGAATAATGAAACATTTTTACAATTAAATGACACTATAATATATAGAAAGGGGGAGTCTTCTTTCGCAGTATGATGTACAGAACTAATATTTTCGAATTCATTTTCATGATATTATATGATTATTAATAATTTTTTTCTTTTTTTGTGGGGTTTTACGGCTCATGTCGACATCAAAGGTCATTGGAGCCCGAAAAACTTGTACAGGTAGGGAAAATGCAGTTACGCACTAGGGAGAGCCAACATGACTCCCCCCGCGTGTGGGACTCGTCGAATGATTCAACCCTACCCACTAAAAACCCTCCTGATCTACAACACACCAAAACATATCTCACAACATACATCAAATGGGGGGGGGGCTAAAATGAGGGGGGCACATAACATGAGGGGGGACAAAGAATAAGGGGGGACAAAAAATGAGGGGTGGAACAAAAAATGAGAGGAATGAGGAAAATGAAAGATACCCTAGCCCTAATGGCGTCGGAATCGAAAAGAACAAGAGATGATCAAGGGATGTCAGGAAAGAGAAAGGAAGGAGCATGGCACAAGTAAGTGGAAGTAATGCCAGACTCAGCTCGGGGCCCCGTGTTCGCCAAACACGTACTTACTAGATGTAAGTCCCCTGGGGGGAATAATTTTGTATTTTTTTTACTGTGTTCTTTTTACTCATAGTTTGTAAATCAAGTTTGTTATACTTTTGAACTGTTGATTTAACTTGGGACTGGCGCTGCAAGTTAGTGAAAGAATTGAGAAATATAATTGTTTACTTCATTTTTATTGTAATTGTTTTATAACACAATATTATTAATTACAATGATGAAAGGACATGGTTAATTTCTATCTATCAGTTAATAGTTTAGTATGAACAATGATCAGGAACTCGCTTGAAATGCATTCGAGTATGTGAAAACATGGCACCCGAGCGCAACGATTTCGTAAAACATCACACATCGGAAAAAGTGAAATATATTTTCGCAATGACCGGTGACATAGATAAAAGTGGTACAAGAATGCTACGGAACCTTTACTACAAATTAAAGTAAACTGTCAATTTCGGGATTTAAGGTAGTACTAGCATAGATAGAATTAAATCATAAAATATCTTAAATGGACCTAAACAAACAGTAACATGCACTTATTGTGATTTCAACTTGAAAAAAACATACATCACCGGCCATTTAAATGAAATAATTGCAATTATAATTGATGGTGAAATACATTGTGTCTTATGGAGAAAACACTTATTTACAAAATAAGACCAACTTTAAATCACAAAAGTGATTGAAGTTAATTTGATTTGTAGTAAATTTTCCGTAGTATTCTTTACGTCACTTTTATCTGTAGGTCACCGGCCATTTGAGAAAGATGTTCTACTTTTTCTGAGGTGCGGTGCATAAATCAGGAAACCGTTGCAGTCGGCCGCCATGTTCCTTCATGCTCTTAGGCATTACAAACGAGTCAAGTCAGTTCCTGAATAATATTTGTAACACATTATTAACTGATAGATAAAAATTAAATCATGATTTTTTTGTTCATTATTATTCATATTGTTGTGTTCTATAGAAATTAGAATAATAATAATAAAGATAACAATTATACATCTCAGTGATTTGACTCACTTGAAGTGCTGGCCCCACCCTAAAAGTTGATATTTTTGAAAATGAGTGTTATCTCCGTAAGAAGAAAAGTACAATTGCAATTATGAAAAACCATGAAGTATAATTGCAATTATTTCATTTAAATGGTCGGGTGAGGTATGTTTTTCAAGTTGAACAATGAAATCACGATACGAACATGTTTATGCAGATTTCAGATATCTTAGTAATTTATTAGTACTTTAACTATCTCTCCTACTGGTACATAAGGGAAAAGTGGATTGTACACTTAATATCGATAATATTTTAGGGTTTTTATCATTAAGAATTCTTAAGAAGCGTTAAGAACTAATGACGAATTATATTTGAAATTTGAAGATTTTTTCATTGCAAAACGATTTCGTTCCAGAGATAATAATTATAATTTTTAACATCCTCATTTCTATCGGTAATACACTCGTGTATTGCGGTTTGCATTTCCGTCTTAACGCTTCGGTATGAAATTGCAATGGATGCTGTACTGAATTATTTTTGCGTTAAGTAGAAAAAAGGTGTGATTTTTGTTTCAATTTTTATGAAGTCATTGTCGTGAATCGTAATTATATCTTTGTGTATTGATTGCTGTATAATTGTTTTCATGTGAAATTAAAACGTTTTTGCTCTTCAATTTCTTTTGAACATTCGGTAACGTTGGAATAACTCTGTATTATTTCTTTATTATTTTTCTCTGTTTCACTCATCTTTAGCTGCTGCAACTTTGAATCGCTTAGTGAAATAACAATAGAAGAACACATTAAAGTTTCTTCGTGTTAGCTCATTCTCTTTCTAAATTAAATACTTTTTATTAGAATTGATTCGTAAGGGTAAGATCATCAGCAGTATACTCAGACACGATACTTTGCCTAAAATTATTCAATATGGCTGCCTTAAACAAATTGCCAACCTTTACGAAACAAATCCTTGAACACTTTCGAAAACTTCAAGTAAAGCATGGTAGGAAAATTTCAGTAAAAGCGTGGTCACAAAGAATTTAAGTAATATCCAAAGCAATATTAATAGTAGTCGCAAAAGTGACTATTTGATGTAAAGTAATAACACAACAAACAAAGACACAAGGTAATATTAGTTCCACACGCTCTATGCAGAAACTACAGAACAGTGCCACAAAAGCAAGAGAATTGAATTGGTGTCCGAGATTGGCAATGGATTCAAGTTCGAATGTCGGACATGCCTCGTCAAATATTAATTTTGGTAGCATAGATTTATAAATCACAGTTGTGACCTCGAACATTTGGTGAAATATTTTATGTAAAATGTACTACAAAACTTGCGGGCCGTATAAAAGGTTTCGCGGCCCACGGGCGGCAGTTGGACAGCGTTGGTAAGTAGAGAAATAGAAAGTAGTTCAATGTAGAAAGTAGAAGCAGAAAAAATAAATAACATTCGTCGACATTGACTCCCAAAGTCATTTTACGCCATGAGAAATCGAATTTCGAGTACAGAGAGGACACAAAAACCATCAGGTATTTATTTATAAATATTACGATAAATTTGAAATTGGTTTCTGTTTTTCTTATCTTACATATTACATAATTTCATAGGTGCATTTACTAGGACTCTAAATACATGTATTACCCGACGAAGGTCAAAACTCTGACGGAAACATAGTTATTTGTCTAAAAAAGATCGAAAAAGTTAATAATTTAATAATATAATAATGATAGACGTAAACAATGCAATTTTTTATAGAGGTGTCCGACAAATCGAAGGGTGCCGACAGCCAACAAATTTCCGAAATATCTACTATAGATGACTTCTCCCCGCTTATACATACGTCGACAAGCCAACAAATAAGTCACAAAACTGTATAGAGGTAATAATAATCAAAGTAACTTCCTGACATTTATTTCACTTTTCGACATAATCACCCTGTACATTTAGACACTTATCGCATCTCTTTACAGGTCCTTGAAAGCGTTGGTAAGAACGTATTTTGGTTGATGTTGCAGCCAACTAGTAATTTCTTGGATTACGGCATCATCAGTTTCAAAATGACGGTTACCCAAATGATTTTTGAGGAGCCCAAACGGATGAAAATCATTGGGTTTAAGTGAAGACTGCACGGTAGATATTCCAAGCGTTTCCAACGAAATTCTCGAAACAGCTCCTGCGCTAATGTGCTGTGTGAGGGCGGGCACACTTGTGCAACACAACCTCCATCGTGCACAGGCTGCCTCTGACCGACTGCGTGCCTATGAGAAGTCACTCTGCCTTTACGACAGGCATACATATGCTGGCAAAAATACGCTTATATAATAAAACGTTATAATGGAAACTGACGTTTGGGACTTTTATATTGAGTCTCATACTCCCTCGTAAGTCTCATACTGTACATAAAGTGTAATACAAGAGTTGTGCTTACCTGTCTGAGAACCGGCAGTTCAAAGATGCGCGCCGACACGCGGACCCTGCGCCCTTGACCGACGTTTGGCAATGGCTCCTCGTTGGACTGACTACCACTGGACGTTGAAGGGCCACTGAAATCAGCAGCCGAAGAGGGACTGGAGGAAGCTCGGTATGGCATGATGTCATTGGGCACTAAATCAGGAGAAGCTGGAGAGTAAGAAGTGCTCAAAGATGTAGCCGCAGCATAGGCTGTGGCGGCAACAGTGGCATTTGTCATGAACTGGGCTGTAGCTAAAGCGGCAGCAGTTTCTATAACGTCATCAATTTCCTCTCCATCACTAAGATTTGGCATCATCCCGATCCCAGAAGTGGAGGGAGTCGGGGGTGCAGATACCTCAGAGTTGTCAGAAGTGTTTCCTGAACCTTGAGGATATTGGTCCGAGTCTTCCATATCATCATCGGGACTCCCAGTATCAGATTGAGTGGAACAGGAAGGCGAATCATTAGTTGGAGAATCTTCTGGAATTGCAGGTTCACTGTCAGAGACATCATTGAAGTACCACCGCCCTGTCAACAGCACTTCTTCCTCTGAAGAATCAGAGACGTATTGGTTAAGATGCCTACGAGCACTTCGTACTAAAGCCCGTTCCACATTACCTACGTCGTAGTTTCCAGTACTCACACCCAAAGATTCTTCCACGTCATCCTCAGAAATGGAACGTCGGTCGAAAGGAGCACGACCGCGACGATTTGAATCTTCATCAGAGGAGTCAGTCTGGGCTTCTCTGCGATTCTCAGGTTCAGCGCTGCCGCCACCATGGGCACCACCGCTACCACCATCAGCATCGCCATCTTCACCCCACATGGGACATTGGCGAAGGAGCACATCATAAAGGAAGTCAAAACGTGTTTGAAAGTACTGAACAAATCTCTCACGAGACGCAAATCCAATATTTAAAGGTCCAAATGGATCAAAAGATAGGATGTCTTCATCATCTCCAAACATTGCGGGATTGTAATCGCTGTAAAGAACATTTGAATCATTTTGAGACGAAGAATCATTATCATTCGCCGCCAAAAGCATGAAAGCAATAACATTCTTCATATAAGGGATTAATGTACTTAGATTTCTAGCACCGAAGAATGCATTGTACACCAAACTAGGTACAAAATCATAGTGAATAATATCAGTGGAAGTAGCTTCATCTCGAGGATTCAAAGCAGGTAAATCGTCGAAAGGCAGTTCCAAAGCATGAGCGTTCGATCTGAGATAGTGTTGTAATTCAGAACAATAAGTCAAGAAGCGATGACCCTTTGTTTCAATGTGAATAATCGGTGTACTATCTTCTGTCACTTCATTCCCACCATCAGGTTCTACTGAATCTTTTGACTCATCATTGTTCATTTCATTTGTGTCGGTAGCATTTTCAGTTTGTTCAATCATAACTGTATCTTCTTCCATATTTAGGTCTTCCGACATATTCGGCACCTGAATATACACTACACTACTCATTTCTTCTTCTTGAGCATCATCTCCTAACTGGATGTATGTGATTTCTCCTGAATTACGTCCATCGTATTGGGGACAATGAATTCGCAAGTATTCTGAACATGTGATTGCTGACCTTGGTACTTGGCCCAATTCACTAACTGCGTTCCGACCAAATCTTTCATCACCTGAAAGATCACTGTCTTCATACTCATGGTCTGAGGATTCATAAGCAACAGACATGGATCCATCTTTGGTCTCATCAGAGCTGTCATCAGAGTCACGTTTAGAACCTTCCACTACGGACATTGATTGGCGGAGATACGTCTTCAGTGGAACTCTTCGTAAGGGTATAGCAGTTTCGTCAAATACTGCCACGGTTTGATAGTTGTCCGGATCACAAATGAGGAGATCGGTGGGCTTATCTTCGTGAATCAGTATACGAATCACTTGAGAAGATTCCTCAACATCTTCACATCTTGATGAACCGGACTTTGTGAATATTGGATCAGCCACTTCACTATTCAATGAGCTGTTCACACAAAGCGGGGGTCCCGCAGCATTATTCTCACTTGCAGAGATCTCATCATTTTTGTCATCCTCATTGGAATTTGCAGATTCATTTGCACCTTCTGTGTATGGTGTCAATACATGTATCTTCATGGCATCAGTTGCACAATTACTCCCAGCTGCCGACTCCTCATCACATTTCGACTTCTGAGTATCCTCAATTGTCTCAGATGACGGAATTGCTATAGCAACAGAATCCGAAGATTCAGACCCCCTTATAGAATAGGAGTGATCTTCCAATATCTGTATCTTACATCTTTGAACCTCAGTTGGATTCTCCGACTTCCTTTTGTGGCTACTCTCTTCCTTCGATGGTTCCATTTTCTCCCTGTATCTGGAACAAAATTAAAATATCCGTTAGTTTACGAGAATTTCATCAGGCATTTCTTTTCAATGGAGACTTACACATTTTAGGCCAGTGTGCGACCTGTTGTTAACAATGGACAAGTACAAAAAGGTTTCCTGCAAAATACTAGCGCAGCGACAGTCAGATCACGCAGACAATAGACACTTGCATTATCGGTAGAGTTGGGTTCTATGCACTTCAATTCACGGGAGATGTGGTACGTTCAATACTGAATATTAAAATTAATAAATATTTATTTATATACATATTAGAACACATGTTTTGGTATTTCCATTTATCTTATATAGAGTGGGTGAAATGAAACAGGCCCGGAAAAGATTTATAATCCTTACACGGAATTGACCCTTGGCCAGTGTAACATCCCCCACCACCTCGAGAATCTCGTGAAGAGTAAATAAATAAACAAATAAAATAAACTTTATTGTAAAAAAAGAAGTTAAAAACTGCGGATGACCATGTGGGGGAAAATAAACTAATTTCCTCTCCGGAAACAAGCAAGAGACCGTCCCATCAATTCCGATCAAGAACATGGGCAGTGGAGGATTTTATATTTACAAAAGAAATTATTTAATAAATAAGTACTTTTATCCATTAATTATTCAAAATTAATTGTAGATACTAGTGCAGTAAAAATTCGAGATTAATAAAGCAAAAGTATTAATGACGTTTCCACCCAAGGAAAATCCGCCACTACCCGGAGGAAAATCGGAGAAAACCCGGGCCTGGTTGAGTACATGAAGTATTCGGTGAGAAGAAGACAGTAAAATATCCCAGCCACCTCGATCGCCTGATCTCTCTCCCTGCTATTTTTATCTTTGGGGCAAATTGAAGGGTCTGACGTACCCAAATACAACTACTAGAGAACATTGAAAACGCTATCGCTGGTATCTCTCAAGCAGAGCTGCTACGCATGACTCACCGTTTGATAAATCGAGTACAGCGATGTACCCACGTGAATGGTGGCCATTTCCGGCATTTTCTGTGATGGACAGTTCTCCTGTGCATTAACAAGTGTCAATTCCGTGTCAATCTTATGAATAATTTCCCAGCCGGATTTATAATGCCAAATCTGTACACAAAAATAATTGTTTGTGACGTTAGCAAATCTACTCCCTTTCATCCATCTTTCCCCCAGGAGACTTACATCTAGTAAGTACGTGTTTGGCAAACACGGGGCCGCGAGCTGAGTCTGGCATTACATCAACTTACTTGTGCAAGGCTCCTTCCTTTCTCTTTCCTGACCTTCCTTGGTCACCTCTTGTTCTTTTCGATCCCGACGCTATTAGTGCTAGGGTATCTTTCATTTTCCTCTCCTCTCCTTTTTGTTTATTTTATTTTTATTTTTGTAATGATATGCGTAAAGTTTTGAGATATATTGATATTTGAGTTGTAATTCAGGAGGGTTTTTAGTGGGTATGGTTGAGTCATTCGGCGAGTCCCACACGCGGGGAGAGTCGTGTTGGCTCTCCCCAGTGCGTAACTGCATTTTCCCTACCTGTACAGAATTTAATGATCTAGATGTCGACGAACCGTAAAGCCCCACAAAAAAAATCACCCATCTTTATGGAATTGTGCGAAACGATCGAGATGTTTTACTAGGTAATAGTGGAGCATTAGCAACATTATCAAAGAATGATAAATTAAACGTTGTTTGTTTGTTGCTCATAGTTTTAATGTTATAAATCTTTTCAGTAACATACACTGAATATATATATATATATATATATGAAAATGACAATAATTGAAACATTGAAGTATAACATCAAAATATACAATAATTGAGATGTAAAATAATTATCGAAAGAAGTGTACAAATAATGAAAAATGTGTTTGAAATTTCATATATACTGACGAAAAAGCTTTATAACATTAAAAGTATGAGCAACAAACATATGACGTTTAATTTATCAAGATCGAGATGATATTGAACAATAATTTAAGTTTTTACCCGTCACTTACAAACAAATTCACTCGTAATTGGGGAGAGTGATAAGCACTTACAGCGCCACACAAGGAAAAGAATCGGGCAAGAACGATTTTAATGGAAAGGAAAACCTTAGAATTATTCCTCGCAATAAAAACAAAAAGCCTAAGACCAACATAAATAATACACTAATCTGAAAGCACGGAACACTAAGGTTACGAGAAAGAGCCCAGGGGTGGAATCTATTAAAATAATAAATCTTGAATTCAGTGTTATTTAATAGTTACGATTTATAAACAATATATTCCGAATAATTCATAGTTTAATAATAATACGTACTTCAGAAATAACTTTTTTGTTTAATTAAATACTAATTTATTGACAGTATGTTCGTATTATAACGCGGTCCGAACAATTTTTATTGTTAGGAGTGTGCTGAAATGTGAAATCCGCCCCTACCTTAGGGCTCTTGATCGGAATTGATGGGATGGTCCCTTGGTTGCTTCCGGAGAGTAAAATTAGTTTACTGTCCTCCACTCGAATATACGCAGTTTGTAACTTTTGCTTTTAGGCAATAAATTTATTTATTTATTTTTATCTTTACCAGTCTATCTAATTTGTTATGGATTCGATTTAATACTCGCAACAATTTTGTATTTCAATGACAATGGTCTCGGGATTGCTGAAATACTATGATTTCAGCATTTATCGCATTAAGTTTGTAAAATGAAAGATCACTATCAGGATAGATAACAGGCAGTATTGAAAATATTTTCATTGACAAAACTGTGTTGGGAAATGAGAACAACATGTTCGTGTAATTACGTGTGTGTGTGAAAGTTGCCAAGTCCCTAATTGATTAGGTCACAGCATTGCGGAGGAAAATTAAAAGAACAATATCTACAAGAAGTTTCAACTTCTTACTTACTTTGGAATTTTTTGTTTATTTTTTCTTCTTTTTAGTACTTTTTACATAAACTTTCCGTAGAAACCAAACTGATCTCAAACATACTTAATGGTATGAATCGAATCGGAAACCGAATCATTTCAACGATACAACTCTGAACTTACAAAGAATGTGGTGATTTTTTTGTTTCATTAATTGTAGTATTTGTAAATGGGAAATATAGCGTACTATTGAAGCTTATCTACATGGAGCGATAGGAGTTAGGAGTTGGGTGGTAGGTTATAGTTAGTAGATGGATCGCTTAGCTGGGTTTACCAACAACTTGGTCCACGTGGAGGGGTTATAGTTATTAATACTAACAGGAGGTAGATAGAGGAAGGAGGGTTCGCTTTTCAGTAGCCACAGCTATATGCACAGTACGATACATTTCCCATTTACAAATACTACAATAAAGAAAAGTCAGGTGCGGCAAAAGGTTTTGTCACTAAGCCAGCGCCTACCGGCAACTAGACAGTGGTATTGATGACGCGTTGTAACGCAGTTGCTGTTTTGTTCCTGCTACCGCTTGTGCTATGAGTTTTGGGAAGAAGAAAAACTACGTACGAACAAAAAAAAGGAACTGTAGAGAATACTGAATTCATCCTATATATCAAGATTAATTGAGGGAAAATTTAATATTTTGTACGATCATCCTAGTTACCATCTCAAGGGTTTCTTTCGTACCATTTTTTCATTTCAAAAATACATTGGCATTCGACGAAATGATTATGCGTTTGGATCTACGAAAAAATTTAAAGAAAATGACTTCCACTTTTCTAAATCTTGAAGGAGTGAAGTGGAACGGAGCATTGAGACAGATTGTCGCCAGTGTGCGTCGTGCTATTTACCTCAAGTCTTAGTGAGCCGCGGTCGAGCTGAGGCGAAAGACGCCTTTTACCGATGTATTTGAACCTCTCCCACTTTGCTCACCCTTTACTTTTAATGTAAAAAATTAATTGTTGCAAGAAATTTTAAAAACAATAAAATATACATTGGAACCCTAGAATGAGTATGCGCACCGAATTTTCAGAAAATGTATTATTGCTACGTTCCTTAAAAATTGACGGAAAGATTTCATTAACAAGAGGAGATGTAATGAGTTGAACAAAATAACATTTTGACGAATAAGAAAACTTATTATTGCTACTCGAAAATGGTTTCCATTACGTAAAACATACTCCAGAATAAACATTCCCCTTTTTATAAATGATTTTGTATGATAATAATAATAATAATAAACTTTATTGTCAAAAAAGCGGTGACAAACTGCATACGAGCACGTCGAGGATAATAAGCTAATTTACTCTCCGGAAGCAAGCAAGGGACCATCCCATCAGTTCCGATCAAGGGCACTAAGGCAGAGGCGGATTTAATATCTCAGCACACTCTTAAGATTAGAATAAAAATAGATACGTTTTATAATATCAACAGAATCCCAATACTGCCAATTTGTATTAATAGTTAAATTCGAGATTAAATATTTCAATAATATTAATGTGATCACCGCCCCTGGGCAAGAGTCTATACTCAAAGTCACGATACTTTGCCTAAAATTATTCAATATGGCTGCCATAAAATATTGCCAATCTCTGCGAAACAAATCCTTGAAACTCACTCGAAAAAATTTCAAGGGAAGCAGGGTAGGAAGATTTAAGGAAAAGCGTGGTCACAAAGAATTTAAGTAATATTCAAATAAATATTAATAGAAGTCGCTGTAAAAAAAATACAATGTAATAACACAACAAACAAAGACACAAAGTTGTTTTCCGAGGTTGGCTATAAATTCAATTTCGAATATCTTGACAACAGAACGCGATGTACCCTTATCATTACTCTTATGGACGATGGCGAAGTAAAAGCGTTGGCTACATTGAGTACAAGTTCAGTGCCAACATCAAGCAAGTTATACTGACAAAAAATAAAGAAATTAATGAATAATTTATTGTCAAGAGATCTGTTACAAACTGATCACATTGAGGACAATAAAGTAATTTATTGCGACTAATACAAAATAAACGAATGAACACAGCGCATTTCTGTTCATGTCTTTTCTTAAGTTGAATTTCTCGAAGCAAAGTATGATGACTTTTACTATAGCTCAAGTCACTGAATTACCTCGACCCAGAGCCAGACATGGACAAAAGGCATACTGGCATACTTTGTTTCAGTCTGTTCCAGTTGTGTGATGGTGCCAGCACTGGTTCTTGGAGTGTGTTGTTGTTTTTATATATTTACATGAAAGTTTATTTTACGCGACATTAAAATAAAATGAATTTGAAAAACAAATTTCAAGTTGAATACAGCAAGACACCTGGGCCACTCGTGAGAGGAGTGATGATGTTTTTATTTCAATGTTATTTGATGTTGGCATGTGCTCGGTGAAATGGTGAAAATTGTTCGCTACATTTTCTCACAACTAGCAACACAAAAATGTGTGAGTTTTAAGGATTCCAATATTATTTATACTGAGAAACTGATTACAATGTTATTTCGAGAGCCAAGAGAGTCATATGAAATATAACTGTGATGAATTTTCACGATTCAAAAAAGTATAATGTTATAGAAAAAAATACATGCCCAAATATAAATATGTCTCTTTTTAGGTTACAAAAATGGTGAAGTTCTAATGCCAAAATTCGACTCCAGAAATGTAGTAAAAATCGTTAAAATGTACAAATTAGCACATCAATTTTAAAAACTTCCTGGGAGGTGGGGGTCACACGCAGGGCCCCCTTTTGTTGGTAAGAATGGAACTCTGCTAAATTCGTTATATTACCACTGGTCTATTCCACCAAGTTCGACAAAGGCGAATCAATCAAATAATACGGATTTGCATACTGGATAATCTTTTTAAACATTCATCTTTGTATTTTACAAAGAATGTAATAATTATGTGAACCAAATTGCAAACATNTAAACATTCATCTTTGTATTTTACAAAGAATGTAATAATTATGTGAACCAAATTGCAAACATGAATAAAGAGAATATCGATACGTATTTGTGAATCTCATCTAAATTTCTAGCGAATAGAGTTCGAGAAAAGTTCTGCTGATATGCGTCGTATAAACTTGACCAACCTATGAGTAGAATTCATCATGGCCCGGGTTTTTCCATCCTGACCCGGGTTTTTCTCCGTTTTTCCTTCGGGTAGAGGCGAATTTCTTTAACAAGTTCTCTAGGCTTTGTTTAGGGGCGTGTTTATTGTAACAATACATCGTGAATTTAGTGTTATTTCAATTCTTATGATTTTTTAAACAGTACACTCAGAATAATCGATAGTTCGATAACATTTTTTACATGTATAGTATTTGCGTTAAATTAGAAACATATTGACATTCTATTAGTATTATAACTCGTCGCTAACTTTTCATATTATCTAGGAATTTTTGTTGAAATTTTTGAATCCGCCTCTGCCTTATGGCCCTTGATCGGAATTGATGGGATGGTCCCTTGCTTGCTTTCGGAGAGTAAATGAGTTTATTGTCCTCCACGTGGTCATACGCAGTTTGTACAGTTTTTTTGACAAAAAATTTATTATTATTATTGTTGTGAGATTTGACAATCGTGATTATACTGATATTGTACGCAAACTACATCTCGCTAGTGTAAAATCCTCCCACAATCATAATGATGCGACTTATATTATACAGAGACATAGAATGTGATGAACTTAGGATCTAGTTTTCTCAACGAACTCAATTATATTTTCCAAAATCCCAGATCTCTGTAAGAGCACTGTACTAATAAAAAATACTGTTTTAATGAATCTAGCAATAGATAAAAAAGGGTTCGGAATTTACTCAATGTATCACATTGACTCAATGTATCACATTGGCTGAATTTAAGCGAGTGTTGGGGTACGACATTATATAAATCATGATTCTACTCATATTATTCATATAATTCTTTTGTAAAATATTGTAAATTGTTTGTCTTAATTTCTGTGCCTTTAATGATTTTATTATGTAATTGTAATTTCTGTAAAGGGTAACTTGATTTTTCAAGGGTAACCCGTTGATCTAGCAATCCATACTAATATATGAATGCGAAACGCGAAAGTCTATCTGTCTGTTTGCTACCTGATCACGACTAAACCACGGAAACGATCGTCAAGAAATTTGGCAAGGAGATTGTTTAGATGTCCAGGATGAACATAACCTAACTTCTATTTTTTTAAATGTGTCATAATGAAGAAATGGTTTTAACAATAAAAGTCGGTAAAAAAAGGGTTATATTCGCTTACTCTACCTAAACAGTTAGAGATAGGTGACGCCTATAAATGGCAATATTGTTTGCCTCAAAAAGTTCTACAAAAACATCCACTACAGAATATGTCTATCAACAAAAATTAACCTAAATTGTCGATAAAACGTTATTAAAAATAGAAGTGTTAGAATACTTCAATTTAGAAGGAAAAGTCAATCATCATGAACTTCAATGAATTATTTGTTTTGTGCATTTAACAAAGATAAAAAGCGTCATAAAATCGTAAAATTTCGGCGAATAGTTTATAGTTCAAAAGAAATTTAATAAAATTGTGCGGCAGCTTTAAGCCTCGGAAGCGAAAATTCGACCGGTGCGACTCCCGGGAGATGGTGGAGTGAATACAATCAAGTTTTATATTAAATTTGCATTATTAGGAACTTGAAGAATTAGAATGCTGTACATGTTTTTAAAATCCAGTAAATAAAAGTATTGTGATCTTACAATGTAGATAGATTTTATTTCTTCCTGAGTAATCGAAGAGAGTTTAAGAAAACTCCCAGGCAGCGCCGGGTAATCAGCTAGTAAATAAATAAATAACTCGAAGCGAGAGCAGTCCATGGCGATTTCATGAATGAAACAAGAACGAAGGATGCAGGTCTATTAGGAAAGGAAGAAGCGGAAGTGCGAAGAATCTGTCCGGTCTTCCAAAGCAGACATTGCGTAGCCAACAGCAGCGACATCTGTTCCTCGAAGCGGCTGCCTACGTAGCGATTATCATGTGGAGACGTGCGACGTAACACTAAACACTCTGACTTCTTGGTTTTCCTCTCGTTTTCCTTCGGGTAGAGGCGGAATTTTTGTTCAGATTCCCTTGGCTCTTTCCTAGAGGCGGTATCTATCGGAATAATTGGTTGGCCAGCCTGCTCCTGGCGTTAGCTAAGGTTGTGAATGAGCTCTCTGTATATTTCAGTTTAATCTTCCTAATTATTTTATTTTTCTCGAGTTTTTGTCATTAAGTTGTTGTATTTACTTCCTACCTTTATTGTAGTGTAAAACTTGTTTGTTTTGTGTGTGTTAAGTGGAAAAAAAATTACAAACGTTTCCTAAGGTTTATCAAGCCTAACGGACCTAACATACATCGTATTGTTTTCATTCAAGTGCTTCTGAAAGGTGTGATAAAGTTTACGTAAGTACAAACGGAATCATTAATTTAGGTTCTTCGTGCATCAGGAGTAAAATATTAGGGTGCACTTAGATTTTATCGTGCACATTCTAATTAAACTTTCAAAAAAAAACCCTGTCCTATTGTTGCACCCAAGTTTTCGTCGTCATAATTTCATAGAATTATTACATCATTTTACAATTAGTTTTTCTTGAATTTTTCGTATTTATTTACATTTTAACTTAATATGGAGAAGTTATTGTCGAATTAAATAACCTCCAGTTGTCGACCTAAATAATTATTTCAATCATTTTTGTCGTCGGTTTGTTTGTGTACTTATTTATTTATTTAATATCTCATTTGTAACTTCCATAGTAATAATATATTATTATACTAATATCATTCATTCAGTGCTAGTTGTCAGTTTTCGTGTATTCTCATTTACATTTGTCGTTAAGTTGCTAACTAACACACAACAATGGACACTATCGCATTCATCAACTCATTCAAAGTTGATCTTCAGATGGCGTACAATGACTTGGTACATTATATTGACACACGGATCAGTGCGCTGCAAGAGGTCAATTAGAACACGATCGGCGGTTGGACTACAGTCAACACTTGGAAGGACGGCGAGAATTCCTATCCCCCGGTTAGACCAACGACACATGCACCACCCCAACTCTTCACTCAAAATAGGTTTAGTGTGTTAGATGACATGTCCAATTTTCCTCCCTTACCTACTCGTTTCATTCCCTCCCCCCTGTACCCAAACCTGTTCACAAACCACACACTGGTAAGCACAGCCGCCCAAAACCACGTAAAGTAATGCTACACAGAGATGAAGCCAACACTTCCACGCAGAAATCAAACGTGCTCATATTAGCTGGTTCGCACAGTCGTCAGATGTCCTCCGTTTTGCGTGGATTGCTTCCTAGCCAGTTATCGGTCTCCGGTTTCCTTACGCCAAACGCTCCTTTAGATGAAGTTATTCGAGAACTGAACACCTGCACTAAAAAACTAACAGAGCGGGACACAGTAATCATCATAGGTGGGCAGAACGATATTAACTTGGGTGGTCATTTCAATGCGTCTGAACATCTACAAAAACTAAAAATGGACCCTCAGCACACAAACATAGTACTCTAGTCTGCTTCCACGCTTCAATGTTCCACAAAGAAGCCACGAAATCAACCTGGCAAACATCTCTCTAAAACATCACCAGGCAGACACAAAAATTACACGTTTTGATTTGCAACCACACCTGATTGCCAAGGACTTTACCAAGCATGGTTTACATCTGAGACGGTCTGGGAAAAATCACTTCGGTTCTCTCCTAGCTTCACATCTGACCTCACATCATCCACCTGCCCTTCTACCAACTCCTACACCTCCTCCTGCTCCTACCTCATCAACTCCACCTCCCTCTGCTCCTACCTCATCATCACCACCCTCTCCTATCTCCACACCCATTCCTTCTCCTGTCCCCATTCTTTCACCTACTGCTTCCTCATCTCCCACGTCCTCATCTATTCCTCCATCCACATCTCCTGCCGTCCCCATAAACAGTTACAACTTGCGCTCGAGAGTACGATGTGGTACTCGAAGGTGACAATCGCGTTCGGGTTCAGTGTGCGGGTTTGATCCGGAACCAAATTCAAATACCCCTCCACAATCTAACGTTGATTCCGTTTCTCGTGAATCACAAACTCTTTGCGAAAATAAAATTATAATATTTCATCATAATGTCCAATCCCTTTCAAACAAATTAACAGACATTGAAATCCTAGTACACGAAAATCAACTCGATTGGCTGTGCCTCACAGAACATTGGCTTTCAACTAACAACATCAACGATACTGCTATTTCTAATTATTATATAGCAAGTTCTTACTGTCGGCAAAATTTTAAAGGAAAAAATCCCCACGGAGGTACGTGTATCTACGTTCGTAATGACATTTTATCTTCTCCACTGCAAAGCTACGAGAACTTCTGCGTAGATAATGTGTTCGAATTTTCTGCAGTTAATCTGACTGACACAGGCATTGTTGTTATGTGTATTTATAGACCTCCTCAATCAGATCTTGACATATTTTTTTTTTAACTTCAAAATTGTTTTAAAACAAATCACACATAAATCTACTAAATCTATCGTTATATGTGGTAATTTCAACATCGATTTCCTGAGTACATCCGACTCAAGAATCTTATCGATTCCTTCAACCTTCTTACAACGATAAACGACCCCACTCTGCTCTGCGGTTCATCTCATACATTGCTAGATCAAATTATCGTAAATAATGGAATCTCGTAATTCTCTGAAGTGTTTAATGCTGGGTACTGCGATCACCTTGCTCAAGTGCAGACTATTAATAATAAACTAAAACCACTTATAATCCTTTACAAATTTTCAAGAGGGTTTAATGACACAAATCAATCCATATTTATAAATTATTTGCGTGAAGAAACATGGAAAGATGTTTACAATTGCCAAAACACCGAAGACAAATTCAATGTATTTATCTCAATATTCCTAAAACATTACAACTCTAGCTTTCCCATCAAACGCAAGATAATTAACACAAAGAAATACAATAGATGGATCACCCAAGGGATAAGGATTTCTTCAAAAAACAAACGCCGTTTATATTATGTTTAAAAACTCTACAACCAACCACCCGAATTCCATAATTATTTTCGAAAATATAAGACTATTCTTCGAAAAGTAGTCTATGCAGCTAAAGTTATGGAAAACGATAGGCAGGTACTAAAATCGAACAACCGGATGAACGCCATGTGAAATATTGTAAACAATAACACACCAACTTCTGAAAATCGCGAAGAAAATATTTCTCTACTAAACGATGGCAAAATCGTATCAAATCCTCAAGATATTGCAAATTTGTTTAAATCTTACTTCTCAGAAATAGGCAAAATAATGAACTCAATATATCCAAATCAATGTCACTCCAATTTATCCACCCACATATTCAATTCTATGTTCACTTCTGAAAGTAACGCGAGTGAAGTCATGAGAATCATCAGCTCATTAAAAAACAAATTTTCAAAAGGCATAGATGATATACCCGAGTTTATTGTTAAATTTTCGTCCGACGCTATATTAAATCCACTCATAAATATTTTTAATAGTTCTTTAGGGGTGTTTTCCAACATATTTAAGAGAGCTAAAGTGAAACCTTTACACAGGAAAGGAAACAAACTTAATATTGGAAATTACCGACCAATATCTCTACTACCC
>NNCF01126944.1:325858-386445 GCA_002313205.1 Laupala kohalensis
ATTTTTAAACACTATACTCAGAATAATCTATAGTTCGGTAATAATTTGTATGTGTAAAATAAATATTTTGTGTTAAATTACAAACATATTAACATTCTATTAGTATTATAACTCGTAGCTAACTTTTTATCTTATCCAGGAATTTTTGCTGAAATTTTCTGTCCGTGGCTATACCCTTTTTATGCCACTACTCTTTCTTCAATTACGGCTATTTAACAATTCGTGACATTAATATATCAACAATTATTAATCGAAATTTACCGTCAACAACAATCTATCCTCAAAGAGCACTCCACTGATCCAAAATGACAGATTAGTTATAATTTCAGTGACAATATTAATTTATCTTTGGTGACTACGCGTGCCCCAGACTCTGAATCGGGGTAACACGTTTCACTTCTCGACACGTAAAATGACGAATGACTCCCAATCCTGGCCCGGGTTTTTCTCCGGTTTTTCGTCCGGGTAGTGGCGATTTTTCCGTTGGCAAGAATGTCATTAAGACGTTTATTTTATTGATCTCAAATTTTTACTGCACATAATATTTACAATTCATTTTGGAATAATAAAAGTAAAACAGTATGCATTTACTAAATAATTTCTTTTGTAAATATTAAATCCGCCACTACCCTTGGGCTGTTGATCGGAATTGATGGGATGGTCCCTTGCTTGTTTCCGGAGAGGAAATTAGCTTATTGTCCTCCACGTGGACATACGCAGTGTGAAACTGCTTTTTTGATGAATATCAATTTATTGTCAAAAAAGCAGTACAAACTGCGTATGACCACGTGGAGGGCAATAAACTAATTTATTTCTCCGGAAGCAAGCAAGGGACCATCCCATCAATTCCGATGAAGGGTCCTAAGCCAGAGGCGGATTCAAAAACTTAAACAAAAATTCCTAGATAAGATAAAAAGTTAGCTGCCAGTTATAATACTAATAGAATGTCAATATGTTTGTAATTTAACACAAAATATTTATTTTACATGTACGAATTATTATCGAACTATAGATCATTCTGAATAAAGTGTTTAAAAGTCATAAGAATTGAAATAACACTAAATTCACGATTTCATGTTTCAATAAACGCATCTCTAGACAAAAACTTAGAGAACCTGTATAAACAATCCGCTTGTACCCAAAGGAAAACCTTAGAATAATTCGTGCCAGAATGTGATATATACCCTGCGATCTCTGGGTTGTTCGGGATAAAATCAGACAGAAGGTAGTGTTTGGTATCTCCCTCTCTCTCGCACACCTGCTTCGAGGGGATGACGTACTGTGATCGAGTTCCTCCACCCAAGTCAATGTGCGATAGAGACAGAGATTGCAAGCTTCGCTTTCCCTTTCGGACAACCGGTATATAAGGTCGCTGGTTCTATATCAAATATTTATGTATAAGTATGTATGTGAACATTGGCTTAAATACAAATGACTCAACCGTCTCTGCTGTAGGTTGTCCATGACAACAAGAGACAGGAATAATATACCGAGAGGTGTCATAGTGGAATATCACAAGGTGTGCCATTGCGTATCGAGGTGGAGGGGACGTTGGCCAACCAATGAAACGCAAGACAGTTTTTGAGAGGGATTTTAAAGATGCTGTACAGAGTTGTATAAAATGTTTGACTGTGTTGTAGGCGTGAAGCGGTATCCTAATACGCACGCTCCGAAAAATGTCTTGAATATGATTGGCATGCACTACGCATGCTTGGAACGGACACACCTGTCTCATTCCACTACGGAGCGGTGTCGTTGTCTCGCTCTAGCACCCGTTTGGAGGGGACACGCTACGACTTTGGGCGCAGCAGTCAGAGAGGGGAATAGAGTTCCCCCACCTAAACTGATGTGCGAGAGGGACTGATATCTCGCATCATTTTCTCCTTCAGACAACCGATGTATAAGACTGTTGGGCCTATTTATGTTTAAGTCCATATGTTCGAAACCACAATCTACGCCTAGCCGCCATGTGATGCTCACTAGTTACACGTTTATTTTGAATGCTTTTCGAGAAAACCGGAGAGTCTTTTACACTATATTTGTATCTTTCTTACGTCTACTTCGAATAAAGATGATGAATCATCATTATCATTCACAAATTATACTCGACTGGTTATCATTATCATTGTTTTCATCCAGCAAGGTGATAGCAAGATAGCGTCATCCGCAAAATTATTCAACTTTGCTGTCTCCACAGCCGTCTAGGTAAAAATCTCGACATTGCCGATCAAGTAGTATATATCTGTGGGTGTGACGTTCATTCAGAAAAAAATGTTTCAAAAATAATCATAAGCAGGTAAAGTATCGATCTATTCCTAGTTGATCACGCTCGAATATTATAGGGAAACATAAAAGACGTCGCTATATTTTACCATGCTGCGGAAATTATCAAACCTCAAAGATCCGATACATTTGTTTCGATACGAAATTTATATCGATAGCACTGGTTCGTTACATATTCGATATCTAGTATCGATACTTCAGGTTCGACATCGCGTCGCTGTCCCAAAAAGAAATGTTTAAGGTGTAACCACTTATGAGAATAGTATTACGAAAACACAACATTAACATTTGTTTATTCCTTTCATTTCTTACGATAAATATATTTTAGAGCTCGAAAAAAGGAATATAGCGACACTAATTGATAATATGCATCTAAAATATATGTTTTAAGAAGAATTAAAGTATTATTATAGTCGTAGGATGATGAAAAGTTCTGCAACGCAGAATATGGGAAAGAATTTTTACTGAAACATGACAAGAACGCATGAACATATCAAAATGAGGTCTTATTTACATTTGAACTGCTACTAGTACATACCTACGTGAATCACAAGTATGACAACTCTTTCAAATATTGCAACTTCATCAATACTTATCCTCATCTTACAATGACTCATTCTACTCGAAGAGGAATAAAAAAATGGTGTGGTGTTACTGAAACAACTTTAATACTTCTATGAAATGAACTAGTGGAATGGAAATACGATCTCTTAATGTAAGCTATATGGTAATGTGATGCCCGAGACGCGCATGGTATGCTTGGATGACAAACTATGCATCATGGCTCATCCAACTTACTCCGCAAAGAATCTTTTTTCCATCAGGCAAGTTCCTGTAAAATAAAATTTCACGTGCACATAGAAAGAATGTGAAGCAGTGCTATTTAGAGGAACAAGTTTTATAAAGTTCATAACCATACCCTTGAATTTAACATATACTCCCGACATTTAAATAATGCATGTTAAATAATCTGTCTCATTAATGAATGAAAATACGTTATTTCGGGTTCTGTTAAACACATATAAATATAGAAGACACCTGCAATCATTACCTCATGATCATATCACTCGCCACAAACACGTACATATACCTTGTCACTACAGAAACATTTCATCACACATTGGAATTCACCCGCAAGTAATAAGGACTTACAAACCCAAAAACATATTAATTGCACAATATCAGAAATAATTCGACTGATTTAAATGATCAAAATTTCCCAAATTCACACACGAATATTTGCTCAACAAAATTTACCTATAAGTCAACACTATCGGAGAAACAACTCCCGACACATACTATTTTATACTAAGGGAAAAATACAAAAATAATCAAGTGTTGGATTTCATGAATCAAAAGTAGAAACTGAACAATTGTAGACAAAAGTAATTGATGGAAATGAAGAGTAAACAAGGTAAGAAACTTGACAAGTTCGAAGTATAATCACTAGTTAAAAATTTAGTCAACTTAAATCTCCTATAGGAAATACATTGATTTCGACTTGTCAGAACATATTTACATCACTTGTCAAAAAATATTTACGCCCTCCAAAAATCACAAATAGAACATATAACACACAAATACAGAGACGAACTACCAAATATCAAAATTAAAGTGGATGCAAAGAAACATATCAAATTGCCAAGCCGTCAGTGTGTTGCACACAAAATACCACCCACCTTGAGACTGAGGATCAGGAAACAGCTCAAATGAAGTAGAAGACCGCACAGCTTCGAAATCACCAAAATCACACACACAAAAAAAAAACTATTCAATTTGGAAGCACTGAGTTAATATTTCTTCGGAAGGTGGCTTCCTCTCAGAATGCTGGCCGCAAAATGAGCGGACTACGGTCCAAGACCCTATGTTCCTTCTGCCGGTGGACGGTCAGTGCTCATTGGTTCTCCACAATCACGTGGTTTTGTCTTGTATTCTGTCGCCATTTCGATCACTTCAAATACTTACAATCATTACGCAATATAAAATACGCCCATCACTTGTCAAAACATATTAGTTCATATTATTATCAGTAATCTATAAAATTATATTGAATTAATTTAAGGGTCAAATGTGGTCCTAGGACATATATCAGTATAGTAAAACGAAAAACTAATTGGCCTTCAATCTCTCGGACGAAATTTAAACTTATTTTGTAGCGGGGAAAACGAGACTGTACATCATGAAGATTAAATAATACTTTCTACTCCAAAATAAGACATTTGTACCCTCAAATGTTAGAAAATAGAAACTAATAGTCAGTATAACATGCATAAATGATTACGTTTATGATAGTATGTGCGTCAAAGCTATTAGGTTTAAGTACTCCTCAAAAATGTTTTAAATGGTAGTTTGAACCATTTTCTATCCAGTGGCGATAAATTTTCATACCTTTACGGCGCATAATTTTGAATTATTTGACTTTAAATGACTATGGGCTTGCATGGAGAAACTTTCGTGGGCTCGTGTTTCTTTTTTTTTTTTTTTTCTGGCAAAAGTACCCACTTAACACAGCAAAAAAAAGTACTAAAACATAGCAAATGAAAATAGGAATGCAATGGCGTTAAGATTTTTCTACCTTACGGGGCATTTTCAAGAATAATTCACCAAAAACTGAGGAAAATACTGTTCTAACGGAAATGGCAGCCGCATCACGTGACCGAAGACAATGCGACCCTTCTCAAAGAAGGAGTCAAACATCAGTCCAAAATAATTACTAAGTTTTAAAATCACGAAACAATTGTTCTCATTTAATATGAAAAAATCAGTAGAATGAATTATTAATTAATAAGAACTACTTTGGAGAATATTTCCAGTTTCGTGAATAGTTGGCAACTTGACTTCAGTTAACGCGCAGAAAATATCTTAATGCACTACACCGGATAGACTAACAAAACGATGTCTGATACTAGAATTCCTGAATGGTATACTAGTATTTAGTTACAATTACAATACTAGATTATTTAGTTACAATACCTCAATGGTTCTCAGCCCTTAAACTACCTATCATAATTAACTCGATAATTGCATGAAATCTTAGAACACTAAGGAACTTAGTTCTTACTCATGTGGGAAAGAATATGGAATTGGTTGGGTATTCAGTAACTTATATTATTAAGTCATTATTCCATTTGTTCCTTATTCCTCTTTTATTACTAGGCAGTGGTGTATTGCTGAATAAAAAGTACTTGTACGCCGATCCGTCAAATATTAAAAATTGCTATGTAGGAATCATTAAATGAAAAATGGATAAATATAAACACTGATTTTTACATTTTGTTATCATAATTTTTAAACAATTACATAAAATTTTTCTATTTATTTATTTATAAATATTTATATTTTATTTTTACAAAAATTCGCATAAGGGATCATGTACATAATTTTTCGTTCATGCTTTTTTCGTTTCTGGACCAACTGCAGATCTCTGACTACGTAGCCAAGTTTTAACATATGAATTTGGATCCTACGAGTCTAAGGGTGGGCCATGTAGTTTAATAAATAATAAACTTGAAGCATGGTCAATAAGAATACGTGACCTCTTATCAGTCAATATTAAATTCATACAACTAAAACGACGTTCGCTTACTGAAGAACTACATGCAATCATTTTCGCGCAGGACATTAATTCTTCCCAATCTATAGGAATTGATCGACCGCTATTGCTTAAATAATCTCGGCACGCGTTTAAGACGAGCCAAAATATTGCCCCGGAACGCGTTCCCTTAAAAAATGTGAGGTTACATTGCGTTTCACCCCCAATACACCACTGTTACTGGGTTTCATACAGAGGACTGGAATGCCAAATACTGTCTGAACAAGGGTATCCCTGGATAAGGCACCCAAATGTATCCCCCAGCCAAATGGCATTGTCCCTTTGTGTATAGATATTTACTCATAAAATATCATTATTAATCACGTTTTTAACTTTCCTTTCGTTTGGTATTGTTTCCTTTATTGAAAATGGTGATTTTCGTTTTTTTATAGCTTTCTTTTGTGAATTTAAACCAAAATTAAATGATTATACGAGTCACTTAGATGATAAAACACTCATTCTAATAAAAAATATTTTATAGTGATAAAATTTGTAGCTTTTCATATAGCTGTGACTACTGAAAACCGAACCCTCCTTCCTCTATCCGCCTTCTGCTAAAATTAATAACATTAACTATTACTAACCACTTCTACTAACACCTCCACGTGGGCCAAGTTGTTGGTGGAAGCAGCTAAACGGCCCATTTACTAACAGTGACCTACAACCCACCTCCTATCGCTCCATGAAGATAAGCTTCATTAGCACACTACATTTACCATTTACAAATACTACAATGGAAATGGAAATCATCTGCTACTGCAATCCAAAGTTGTTTTTTTCCTCCATGGCAATTAATTAGTTCCCCAAAAATTATTCTTTATTTCTACCTACATTCATTATTTTCATTTATCCCTTTTAGCCTCACGCTCCATATCCTTAAACTGTCTTCTAAATTTTTGTGGATCTCCTATTATTATGTATATTCCCGCTCAGTCTTTTTTACCTTTGGGATTTGACTTCTAGATATCCCTTATCTCCTTTGCAATAAACTCAAATCCCTTTTCCACTGTGTAATTCCTTCCCGTATTCCTCGGGTTGATTTCTATGCCCGTCGGAATGTTATGCATCTGCGCTATCCAACTTATCCTAGCCTGTGGGCAATTTTCTATACACTTTCGATAGCATGGAAAATATTTTTCATTTTTTCCTCTTAAATATATAATAATTAAATGGAAATCTAATCAATCCATTGTAGTATTTGTAAATAGGAAATGTACCGTGCTATTGAAACTTATCTACATGGAGGCAGGAGGTGGGTGGTGTGCTATTGTTAGCAGGTGGACCGCTTAGCTGGGTTTACCAACAACTTGGACCACGTGGAAATGATAGTGGAAGTATAGTAATAGTTATAGTTATTGATATTAGTAGGAGGTAGATAGAAGAATAAAGGTTCGCTTTCCAGTAGTCACAGAAATATGAACTGAGACATTCATACGAAAAGCTACAAATTTTCTCTGGCCTCACCGGGAATTGATCCTGAGATGACTTGCTGAAGAGCAAGAACGCTGCCACCTGAGCCACCAGTGGGGCTACATCAATCAAAATTTGGCAAATCATCAATTGTATTTGTTGTATTTCTTAAATCTGTTTCACGATATTACTCGATAAAATTCTTTTAAGCTGCATTGAGTAAATAATGTACACTTGAGCAAATTTGCATTTTTCATTTGATCTTAAACATGTTATTTTAATTTTCGTTCAATAAAAGAATAACATCGAAAAAAGGTGTGAATTTAAGGAAAAATGTTAAAAATAAGGAACTTCCATCGTTCATAACTGGCAACGCGGTATTAGGTAGGAAAAATTCAGTAAATAATTGTGGACATTAACATAATTTGACAAACACAAATATCTACAGATGACGAAAAAAACCCGGCATTTATTATATCAATCAACTTTGATGATAAATTNCCCGGCATTTATTATATCAATCAACTTTGATTATAAATTCACTAATATAATTCCTATTGATACTTTTAACTATAAATAAATAAAAAAACAAACTTTATTGTCAAAAAAGCAAAAGTTACAAACTGCGTATGACCACGTGCAGGACAATAAACTAATTTACTCTCCGGAAGGAAGCAAGGGACCATCCCATCAATTCCGATCAAGGGCCCTATGGCAGAGGCGGATTCAAAAATTTAAACAAAAATTCCTAGATAATATAAAAAGTTAATACTAATAGAATATCAACATGTTTGTAATTTAACACAAAAAATTTATTTTACATGTACGAATTATTATCGAACTATAGATTATTCTGAGTATAGTGTTTATAAATCATACGAATTGAAATAACACTAAATTCACGATTTATTGTTACAATAAACACACCCCTAGACAAAGTCTAGAGAACCTCTATAACTATTTTTTGCTTTTATGTCTTTTAAAACAAAACATCTTGACTAAAAGTTTTCCCAGTTCATAGAAAAATCCGATGAACCATTATGATCCACGGCATATTGCAGTTTCAAGTAGAACTAACTCGAAACACGTTTCTCTAAATCGCAAGACTTTTTTAAGTGTCGCCCTTTCTTCTCTTTCCAGGTATTTTCAAAGAAATCGAAAATCTCAATTCTGGCTGAATTAAAAAACTTTACCACGTTGGAAATCATGCGTAAGAATTGATAATCCTACAAATTACACCCACAAGGTTTGTAACTGACGTAGTGTAAATATAATGACGAGTACTTACAGCTACGTCCGGTAATGACAATACATTTGAAACAATCGCGTTAGGTTGATTCGAAAACTCCTGATATAACAACATAAATTTCAGCAAGAAAAGTCGTGCGTTATGGATGTATAGAGCAGGACATTCTTGAAGTCAAAGGATGAGTTCAGATATATTCAAAGTCAGGCGGATCTATGGCGGGGCGGGGGAGTGGGGGGGGGGAGGCTGAGGGATCTATAGCACCCCACATTGGACTGAACTCCGTCAGATTTGCTGCTAACAATAGCCCAACACCCAACTCCTACCTTTATGTAGATAAGCTTCAATAGCTTGATACATTTCCTATTTACAAACACTACAATGGATTTATTACATTTCCATTTAATTGTTATATACTTAAGAAGAAAAAATTGCACTTAACAGATAAAATTTAAGTTGATAAATGGTATCCTTTGTAAAAGTGTTACCAGATTAATAATTGTTAATATTTATAATTGTTATTGTTATTAATAATATAATTGTTATTATTATTATTAATACATATTATTAAAATTAATAATATCATATTAATAAAATTAATAATGCCAAACTTTAATAAATAATTGTTATTGTTATTAATAATACCAGATTGTTAATTATTTATTTGATGCATTTTATTTAAGGGTAGTATTTATAAAATTTGTTGTAAAACCATAATTTTTAAACAAAATACTCCCCCACCTTGATTACGATCTAGATTCGCCAATGGTCATGGTGAGATCATACACTGGTCTAGTCAAGATTTAAGTTATATTTTAAAAACGCTCCCTTTAAGAAATTTTAATATAAGTTTAAATTGTTTACAAAGAACGGGCAAACAAGTACTTAGCATTTTCGTGATGCTGCAGTGAATCACATTTCTCATAATTACTCAGGATGTTTGGGAAGTACGAAATGCTGATCCTGTTCTTCATTACAAGGTAGCTTATTTCGAAAGAAACGCTTCATTGGAAACAAAGTTGTATTTTGATTTCTGGAGAGCATTACTCAAGAATTCCCACCCCCAACCGAAATTATTCATTTTTTTGTAGAAAAGTAAATACGCGTGATAATTTATTTAATAACGCATTGCCTATTACCGTGTGGAACAGATTGTTTAAAATAGTTTTGTCATCATTTCTTCGTGAATCTTTTCAATTCAAATGAAACCTCACATCAAAATTTCTATCTTCAACAGAAATGTCATAGATATATATTAACGAATTTAACATTTTTAAAAACTTTTTCTGTTAATTTCTTAAACCATTAACGGATTCATTAACTGAAGTTAACTTAAGACAAATAAAAAGAAAGTCCGTTAATATATTTAAGCATTGCTCTCAAGGTGGGTGTCGCGGTGCACCTGGTAAGAAATTTGTCTTAAGTCGCATCGATGGAACAGACGACCTATTATTAGTCCAAGCCATTCGGGATGCCCATCCTTTCCCATGACATGACGATAAATTCTCGATATGCTTTCACTTCGAATAGTAACTAGATTGAATACGGCTCAATACCCCAGTACTGTCAGAGATGCCCACAATACGGTCTCGAAGCAATTGCGCGAATTCGAAGTCAACAGTTCTCAAACGTGCAAAGAACAACATCGGTAGACGCATCGTCGTGGATAAAATGTTTACTCAGATAAAGTGATACACGCTATGACCATGTAATTATGTTCACACTAGGGCAATGTATTCTAATTCGCGAATGCAGAACAAAAAGTAGCGTCAATGTATTCTAATTCAGTCATTTAGCGGTTTCTTCCCTAACTCCACTTCAGCTCCCATTCGTAAGTGGATTAACCTTGAATTCAGAATCAACAGAATGAAATAACCCGAATGGAAAAAAATAATATTATTTAGTTCATCTTCATGCATTAGCGTTCTGTGGTTTTATTATTTTTACAACGCAACTTAACAACATACCACGTACAAGAAAACATAAAAGTACAGGTAAATAATTTCAGGGTTAAAACCTTCATCCCTCTCAGATGAAAATTTTAATATAGTAATGTCCACGAAGGGGAATATGTACCTTATGAAAAATGCTCTTGACAAAGTTCAAATACAATGACTTACGTTTTTATTTACTTTGTCTGTGTAACTTTTACCTATACTATCTATCTTACAATTAGAGACCATGTTATTTCATATTTTATGTTCTTCATTTTCGACCCACGGAAGTTGAATCATTATTTGACTCGAGTAAGTTCTCTGGTTCGAATTTTATTCTACATATTTTTGTATTCGGGAGGTATTACGCATATTTTAAGTATAGTTGCATATCCCCGAAAAAAACATTTGTCATGTTTGATAAAGCGAGTGGGATGCCATCCCCGTCACGAGCGACTATCATACGACAAAGGATGAAGAAAGTGTTCCCAAGCGTGTATGGAAGTGTAGGTGAGGGAGTACGGAAGGGAGGTGAGGCTGATAAAAAGGGGTACAAAACGGGTGTTATACAGACATACGAGGCATTGCAAGAAATATTTATACGGGAGAAATTCAAGAAGATATCGGGAAAATTTCAACAATCGCTAATAGTTGGGTAGAAGGAACTTTGGCGAGCACTTGTAGCTTAGGAAAATGATCTTTTGAAGGCTAGGGCGGAAGAGACGGCAAGACCGAACGACACAAAAGAACATAAGATCACTTTAGGAATGAAATTAGAGGGTGTCAATTTGAGACTTACGGATGATACAACGATAGAATCGTTGGAGGAAAGAGTTGTGAATATGATGGATGAGACGTGGAATACTCTAAAACAAGTTTACAGGATAGGCAAGCATGGGAGTAAAAGATTAACAAAAGATTAGAGGAGTTCGGGGAATGCGTGATGGTGGACAGAGTATACGAGGAACGAGATGAGTGTATTTTAGGAGCAGTTAGGGAAGGAGGAAAATATGGTCAGCAAGTGGGCCAAGCCACGGCGTAAATAACAGCATGCAAAACGGCGGGGAGTGCCCACAGAAATGGAGGTTGAATATAAACAGACTCTACGACTTTATAGGCGCAGAATAAGAGAAATGAAGTTGGAGACGTGGCCAGATTTTGTGACCAAGGGCATCCGAAATAACATGGAAATAGGCACATCGAGTGAGGAAAAGTAAAAACGAAACAGATACGTGGTGAAAGTAATCAAACGGAGGGATGGCACGACGCAGGCAAAAAATCTGCTGGAGGCAATGTTACCTGGAGATGGCGTTTGCAGGATGAGGAGTATTTCGAATTGACAGAAGAATTCGACGTGGCAGTTAAGGGATTAAGGTGTCACCCAAAACTGAAGTTTCCCTTAATACGACTTTTCAATGAATGCTATCGGGATGGGTGTTTTCCACGTTAGTGAAAAATGCTAAGATAAGGGTTTTCCACAAAAAGGGGGACGTAGCTTAGAGGACCCTAAACCATATCGCTCAATAAACTAATTGCCATGTAGGGAGAAATTATTTGAAAAAATATTAACAGAACGCGTGACGGAATGGGCGGAGGGCAATGGACACCTCAGTGAGAATCAATTTGGATTTGGGAAAGGGAGACACCTTAAGGACATTGACCAAATGTATTGACGAACGGCAAACAAAATTAGGAATGGCAATCTTTCAACACGGCACAGAGGGTGGAGTCCTAAAGCACACGAAAGAGAGTGAATGTTTATACAAAATTTTTGCCAACTATTTCCAACAATGGACATCTTATTTGGAAATGGGAACATAACGCATATATTGGGATGCTGATAAGTGATGTCCTCGGATGTCCTCTTGTAGGGCCAATTTGTTTTTTTAACATGGCCATCAATGGATTACTGCATACGGTACGTAATGACGAATATAAAATCTTAGCCTATGCGAATGGTATTGTAGTTTTCGTGAAAGGTATTGAAAGACAGGGAATGGAAAAAGATGGTAACAACGCACTGAAGAGAAATGATAATTAGTGAAGGGAGAATGGCCTCGAAATAGCAGCCAGCAAAACTATTGCAATGGCTCTTGGGAAGATAAATGTAAAAAACGGAAACCGATATTAAAATTAAGAGAACAAAAAATTAAATTTAAGAGAGAACGTGTATTTTTGGGGTAATGATCGACTTCGATCTCAAATTTACAAGTTGTCTACAGTACATAGAAAATAAATTAAAGAAAACATATTATTCATTAATCCGAGTTGGCATGAACGAATTGAATACTGGCAGACAGCAGATATTACAACTGTACACATGTGTATTATTACCTATGATAATTTACGGTTGCGAAACATTAGGTTGAGTTCTGCGGAATATTGTACAGCAACAGAAACTTTAACGACTGTAGCGTTTGTGTTTGTTAAAACTAAGCGGGGTATTAGGTGATGCAATGAATGATTTGGTGGGTGTTATGCCAATTGATATGAGCATACATAAATGGATTTTCAGATCAATTATGAGACGGCATAAGAAAATCGAGGTGGATGGAAAAATCTTACCACCGGATGTTAAGGGATGGAAGGGACAGTCAACAGAGGCGTTATTACAAGCTTGGCAAATTCAGTGGGATGCATGAGAGGGAGATATATGATTTCATACCGAATGTTCGTTTTGTTGAGAAGAACAGACGAAAGTTTCAACCAGGACGAGCTGAGGCAGAATTTCTCACAGGACACACAAAGTCATTTACGAAGANGAGCTGAGGCAGAATTTCTCACAGGACACACAAAGTCATTTACGAAGATTTGGAATAATACAGGATGAAATGTGTGATTGTGGATAAGATAAAGAGACACGAGATCATTTATTTTGGAACCCTAAATTTTATGTACCAGAAGGGGCGCGATATTTACGATTAGTGCGGACAGAAGACACGCTATGTAAAATAGGAAAACAAATGATAGAAACGAAAAAGAAGTACGAGATACTTAAGCAATATATTGTAAGCAGAAGAGCGATACACAATGGATTGAAGTTTTAGACTGTAGAACACACGTCATACCAACCCCGGTTAAAGGCGGACACCTACGGGAGGTATCAGGGGTGAGTTATATCGAAAGAATAAAAGCATATATTAGGAAGGGACTGAAGTACAAAAGAAGAGAAATGTACACAACTGATGATGAAAACAAAGAAAATCGCGGATATTTCGATGTAAAATAGATGAAGACTTTTGATGGGAACCTGCGTGGATGGGTCTTCCTACATTTTACAGACTAGTTAATAAACAAGGCGAGAACGTAGCCCCTTCAGTGGCTCAGATGTTAGCGTTCTTGCTCATTACCAAGTCATCCCGGGTTCAATTACCGGCGGGGTCACAAAAAAATTGTTGCTTTTTACAATAATGTCTCAGTTCGTAGAGCAGTGACTACTGAAAAGCGAACTCTTCTTCCTCTATCCACCTCCTACTGCTCCCAGTATCAAAAACTCCTAGTTTTATATTAGCAACTACTCCTACTAGCCTCTTCACGTGGGGCAAGTTGTGGGTAAACCCAGCTAAGCGACCCATCTACTAACTATAACCTACCACCCAACTCCTACCCCCTATCGCTTCATGTAGATAAGCCTCAATAGCGCGCTACATTTCCCATTTACAAATACTACAATAGAAAAGGTGTGTGACGTAGTTGCACTTTGAGGCACCTTTTTGCTCACCGCCTTTCTTTCAATGCTGTCGCGAGAACCCCAGGTGCCCGAGGCGAGCCTCAGCAAGGTGCCCCCCTGGTGACTCACTGACCCGATCGTATCAGCTGTGGCAACTCATCCAGTACCTCACCATTACATTTTTACCCAGAAGATATCCTCAATAAATCAAAGACCTCAAATAAAACATTTTTCCCTAAATATGGTAATGTGCCGAAGTAAAAAGTTAAACACTATTATTTTAATAAAATCATTATCTTGGGAAAAAATATTCAATTTATTTCAGGAATAACATTATGCAACATATTTCCTTATGAAACTCACTATGCATACTATTCAAATATCTAAAGTATGAAGTAAAAAAAATATTTTGATGTATTTTTGGATATGCTGGATTCAATAAGGTTTGCTTTTGTTTACTTTTTTTTTCTTTTTGCATTCATGGAGCTTGAAGCGCCCAGGCATCGCTGCTTACTTCCTCACCAGTGCTTTCGTCATGCGATTAATGGTTATTTATGTATATTCCTTTCAGTTTCTATTTTTCAAATTTTTAATTGTTAAGATTTATTATTATTTTGAATTATTAACAAGAGGGTCCACTGATCCTCTTCCGAGGTTGCTATTATCCTCTTTCTGGGTGGTAGGTCAGTGCAAGCCATTTAAAGAAACATATCTAAAATTCCTCTATTTTGTTAATTTTATATTTTACTTAAATGTTTGGTTTAACAGCATTTACATACCAAATCCAAGATACTTTGTTTGTAAAATATTGAGAAAATAATTGATCATACTGGTTGCGCAAACAACAAAAACTGAAAAAAAAAAAAACTTTTTCACCCATTTGCACCCACTACAAATTGAATTAATGAAAATCCGAGAATTCTTTTTTTTTCAGATATTTTGATTATCAATGTTAAAATATTAAAACAGAGATGATACTTCAATTAATTCTTCTTTCACCCTCCTTTACTGCCATAACATCCAAATTTCAGAAAATTCTTCCGTCTCTACAACACAACTACAAAAACATTTGACAATGCTTCAAACTAAGCGGAAAAAGTAACACATTATCTGTAAATCAGGGTCGCAAACAAATTTCTCATCTTGGTCCGTTACTTTTTCTTATATTTGTAAATGACCTAAAATTTTCACTCCGGTCAATTCCATTTTCATTGTTTCTACACGATCTACAAATTTATTGCAAAATCAAATCAGCCATTGACTGTATGATGCTACATATCACAATTGATAAATTAACGAATTGGTGTGATAAAAATTATTTATTTCTGAATACCAATAAATGTAAAATCATGAGCATCTCTAGGTCAAAAAATACATTTTTATTGCACCACACAATTAATGACGACCGTTTGGAATGTGTGACCAAATTTAAAGACCTAGGTGTAATTTTTAACCAAGAGATGAAATTTGATGACCACATAAACTCTATGGTAAACTTAAGTCATGAAAATGTTGGGATTCATGATGAGGATGACTTATGACTTCAATGATGTGAGGGTTTTGAAAATTTTATACCAAAGCCTTCTTAGACTTATTCTTGAATATTCATCCCCAGTTCGGTCAAAGTTGAGACTGACATCGTTTAGATATGCTGATGATTATTCAGATTGCAAACACACAAAGAGTTCCTTAGAGACACACAGTTGTCAATGATGTAGTATACATATATGATCTTATAAATAATTTCATTGATTCCTTTAAATTGTAATCAAGTATTTCGTGAAACCTCCCGTTATCCTGTACTAGGCATTCAAATCTAACAATACTATATACTCCAGTTGCTAGGTCAAATGCCTGGTTCTATGCTCGTATGTGGTGAATGATTATATACTTCAACAACTATATAAATAATTTTTTTGACACTCAAGAACTGAAACCATTAATTCTATTAAAAGAACATTTTTGATTGATAATAAATGAATCCTGAGACAATAAGCCATTATAAAGTCACAAACTGTTTTTTAAAACTTGTGTACTTCATCAATCTATGTAAACTGGGCAATTATCTGTATTATGAATAAATAAATGTATTCCATGCATAGCTACAGGCTTGTTAAGGTTGACACTTCTCAATATTTAATACAATAGTTTATTGTGCTTTCAGCTTCTTGCTTTTTACACTGGAAGATTGTTACTCTGCAGTGGTTATCTTCTCTCCTGATAAAATATCCACAGTCACTTCTCGCTCAGATTCAGAATGCATCTCGGGAGTTTTATCCATTGTCAGAATATGGTTATGCTCTACCACTAGCCCACCAACAATGTACCCATCCACCAGCACCCCATAGACTAGATCACAGACACTGTCTCATCGATTACAACAGACCCTTCAGGCTGGCTTAGACCCTTGTTATCATGTTCAACAATGCCATCCTGTCAATGCATTTTCAATCTGAAGTAACGGTTCTCTTGAGTCTCTCTTTCCCAGTAATTTGTTAATCATCTCAATGTAGGAAACAATAAAACTTTCCTAAATTATCTGTAGTGAAGATTGGTTGCTGCAGTAAACATAAGCACTTGTGTATGAATATTTTTAAAAGTGTATTTTAGAAAATTAAAAAAAATATCTTATAAAAAATTAGTATAATTACAAGGCCAAAAAAAAATAAATTACAACAGTAACACAACACTAGATGAAAATATTGATCAAAATTTAACTTTGTTTAAATCTTTTTAAAATTAAAAATTATCTGCAGGCACACAGAAGATTTGGGTGAAGAGAGGGTGTAACTTGCTATTCATTCTTGCACTCTGAACCAACTGTACTAAGCAATGCAACCCATCAGACTACAGTTGCAATAGACATACCTTTAAGCCCAGGGTCACAAGGCACAACACAGAATAGGAAAATGCATCAACAAAATAGCTCCTGTGTAAGGAGAAGTAATGGGCTATTAGGATCACTAGAACTTAAATTAGATTGGCAAAAAAAGCTATGATCAAATAATTATTTTTTATATCACAGGGCAAATTTTAATTTTTAAAACCGTATTTTTAATTATAGGAACTTAAAAATAGATATATTTTTATGTATCATAAATTATCAACTATTTTATTCTATTATTCCAAATATGATGGTCATGTTGGCTGTCAGAAGTTAAAGGTTTTGAACAATCATTGTGAAAATATAAAATTTACTGCTAGTTCAAAGACTGTGACAGAAATAAGTGCTGATTTTTACTGTCCAATACTTGATCTTGTGACAGAAAATTATGTAGACTGTGCCAATAGAAGAAACAACTGATGAGTTTAATGATGCTGAACATGGTGAATTTGAAGGGGAAGATGAAGTCATTAACAAGAATAATGAAAACCCTGAACGTGAAAGAAGGTACCCCTTGCGAGAAACAAAGAGAAGGGATTTTTAACTCTATGCTGCTTTGTTATATGATAATGTCGTTTTTGAAGACGACATAGAACCTGCAACACCAAGTGAAACTTTGGCAAATAGAGATGCTTTGCATTGGGAAAATGCTATGAAAGATGAACTCAAGTCATATGAGGATGATAATGTATGGGATCTCATAACAAAGCCTAAAGATAAAAATGTTGTGAGAAGCAAATGGGTTTTCAAAATAAAGGGCAACAGTGATGGGGAAATTATCAAATACAAAGCTAAGCTTGTGGTTGTAGGTTGTTCTCAAAAATGTGGTATAGATTTTTAGATACCTATGCTCCTGTTGTTAGGTATAGTACTGAGATTATTTCTCTCTTCATCGGTTAAACTTGATCTGCAAATCCACCACGTAGATCAGCCACAGCCGTTCTAAATGGCGAGTTAAAAGAGGAGATACATGTCTCAACCTGAGGGTTTTCCAATAGTAGAACGAGAAGTGTGTCAACTAAGGAAAGCTGTTTACGGTTTGAAGCAAGCAAGCAAGCATTGACATGAGGAAGTTCATGTAATCCAGACAGAGATTGGTTTTGATCAGTCAAAATATGAACCTTGTGTTTTTGTGTGGAAGAAAGGAGAGAAACTTGTAATAGTTGCATTATATGTAATGATTTTTTAAATTTCTTTAATGATATGTGACATGTTGAAAAATTGAAGACTGTTTTGTCAAATAATTTTTCTACCAAAGATTTAGGACAAGTGTCTGAGTGTTTAAGCATGAGAGAGACGAGAACCAATGATAGTGTAAAATTAGACCAAACTAAATATTGTGAGAAATTGTCAAAGTTTGGTATGCCGGACTGCTATAGAGTGCAGGTTGTTGTTAACTAAGAGTAAAGATTGTGCCATTGATGTGCCATATCAACAGGCAATTGGAGGTTACTGTCTTTATCATAGTGTACTAGGCCAGGTATTGCATATGCTGTAAATTACTTGAATCAATTAAACAATTGTCATAGGAAAGAGCAATGGAATGTTGTTCAGAGGATTTTTAAGTATTTAAAAGGAACTATGAGTAATGGAATTGGTTACTCAGTGTGATGTAGTTGGATATTGTGGTGCTTCTTTTTGTAATTATCTTGAAAAAAGAAAGTCAATTTCTGGATATGTTTTTAATCTTTGTCAAGGGGCAACTAGTTGGGAGAGTACGAAGCAAGAGATAACTGCATTGTCTAGTAGTGAAGCAGAGTATATTAGTATAACTCTCACCTCTAAGGAAGCAGTGTTCCTAAGGGGATTTCTGTTTGAGCTGTGTGGACGATTTGGTGCTATGTTAATGTATAATGATAATATGAGTGCCTTAAAGTTAACTGAAAATCAGGGATTTCATTTTAGAACTAAACATATTGATGTTAGATTTCATTATGTTTGGGAGCTATGTAAAATGTTGTGAGAGTATTGGGCCATAAATCTACCACAGAAATGCCTGCAGAAGTACTTACCAAAAGTTTAACTATTCTGAATCATCTGAGATGTATTAAAGCCATGGGTGTGATTTAATGTCAAGATTAAGGGAGTGTGGTGGATTTAGGTTGGCAATATGTAATCCTTGTCATCTATATTTTTTTATGTACTGCATGTACTGGATTCTGTTTCTGGCAGTATTCATTAAACACTCGAGCTGGAAGAAGCACGAGTGTCTTACTTGTGTTAATCATCTTTATCACTCCAAATCACTGGATTATATAATTATATAATTATATATAAAATCACTGCTATATAATTATAACAACAGTAAGGGTCTCTGAAAAAAATTCTTGATAAATATATTTTTATTTTTTAATATACATTTTATATATATGTAAATATATAAAAGAAAAAGAATTTTCAAATGAAAGGTGTATCTGACTTAGTATTTTACAATAATGTTCATGAAAATAGAAATTATTGATTTTCCATCCTTGATTTATTGACATCTGTGCTGAGAATGGTAAAAAAAAAGTTTGATATTTCAAACAGATTTCTACTTAATATTATTTGACAATCAACAATACAGAAAACAGGTACAAATTATGTCATGTGTCATGAATGGTTACAAGAAAGTAAAAAAAAAAGTTTGTAAGAAATAGTGAAAATTCAGAACAACATTCTGATCATAAAACTAGGTTTTGGCTGTTCTACTGCATTTACATTATAGATAAGCAATCCATTTTTTTTTCAATGACTTTTCAAGGTGAAACAAACACATGCATTATATGTGATTTTCTTGCAAGAAACTACAACCTTGAATGCATGCTTCTCTTGATACTTAAACTAAATGTTATAAAATATCATAAAAATCAATTATAAATCTTCAGTTGATAGTAGAATCTCCAGGAAAATAAGTATTTGATATTTTTTTGTACAAGAAAGTTGGGTTATCATTTCAAACTGTTGGTTTGAAAGAGTGTGTTCACACACATATTCAAGAAAACATTGGTAAATTTTAAAGTTCCATTAAAAGAGAATCATCCATCCATTCATCTATAGGACAAGAACAGTCAGCAAAAGTTAACGAGGAGAATAAGTGCTCTTCAACAGCATCTTTTAAGGCAAATATATGTGGAATGTGGAGGCAACTTAACATAATTTCTTGTTACAAATCTATTGCAAATTCTAAAAGAATTTAACATAGAACTTTTGAATGAGTTGTTTAATCCAATATTTTGATTCTATTATAATTTTGCATCAGGTATTTCTGAGAGGCAGCACAACAAATATCGTTGAAATAATACACGGTCATTTTATATAAAGTTAAAGGTAATACAAATTTTGTGGAAGAAATTTTTGAAATCCAAGAACAGATTTCATTGACTGTTAATACCTTAAACAACTGAATATTGCAATAATTACCCACATTTGGAAAAAAAAATTTTTATATACTACTTAAGTAAGGAAAATAAATGAATGGCAAATTATACACTTACAGAAATCGGATACCTAGCGTGTCTACCATTATGCATTACATTACAATCTTAAGTCAAAGTTGGAAAATGTATGCAGCATGTTCTACTGAAACATATAACTGTCATCATTAAGTTGTTGATTTAAGAGTATACATTCATTTTAACAAGCAAATACTTCCTTCTTTATAATATTAAAAAGACTTTAATGTGATTTTTTTGTGACATATATCCAATTATAAAAGTAGATTTCCTCCTCAAAGTTGTTTCTTAATCTCTCTTGGTTTGTGAGATGTCTTAGGTCCTCAACATAAAATCTTTATCAGACTAAAGATGAAAGATTCTCGTTCCAGCTTATTTTATAACTGAGGCCAGAGTTTAAACTTCAAAATCATAAAAACTACTAAACAAATTATGGGGACAATAATCTTGCAGCCATTTTTCTTTTTACGGGAAACAAGTGAAGCACCATCAATTTTCTTCTCCTCACATTATTCTCCAGATGCCTGCAAAATAATAAGCACAATAGGTATAATTGGTCATGTTATATTGAAACTTGTTTATAAGGAAATATGTTTTCATGGGGAAGGTGAGCTGATATCCTTCAAACTTCAGAGCAAATTTTCCTTCCAATCCTTAGAAAATATACAAGCAAGATAAAGTTGAAAACTGGAAAAAATAGTTATTTTAAAATTTGATAGTGAATATTTATTTCATGAACTCTGTGGCTTCCGGAATTAACCAGGTAACTGCACTTTTTGAAGGAAAAAAACAACAACAACAAAAAACAAGATAATCAGTGAAAAATTTTCAGCAAATTATCTTTTGTATTAGTATAAATACTTCAAAAAGTTACATTCTTCTTGGATCAAGGAGTGAAAATTTATGTACAAACTCTAAAAAAAACAGTAATGACCTGATAAGTATACCTCTAATGGAAATAAATATGTAACTCCAATACAAATTTTAAAAATTTGGGAAAAATAATAAAAACTAGATGAGACAAAGTAACCAAGTAACTACTTTTTCATTATTTTTACATGGTAAAATACATAATTAATTTTGTGTGTGTATGTGTATGTAGAAAATATAGTTTTTCATCTTAGCTAAAAACTATTACAATATCTCATTATATCAAAGTTAAATGCCAATGTTTTGGAATCTAAGCAGATGTAACTCAAAAAATGAAAAAGTACCTGGTTATTTCTGGAAACCATAGAAATAATGTAATAGTATTTATTAAAAAATTAATATATTTGTAACCAATCTTCTTAAGGAAACAATTAAAATTTTGAAATAACTTGGAGTTATCAGATTAAAAGAAAGTTTACCATAGAGGTGCAAGATTTTAAGTCTTCACTCCCATGGGCTAAGAGGATGAGCAAGACTATTAGCCTGAACAGCACCTCATAGTAAATAAGTCATGAAGTCTAAAGAATTTGTTGTGTATCAACTCTTTTGATGAATTCTTAGCAAACACAATTAATTTTACTCCTGTCGCTCTACATAAATTGATTCCAGGTTTGTGTAAGTCTGCATATTTAACTCAATGAATCACAAATTCTTCTGGGAAATATTTTGAGCTGAACTTTAATATATTAGTTTTTCCCATAACTCTAAGGCCACAAAAATAAAAAAATGAAGAAGAAGAAAAATAAAGGTTACACCCACTTATAACCAGTGACATAAATAAATAAACGTTGTTGTCAAAAAAGCAGCTGCGAACTGTGTATGACCACGTGGGGGGCAATAAACTAAGTTACTCTCTGGAGACAAGCAAGGGACCATCCCATCTATTCTGATTAAGGGTCCATAGCCAGTGGCGGATTTAATATTTACAAAAGAAATTATTTAATAATACCTACTGTTATCCCAAATTTCCAATAACTTGTTCTCTAGAGGCAGGTGATACTTAAGAATCTAACAGTTCATTTACTTCTCTTTAAGCATGAAAACATATCACTTTTTGGCTTCATACCTAAAAATTTAGGATATAATTGATGAAAACAAAATCTTATTGATCACTCAAATTTAATCCCATTGCATGTGCAAAATTTAATTCCCAGTGCATGTGCAATGTGCCTGTCTTCTATTATATTGTTGAATTATTCTATGAAAGATATTTTGAATCCAATCTGCTTAAAGAGAATCAATGTTACATCAGATGCAACAAAAAATAAAAATGATGTTCTAGATTATTGTTGAAACGAAAAAGTAAATTGTTAATTCAACTCTATTTTTGGATAATAATAAAAAAAGTTATTTTCAGATCATTTAACAACTGGGTCCCTAATTTCCTTTTAATTTTTAGACTGTTTGTGCAAAGCAGAGCGAACAACATGGACTGCTTATAATCAGACTTCCACTACAACCATTTCAACACGAAAGTAGGAAGAAAGTTGATTCCTGGAGATGTTGTATATACAACAGTTATCTTTTTAACATTTCAAATTAAAGAGATATAAAAAGTAATTTAATTTTTTTTGCTGATAATTCAAAGACTTTACCATCTTATGATAACTTTCTGTCAGGTGAAAACGGCGACCAGCCGGGACTCAAACCCGGGTCTCTTGCTTTGATCGCAAGGGTGTTAACCGCTACACCACCAGTTCGCCTTCCAGACCTGCACACCATTTCCACCCAGACCTAAACCTCGGAAGACCTGAGACACATCCCCATACAGGAGATAAGTGAACCAGGCGGCACACTATGCTGTGTGACCTTTATTACCGGTTTCACACGTACCTATGTGTGAAGGTTCGTTAAGTACATATTTCTTCCGTGTACCCTACATGTGGAGAATATATGTGATAACTTTCGGTCAGGTGAAAACAGCGACCAGCCGGGATCAAAGCTGCGATCAAAGCAAGAGACCCGTGTTCGAGTCCCGGCTGGTCGCCATACACAGAAGAAATATGTATTTACCATCTTATGTTTAAAATTTAATACATTTTATGTAGTTTGCTTGCATTGTTTTAATTAATTAAAAGATCATAGATGCAGTGATTAGGAAATGAGATAAGATTACAGTGAAAGGCACAGCAGACTGTGATGAAACTTGTTTCATGAGAGCATGCACACTGATGAAACTCCATTCATGAAGCCCCACAGCTTATAATATAATTTTCTATTTTGGAATTAAAATAAGTTTAAATTAATGCCCACATTTATCTGTGAACTACAAACATTTTCTCTTAGACTATCAGTGGTCTGTGAACCACCAGTTGGCAATCACTGATTTAGTCAAAGCAAAATTCACCTCTTATCTCTGGCATCACTTTCATGGATAATTTTTCATAGCTTCTTCTAGTTTTATTTGAGCTGAATTCTAGCTTCTGAACTTCATATCTAGTTCTATTTGAACTGGTCATTTCTCATTAAAATACACTACAACAGAACTGTCGTGTTGGATGAAACGAGTTTCCATGAAACTCTTGAAATAGTTTCATGGAATGTGTGTACGGAAATATAGACTCGGAAGCAAGAGGTGAATGAAACTGGTGAACACCCTCTCCTCCCTTGTTCTGCCCACCACAACACAAACACATTGCACACCTAACGTTGCGTCATCCCGTTTTACTTTCCAGGAACTTTCCAGCATAGACCCATCAAACAATCAATGTTTGAGTCTCTTAAATTGCTGNGAGAGAAAAAACTGCTCCACGGAATAGGCGGGTTAATCCAAGAACCAGATGATCCGAGGCCGGTTAAGAGGGGCTCTACTACATGGATAGGTATATAAAACGTGTTTTATCGGTGTACATCGCGCCTCATGGTGTTAATGCAACGACTGGACTGATAACGTACCTCATTATCGCGAAGGAATTTCACGATCTTTTCGTCGTCAGCAGCGACAGCAAGTTCGAGAGCTGTCCTTCCATGTGCTCCTTTGGCATTCACATCCGCTCCATACTTGGTGACGAGCAGCTTCACCAAAGAAAGATGTCCTCTCTCAACAGCTAGGAGAAGAGGAAGATCGCCGGATTTGTTGGCGACGTTGACCGGTGCCCCGTTTCGGAGAAGAACCACCATCACCGGGAGATGGTCATTTCGAGCGGCGACGTGAAGAGGTTGGTCTCCATTTTCATTTTCAACGTCAACTGGAGTACCTTGAGAAAGAAGACGTCGTACCTGCGGTATGTTACCATCTGCAGCTGCTTCTAGAAGGGTGACGAGTCGTTGGGAGTTACTGCCTATTGATTCTGAGACAGATCGCGGACTGGAGCGATCCCGAGGTGTAGAGATGTTGTCATTGGAGGTGGCCCCGTGACATGGCTTTTCTATTGCATTTATGGAAGGGGGAGTAAAACTTTTCTTGGGACGTATTTTTGAAAAGGCTGAGAAGTTTTTACATTTTACATGCAGATTCGGAGTGTCGCTAATGGTAGTTTCACTCAATAACAATTCGGGGCAGGAATAGAAGTCTCTGTGAGACAGATCTTGAGCACGTCTGGTAGATTTGTGTGAAAGACGTGAATTTTTGATATTTGAAGACACGATAGTTTGCGTATTCGAGTCATCCATCACACTCAAGTTGTGTGAGACCTGGGTGATCGCAGTTTGGTCATTGTTAGCTTCAATCTCCTTCTGGGCATAAAAAGGACAATCGAGAGAAGTAGCATTGTACTGATCAATGTGTTGGATAATTAAGGTTGGATTTTTCGATCTATCGATGGATCTTTTTAAGCTTTTTGTTACGTCATGATGAGAAACGTATTTGCGCGGAACACCTGACAAATGCCGACAAGGAGAAACAGAGCAATTTCCTTCAAAAATATCGGTTTCAGCACTTTTATCGAGCTTTTCAGTTTCTGTGTCACAAGAAACTACTGAATGGGCCCGAAGATGCAAGCCCTGTTCATTGAGAACATCAATACAAGATTCTGCAAGCGGTGGAATGGCTTTTATTGGAATATTCATGTTTTCCAAAAAATTCTCATTCACTTTGCAAATTTCTGAAGTACTACTCACACCATCCCTCAAAATTTCCTCGTCTTTACATGAACCATTCCCATCTGCGTCGACAATAATTTTTTGTTTCTTAGTTAAAATGGTTAAAGAACGAGACCATTCATTGGAAAATTGCGAAATGGCTCTTCCTGTTTCACCAACACTTGAAGTGCTTCCACACGTTACCAACGTGCTACCCATATTTGATAGAAAATTTGAAGTGACAGGACTGTTTTCTGTGGAGTGAACTCTCAGCCTGGTGTCACCAAAAATGTCAGATATTTCTTTATTTGATGGTTCAAGTACTGGGTTACGGCAGTTATTTACTTGCAGATTGTCATTGTATTGTTCCTCAGTTTCTAGACGTTCGTCGGATTTTTCAGGGTCCGAAGAAAATGATTCTAAAGGTGGTTGTGCTAGGTCAAGGCAATTATTTCCATACTGTTTCTCCAGGAACGGAAGGAGTTCGAAGAAAGTATTGTAGAAAAAATTCTCAATACAGATTATCCGCTTCGAGAGTTCTGATATACGATCCATCACTTCAATAACTTCCATTTCAGATTCTTTCAGACGTCCAGAAGAACTAGATATTGCGGTCTCCATGACTCTTGTTTCTGGAAAAGTAACATGTCGATTAATGACCCATGAAGAAAAAGCAAGACTACAATCAAATAATTTCAATTCTATTTTATTGAACAATATCTCACTATTAACATAACTTTGCAATGTAACATCTCGCAACCTAGGCAGTGCCCAGCGGAGGGTCAATGGATGAACTACCCTTGGAGGAAGGGGAGGACCCGGAACTCATGAATGCACTATTGTGAAAGACAAGGGTTCCATATGCGCAGCGTGGGTGTTGACCTACCAGCAAAGGGCCAGTGAATAAACTGTTGCATAGCCAGAGGACCGGACAACGGAGGCGGCTACACCAAGAACCGGGCAACGGAGGGCGTACACCTCCCTAACCGATAAAAGGCACGGGAAATCAGCAGCGCGGGACCATTTCTGATTCATTCTGTAGACTCAGATGAGAGGTGAGGGGATGGTAGGAACACGCCATGTGTCATACGGAAATGAGTCTTCCGCAGAGACTTTGAAATAGTTAACACTTGGAAGAGTTCTTCCACAGACACTGAGATAGCTAACTATTCATCCATGTCTAATCATCTGTATATTTTGTAAACTGTCTTTTCTGTTTATATTTCAAGTCAAGAGTTATTATTCTTGAAACGAAATTTCCTCTGAGTAAGAGGTGGTGGCAGCGAAACATAAGAACCAGGTAGATACGTTACAGCAACTTTTTGCGTCTAGAAGTATGTTTTATTGACAAAATTCAAATCAGCGAAGTAAGAAATTTTTTATTGAAGAAACGTATTAATGATGTTTTTACGCATCTTTCATGAACTTTTACTTTAGTCGCCTTCAAACTGGAATTCGTGCTTTAAATTTATTTAAATTTTTAATGAATTTTATCTTTATTTAGCAACAACTTCTAAAAGTTTCAAACAATTTTTTTTTCAAAATTAATAAATGCATTGTTATTTTGAGGATTGGTCATTAATTAATAAAATATATAGTAATAATAATAGAATTCATTAATGAAATAACTAATTGGGGTTTGCTAACTTCGGGACCATTTTGCGAACGGAATCGGAAAACCTCCGAATTAGAAATTCGCTGGATAATTCACATCGGGTTTAATGAATTTTATAACCCCCCCCCCTCCCGGTGGTTCAGGACTAGCAATCACTCCGGGTGCAATTCGCGGTGGGACCAGAATTTTTTTTTAGCTTTTCACTTCAATGTCCCATTTGAAATACAAATGAAAAGCACCCCCCTTCCTTCTATCCACCTCCAACTATTCCTAGTATCACTAACTCTTGCCATTACTAACACCACTTGGGCCAAGTTGTTGGTAAACCCAGCTAACAGGCCCACTTACTAACAATAGACCCATCGCTCCATATAGATAAGCTTCGATAGCACGCTACATTTACCATTTACAAATATAATATAGGAAAGTCACTGTAACAACGTTCCTAATAATAGTTTCGTACAATCGACACTCAAATGGATTTCCAACTCAATGATATCAAATACAATACTTGCAAGTTTGAAATTGTGTTCATCCGACTCGGGAACAAGCAGACAAGATACAGACTGCCTAGGAGAGAAAAACATAGAAGGAAAAGGAAGGTACGTGCGCGGCTGAAGAAAAACTGTTATAAACGGGGTTCGAATTTTGTATTTTTGGATATTTTCCCTGACTTTCTAAGCAATTGATTTCTAGCATTTTTGTCTTCCTGGGGCCATTTGAATTTAATAGTGCATTATTTTTCAAGATTTGTTTGCATACGAATGAAAATTTTAGAAGATTTTTGTTTGAACTCTGTAATTTTTAGATTAAATTACTGCAATAAATCATTCATTCAGAATTAACACATTTTTAATATATTAATATGACTTATTCGGTTGGAATGATTTCAGCGGAATTATTCACAATTTACACTTGCACCTACATTTGTATCTACTTATGCATGTAAAAAAAAAGTTTTTAGTGATATTTCGAATTTTTGGAGTAATTAACTGGATTTTTAGAGCATATTTAGGATTTTGTATCGCATATTTTGATTTTTTGGGGCATATCTTTCGACTTTTTTTGTGTATATCGATCCGAACACTGATTATAGTTATATTAAGAGTCATGACTGATAGTTATGATGACCATCTGATGATGGTCAAATGAGTGAGTAGCCTTCTTCAGATGGTCAGTGACAGCGCGTCCTGTCACCTAGGGCCAGAAATCTCCTTACCTTAACGAATTGTCAGTAAAAGCTCAGACATATACAAGATGGCCAGTACTTTTCTACAACAACTTTCTCTGACTTTTCCATATTCAAGGGAATGTTTTTAATTTTTCCGACTTTTTTGCAAATAACTGCAAACCAGTTTTCAAGATAACTTGTACAAACATATTTTACTGTACGTTGACCGTGACTGAATAGTTACAAAATTATTAACAAATTATAATTAAAACAATAAATGCAAAAGAATTTAATTATGTTATGCCAAGTTTATTTAATTATGTAGGTTGGGATATATTATTCAGACAAAAAATTATTTCAAATTATTTTTGTTATTTCCCTGAATGTACAATTTCTGACTTTCCCATGTTATACAGACTTTTCCCCTCTCGCCATCCTGTACGCAATCGATGGACCGGCAGTAAGATAAATCAGTAATAATAATAATAAATTTATTGTGAAACAAAACAGCACAAGCTGCGCACGACCACGTAGAGTACAATAAACTAATTTACTCTCCGGAAGCAGCAAGGGACCATCCCATCAATTCCGATCAAGGGCCCAGTTGTGACGGAAGCGGACAAAATTCACTTACCTTTGGCCTCAACTTAGCTTTTGTACACCTATGTATTAACAGCGTGGCGTATAATAATATTAATGCAATTTAATGTAATAATTATGAGTAACAAAAATAACGTATTTAAGGACAAAATGACTACATGGCAGATCAATACGAAGACATTGACGTTTGCATTAACTGAAAAAAAATCACACAACCAGTAGCGCCCTCACAATCAATATGACCTGTGTTCGAAGCACGATAAAAAAACAATAGAAGAGACTTCGCTTCCCGAGATGGCGGATCAGATCCGCTCGCAAGCGGATCAGATCTGGCTGATTGAGGTATGATAAAGGGGGATGTACTCGGGGCTAGTGAACACCGCTTCGTGACGCCGCGTAGTGGAGTATATGGAGGCCAAACGTGGGCAAAATAATTTTATCCCGTGAATTTGATGGATTATGGCGAATTGTTTATAAGCAAATGTCATGTTAAGTTAAATGTATTTTTGATTCGAGCGGCTGTGTATCAAATCTATATATACAATTAAAAAGAAGTTCTATATAAATTTTCTTAATGTGAATAATGGACATATTTGTTTACATACTTAAACTACTGGTGCAGAACCATTGTACACACTTTTTCATGTAAGGTTCCCCGTCTGCAGCACAGATTGAGAAAAAGTTCTAGTGAAAGGGTCATTTCTGGCGTGGTTCTCTGTATTTTGGTCGTCTTCCAGTGCTCTATTCATGTTCAAAGTCTCTAGATAAACTTATTACTATCTTACTTGAAATTTGAAAGTAAAATGAATATTCAGAATATTATTACAAAACATATAGCGACATATCAGTCTTCTAAATATCATAAAAGTGTAATGTAAATGATGTATTTTCGTAACTGCAGTGCGTTGGCTGTCATCCAATGTATTTTATCATTGTCATATCCTTCATTTCAGTTAACGAAAAGTGTATTCTACGTCTGTTTGATCCATTTGCACTGCTAAATATTATTCAAGCTTCTTGAAACAGTAAACTAATGTGTAAGTGTAGAAGACAGAAATTATTTTACTGCGTCTATACCAAACGTTCAAGCAAAATACCGCTAATGCGGATGTAATGCGTACTAATTGTACTTTACGTACAAAAAATTTAAACAAAATCGTTGGAGTCGTTTTTGAGAAACATTCAAAAGAGAGCTTTAACCTTCGTGTGAAGTATCTTTTGTTTTAAAGTAAAAACAAAATTAGAGCACGTGCATCGACAAGTAAATTCTACCGTAATTGCGAATTAAATTGATTGATCCATTTACTCAGAATCACTGCGCACAACGGATAGACGGACGGACGTTATGCCAAAAACAACTTTTTCTGAATCAGGGATCTCCAAAACGGATATTTCCGTCGAAATCGCGCTTTCGAATTTTTTGACGGTTACAATACTCTCTGTATACTACTTATATGAGAAAGTAAAATGATTTTTCGCCACAATTCACTAAATTTACTGAATAAAATATCTTTGGCCATGTTTCGCCTCGATATACTCCACTGTGCGGGGACACGATGAGGTGTTGAACAGCGGCATCTTTAATAATTTATCTGCACCCTCCCTGAACTCAAAATTTGTAGCCGTTGGATATAACAACAAGTTAAGTGAATATAACCTCCCTTCACACTTTCTCCAAACACACAAGCAGACTAAAAATCCATTCTCACACGAGACTGAGAACTTTTCTAGGTTTTGAACTAGCAGCTTAACAGAACTATCTGTCGTATGTTATGGAAGTGGTTTGAAATTTATTTGGGGGCACAGTTTTCGTCTAAATTAAATATTGTCCTCCACGTGCTGTTTTATTGACAATTAATAATAATAATAATAAATAATTATTACTAATATGATTATTTTGATGAAGTGGTATTCGCTTCACAGCTCTAAAGGTATTGTGGCTAGTTGAAATTTCTAATTTCAACCAGCTCTCCAATGGATTAGATGCATTTCTTTAAAATGCGAGCTGCGCCAAAAAATCTCATGGTGTGGTATGGAATCTAGATGCTTCTTTTACTTTACAAAAAGCACAACAAGGGAACCTACTAAGACAGGATTAATCTTATTTTAAAATTTTTTGTTATTATTATATTATCATTATCATGACGCCATTTTGCTTAGCGTTGGAACTTATTGGAAGGTATTCCAATGTATTGGAATATGAATTATATAAAATTATATTCATTTCTTAATAATAATTAGCAGCATAAACCATTTGACTTGAAATATATTATTTAAATTAATTTAATTATTGAGAATCCATCTAGTTTAAATCTAAAAAACTATCTTTTTCCTAGAAGTTTTAATATGAGTATTTCTACACGTTGGTAGAAACACTCAAGCTTTGCGACGAAGAAGGTTCGCGACATACCGGCTCGTGAGAGGGTCATAAACTGCAGGTGAGAAAGGAGTGTTGAAATGATGGTCTCGGGGTCCGGATGTGAGCGCGAGCTTTGGAATTTCCCTGTCCTCGAAGGTGAAGCCCTGGACACGCAGAAATGGATAACGCTTTATTTCGAATTGAATTTAAAAATTAATAATAAACGCAACCAGCTCAGGGTCTTGGGAGTTTACCCTTGTGGCTCTGGCGAATGGAAGTGAAATGCGCAAAATATTGGGTTCAGCAAGAGAATCCAACAGTAGACTCTTTCAATCCAACTCAAACACGTAACCTACAAGAGGTGCCTAGCGGGAAACTGGGTTGGCGAGCCGATCAGTGTTGGGGGTTCCAAATTGATCATGTAGCAATCTCCTCCAAGAACAAAAAAGAGATCCAAAATGTCTAAGTGAAGAAAGGAGCTAATGTCGAAAGTGACCGTTACCTCACAACTATAAAAATGAGATTCATTCCTCAAAACATATCCAAGAAAAGAAAAAAAAGAAGAATTAAATTTGAACTATGAAGTCGAAACAACTCGGAAGTAAACAAAAAAATTCAGAGAAAAGTTGAAAAGTGGAAACTCAAAGAATTGGGATGAACTGAAAACAAAGGTAATTAAATCTGTTCAGGAACTATGTCCTATGAAGCGAAATATGAAACATAGATGGCGGAATGATGACTGTGAAGTGGCCATCAATGAGAGACTGAAAGCGTGGAGAAAATGGTATTCCTGTAAAACCGATGAGAATTTTCAAACTTTGGAGACAATCCGAAAACAAAAGTTAAGACTATAAGAAACGACACACACATATTTAAGAAGACTTCACAAAGCACAATACAAGAAATATTTACAAAACTTTTAAAGAGGAAACTACAAAATATCAACATCCTAGCCTAGGTTTTAAAGGTGAAAATGGAAAGGTTAGTTGTTTTTTGTGAGGGTCTAGGGCTCGTCAACGGCAAGGTTATTATAGCCCTTGGGAAAGATTAGGCTCAACGACAAAGACAACTGTAACATTTTGGCACGCTATTTTGAAAAATTACTAAACTGTGAAGAACCTTGTGAAAGATTAGAATTCCATCCACCACAAACAGAAATAAACCTTCAGACCAATCAGATGGGAAAGAAATAGATAACATAATTCAAAGTTTGAAAAATAATAAAGCAGCAGGGGAAGATCTAATAGTTGCAGAATTGTGGAAGGAGGCAGGTAGTAATGTAATTCAGGAACTGACAAACATACTAAGAGAAATTTGGCGAACAGAAAAAAATCCCTGATGAGTGGAAGAACGCACTGATACATCCACTATACAAAAAAGGTGACAAGGCTGATGTGAACAATTACAGAGGAATCTATCTGGTAGCAGTTGCTTATAAGATCCTGTCAAAAATGCTTCAAAACAGAATAGAACCAACAATCGACAAACAAATCGGAGAATACCAGGGTGGGTTCAGGAAAGGCAGCTGATGTGTGGAACAGATCCTAAATTTGAAAAGCCAACTAAGAGACAGGGTTACAAAGAACAAAAAGTATGTTATTGTTTATGTAATTTTAAAATGGCATATGACTCAATAGGTAGAGTCTCATTACTTAACATTTTAGAAGAATTTGGAGTTGATTCAAAATCAGTCAGTATAATCAGACAAACCCTCACGGACACAAAATTTATGGGAGAGATCTCAAACGAATTTGAAATTAACACTGGCGTCCGTCAGGGAGATGAACTTTCTCCAATTCGCTTCAATTGCGTCCTGGAGAAGGTAATTAGAGCATGGGGAGAGAAACTGAAGGAAAAGGAGATCTATCACCAGATAAGACTAGGATCGAAGCACAAGGGAGTTGGTATAACCTGTTTGACCTTCTCTGATGATATTGCAATATTCTCTGAAGACATGGAAACAACAACCACACAAATCAACCTTCTGAAGGAAATAGCTGCAAAAGTTGGTCTTCAGATTTCTTTTGAGAAGACTAAAGTCATGACCAATGTCAACGATTCGCTCACAACACTAAAAACAGAGCACGAAAAAATCAACAAAGTTACTAAATTTAAATATCTAGGTGAAATAATTCAGATCAATGGACTAGACAAGGAAGCAAAAAAATCAAGAATGAGAAAACAGGAATTAGCTTATCAACTGACCAAATATATTTACAATAAAAAAGGTCTTTCAAGCAAAATCAAAATCAAACATAATTCAGTAATCAAACCAGAGAGTCTCTATGCCACAGAATGTATGTTCACCACGAAAACAGGAGAAATAGAAGGAATAGAAAAAATAGAAAAGAAAATTGTAAGAAAAATCTTTGGACCATTGAGAACAGAGAAGGGAGAGTTTAGACTTCGAAAAAATAAAAAGAAAGAAAATGAGAGGATGTTAGACACAATCAGGAAGAGGAGAATTAAATTCTTTGGTCACATAATGAGGATGGATATCAGAATTACAAAACGAATCTTTAACCACGTCTACAAGAGCAGAAATGGCAACCAGTGGATCCAAGGACTTAGAAAAGATATGGCAGATTGGCATAACGGACGATGCAATACAGTACAGAACAACGTTCAGAAAGTTGATGCACTACATTGAGGAGAATGAGGAGAAAATAAGAACTAACATTTGGACAGAAGAGAGAAGGAAAGAGCAAAGTGAAAGGATGAAGAATTACTGGAAATCAAAGAAAGAGGGCCGACGATGAATGCATGAGGTTACTTCACGCGGTCCTAGATGACCAAAATCGAAAAGAAGAAGCAACAATCTCAATGAATTTTCTAAAGGATTTTCAACAGATTCACTAAGAAATTGTCCTAGTTGTCCTTAACAAAACAATGAACACGATAATACACAATGCACTCGAAGCATTTCTTAAATATCATTCATCATATCGGTGTGTAGTAATAAAATGCGTTAAATTCCATTCCCTCACTTTTCTTGGGAAGGTTCAGTTCTTAATGCGAGAGGAATAGAAGTACTTGTATTGTAAATAAGCTGACCCGACAGACGTTGTTCTTTCCAAATTTCAATAAATTTGTTCGTTATAGTTTTGTGAATTTGTGAAAAGATTTTTTAAATGTGTAAACAAAGTAAAAATGACAAGAAAAACGTATTTCTGAGTGATCATTGTATCTATTAACGATTGTGGTCATGAATATTCAATTTGAGAAGTACAGTCAAAAGTACGCCAGTGGGAAATAATGATTTTTGCAGGTTGTCCGAATTTTTCGATTGTGTAATTGTCCAGATTTTTCTCCCTGAATACTTTTCCAGGACCATAACGAACAAAAAAAATTACGCATATCCATTGTTCGAATGTGAGTTACGGTTTTGAATACTCACAAAAATCCCATACAAAGAAAACTTTCAGTTTTCCCCGAATATTCGATTTTCCGGGCAACTTTTCCAATTTTTCTTTCCCTATATAAAAAGCCAAAATGGGTCCAATCGTTCTCAAGTGATTACCTAAGAACAGTATTTAATTTTTATTTATATAGAATAGCAACCCTTCGCTCGGGTGTTTTTGTTACGTTGCACTTAAACATTACTTTATACTTCAGAATAGTCGAAGATGGGAAGTCAAAGATTTCTGCTTCACGTGACGCACCTAACACCGGGTAGCACTTTGCCAGTCGAATAGTTGCCTGGTTCTCCCGAGTCAACACCCGACGGCGGCAGCTTGTGAAACTAAAACGCTCGTAAAATCTAAACTTTTTGGCCAAGTTTTAGGATTCAAAGGTATCTTTATTAATGCACAAAACCCGTGCATTCAATTGGGTTAGGATTCTTTTCTTCCTCCATAAATAACTCTCTTTAATTGAAGTATTTTACATGTCTATTTTCAATAACTTTTTTTCGATAATTTAGGTTAACCTTTGTAGATAGATGCTGTTGTGGACATTTCTGAAGAACACTTTGAGGCGTACAATATTGCTATTCATATTTGTCACCTACCTCTAACAGTTTAGGCAGCGTAAGCAAATATACATTTCATAAGATCGATTTCCACCCCGACTTGGTTGTCTAGTTTTGTTATGGCCTATTACTAGTGGCACCTAAAGTGAAAACACATATACGCAAACCTTGCCAGAGAACATATAAGAATTTTTTTAAAATCACATTAATCGGACGAATGGCATAGGAGCGCACAAAGGAGATAACAAACAAACATTCATTATTGTATACAAGATTATTTGAATAGTTTAATTTTCCGTAACATGTCTAATCAATTAGAATAGATTCGTGAGAAATCTCACAAGAATTCCTTCCTCACCAATTCGAGCGTCAATATCAGTTAATACACCAGGGAGCGAATAACCTCTACCCTTGGAACAGAGACGATAACTTCGAGTTCTGTCACGTAACCGAGAAAAATGGCAACACCGCACCAAGCATCAGGGCACAGACGTCATGACGTTTGGGACTCCCCGTGGAACAAAGATGAAATACACTGACTGACGTGACAGACTCAAGATGCTGGGCTCGCATTTCCTTGGGGGAGTGTTTTGACATTGCACAACGCTAATGCTGACACTTCGATTGGCATTGCAGTATGAGTAGTGTATTCGCTGTATTTGACAAAATATTTGATGTATTCACAAATATCACGATCATGCCATCATCACACGGACGGAACAAGCAAATATATATAAATAAAAATTAAATTAAATGCTGTTCGTTGGTAAGTGCATTATTTCCACGAGAAATACACGTAGAAAGACGAAATTTGGGTAATACTTATTCAAAACATGCATTTTATTACACCAAAGTATAGTAAAATGGTAATATTAATTCAAAATATAGTCAGTTTTTTTTGCGAACGGGAAAATTTTTTTACCACTATAGCTACCGATTAGCAATAGCTTACGCGTCTTCTTTAAGGTACTACAGTAAAATCCGGTGAAGACATTTCCCGTATAATAAGTTTTCTGGTTTATGATGTTTAAAACTTTCACGGTCCCCAGAACACTTCTATATTGAAAGTATATAAAAATTGACGTTAAAATGTTTCCGTTTCATAAGTTTTCCTATAAAAATAATTCTCGTCACTTACCCCTAATGAACATGTGCAATATATCTCAAAATAATGTTACCTTAAAATGAACTAATGTTTTATGACATTTTTTTTATTGTCGCGATAAAGTTTTGCTACGTTACAAAAATAATGCAAGAACTCAAATATAATTAATAATTACAAACAATAACGTCGATATTTCATTATTATAAATGCATACATTATACAATAATTGTGTAGTCACTTTCTAAATATACTTAGCAATTTCACTCATGTCACTGCTTATAACGTTATATTCTTTAGAACGTTTTTGAAGTTCGATCCCTTGAAAAACGTCTTAACAGGGTTTCAATATCTGTCACAATTATAATAATTACGAGTGTCATTATTTTATTAAATTAATTTCTTTAAAGACCTTAAATAATGGAAAAATAATTTTGTCTGAAAAAGTCGAAATTAATTTACTGTTTTTCCACAAGTATTGATCGTATCATTTCCTCATATATGTAGTATATATAAGTTTATATACGTAGAAAAGTTTTGTAATCGTGAAAAAATTCGAAAGCGAAATTTTGACGGAAACATCAGTTTTGGGTATCCTTGACTCAGAAAAGGTTGTTTTTGGCATAACGTCTTTCCGTCCGTCGTCCGGAAAGATTCTGAGTAAATGGTTGAATACATTTAATTCGCATTTCTTATTTACAGTAGAATTTACTTGTTGTCGATGCTCATGCTCTAATTTTGTTTTTACTTTAAAACAAAAGATACTTCACACGAAGGTCAAAGCTCTCTTGAAAGTTTCGCAAAAGAGGCTCCAACGATTTTGCTTACATTTTCTGTACGTAAGGTACAATTAGTATGCATTACATCCGCATAATCGGTATTTCACTTGAAAGTTTGGTATAGACAAAATAAAATAATTTCCGTATGCTACACTTATGCATTAGTTTACTGTTTAAAGAGGCTTGAATAATATTTAGCAGTGTAAATGGTCCAAGCAGACGTAGACTACACTTTTTGTAAACTGAAATGAAAGATATGATAATAAAATACATAGGAGGACAGCAAACGCACTGCTGATACGAAAATACATCAATTTGTCTACAACGAAATTATATTTACATATCTGTTTTACGATATTTTTTATAACTATGCTGCATATGGAGAAACGTATATGAGAAAGTATGTGCATGTTCCCCTCTCTTCCAAGAACCAAACAAAGAGACAGAAAATAAGGAAACCGTATTCTCATCAACATTTCAAGGCAAATATTTCAGAGACTTGGGTTAGATGATTCTATGAGCTACTCCTGCTCCATTAGGGTTCCAGTGGCTCGGAGGAAACGCTACTCAATATTTTACACATAAAATATGGGTGGACGCGGACAAGCGGGGGTATTTTTCTAAGAATCTCGTTTCTGGAACGATATGACATGATACCGATACAAAAAAAAAAGTGTTGCCAATGCTTTTTTGCCCTCGGACGAAATACAACTCGAAGCGCTATAAGCCGTTCAACATAACTCATGCCAAGTGATGGCGCGGGGGAGGAAAATAAACGCTATTCTGAAAACACTTGTCATGACGAGCGAAGGACAATGTACGTCGAAGGGGCGATGAAGCTTTTTTGCGTGGAAAGTGCAACCATACCACTCCATAAGCAGACCTGGCCATAGTTTGCAGACAGGCTAGTAGCTACCAGACGAGAGCGGGAGGCATGTTGCGCGACTAGTACCAAACCTCAACTTAGAAGAATTATACCCCTCGAAGAACATCAGAACAACGCGAACCCAACCCCCTCCCCAATAAATTTTTCTTCAGAAATGTTTCATCTGACTAGTACTTAATAAATTACTTTTTCTGTTTCACTTTTTCAAAAGTGTATAATTATTCTTTAATGATAAATATTTCAAGCCCCCATTTAGCGCTGAACAGAGCTAACTTATAGTGGTGTAACTATCCCTTCCGGGACCTTAAAAAGAGGAAAGCAAAAAGAACATTGGAACTCGGGGTTTCAGAGAGTTGTACCAGCCAGGCAGTAATTACGCTACTGCTAAGTTATACCCTTTTACCCACGATGTGTTAGTAATTTATCGGAATTACACACAATACAATATTTTTTTCCGTTCCTCTCAAATGAATATTTGATCAGATTTCATTAATCATGGTACGAGAATTGAGACACGCTCCCGACATTTAATGAACATAATTTAGAATATTAGAAGCGCGAGTACTTCGCGTAAAATCCTAACCCGTAATTATCGTTTATCCCCACACAATTGCAACCACCACCATCGCCTCTAATAATCAGATGGTGAACTGGCATCATTTTCTCCAAACATTTCTGCTTCAAGATCGATTTAATTAATACTAATTAGTAAGCAGCTAGTTAACTTCATGATGAATGTAATAAAACCTTAAGCTAGTTGTAAAGCAAAAAGTACTGAAGTAGTACACCGAAAATACTGTTTATTTCCAAAGTTGTGTGAGCTTGTCAGTAGCGATCCTAGGCAGAAGCGGAGGGGGTGGATCGCCCCGGGCCTCCACCTTCAAATGGATCAGAAAAAAACAACATAAAACACATAAATTTGGACACCAATAAACTCTAAGCTTTGAATGCAGTAAAGTATAATCAAGATTGAAAATCTAGAAAAAATTGTAAAATAAACTATTGTAAAAATTGATAACTCTACAATAAACCTCATATTTTAATACACTGGTGTGACCGATATGCACTTGTTGCCAAAAAAAACATGTTAGTATGTGACGAAGTTTCGGGGCCTTCTGAAAAACATCCATCCCGGGCATCATAAGAGGTAGGTACATTACTGAAGCTCGTAAAAGACTTCAAACATACACAAATCATAACATAAAAGAAATAACAGGACATTTTTCTTATGGCTATGCCATATTTTGTACCGAAGCGTCATATTTTGTGGACATATTTTAGCTATATATCAAATTAGAGAACTATGAGTTGAAGAATAACATGAATGCTGAAATCAGCAAAAGAAAGAAAAATCATAAAAGATCTCCCAAGACAAGCAAAAATTTGACCGGCTTTCACACTAATTCACGGTAGTTTATACACAGTTGAAAAATACAATGTTACGAACAAATAAAATCCAACTGATTCTACAATTCTAAAGAAAAATAATTTTGAAATTAATGCAAACATTCTTCGACCTAAACTTTTTATCTTTCGACCTTTTATATAGACTTTATATTCCGTATTTTACTAACAGTTTCGAGTTTTGTTCAGGTCGTCTAAAGGTGTCAATAAACATGGATCATGACAAATCGCTATACAGTACGAAAAAACTGAACAAAAAAGGAAAAACAAACAGGTATGTTAATACTTGATAAATTATCAGAATACGATATTAATGATGTTATAGTTGTGGACGTTATTATAATATAATTCCTCTACTTACTCATGGAAGATAAAATTTACAGTCGTGGAGGTCACGAAAAATTCGTTACTGTCGTGGTGAGTCACCGTGGTCGTGAACCGTGGGCAGCGCGCTGAGAACTGCTAGCAATTTCCAGCACATGGACACAGACTAGCACTTGGACTTCTCTCAGGCACCGAAGAACGCAGTCTGCTAGCGCTTTGTGTTCATCTTGCCTCCAGTGTTGCCACCAAGAAAAAAAATCGTACTAATTTTTCCCCCTAAAAGGTACTCATGAAAAATGGCACTTCAAAATATTTAACCTACCGGAATTATCTTTTCAAAAGCATTTAAAAAATTTGATATATTCATTAATACTATTAATCTGTACAATTGTCATTGTCACTTCAATTGTTCTTAAATATTTTCTTCAATAATATGAATTAAATTTTGGTCTGATGACGTTCTATTTTCATAAATATTATTCTTCTGAAAAAAAAAGTACCAAATTTCCATAAAGTACTGAATTAGTAAAATCTTTCATTAAGTACTAGATTTAGTACTAATGGCATCACTGCTTGCCTCCCCGGTTGACCAGATTTGACTGAGGGAGGGGTTTAGGATTCGTTCTTGATTTGTCACATGGTGCGGATGGAGAACAGTCTTTGGCGCAATTATTTATTTGAATCGAAGATTAGGACAGCAAGATCAAGTGAAAAATGTTTATTGTTAAATTCTATGGCGGTTAGTAGGTGAGGTGAAGTGATTACCTATATATATGACTATTTATTTATGACATATTCTCGTAAATTAAATATAATAATTTAAAAAAAATGAATTTCTACAGTTTTCCTTCGGGTAGAGGCTCTTGCCGAGGGGCGGCGGTCTATTGATATAATTAATCTCGAATTTAATGTTATTTTAATAGTTACGATTTATAACTTGCTTCCGGAAAGTACATTTGTTTGTCCTCTACTTGGTCACACGCAATGTGAAACTGCTTTTTTTACTATAAATTTATTTATTTATTAATGACTATCACTCTAAAAATTAAAACTTAGGTCCTTCAAGTACATTTTTCCATTTTAATGACCACTTATTTCATGAGGAACCACCAATAAATTATCCTAGACACCCTGGGGAGAGAAAGGGAGTTCGTGATATAAACACTGCGTTACGGCAGGGTTGGGAGGAGTAAGCTTTGGTGTTACGTAACCGTAAGTTAAATACAGTAAGTTTTATAAGGAATTTTTATCAGAGGTTTCTTCAGAAAGGTGTCCAGTGTATTTATGCATACCTCTAATATTAAATTTATTTAAAAAATTATTTTACTTTATTCGTAACGATATTACTTGTTCAATACCAAGTAATTTCGGTATCCGCCAATTTTTCCTAAAATATAAACATTTCAATCGTTACTTATCAGCTGATACTGACCCGATACCAAGTGCTTTCGGTATCGAGCGATTTTACGTCAAATATTAGTATTTTAATATTTTTGACTCATGGATCTGATTAAGTTCTCTGTTATGAACAATCCTAGCTATTGAAATCATTTCTATGCATTGCAGATCCATACTTATCAATCGATACCAACCATATACTGAGTAATTTCGGTAGTGGTATTTTTTTCATAAATTATTCATTCCTTTTGTTACTTTTCAATCGATTGCAAAATATTTTTTTATGTATTTCAATTTGTATGGATCGAAATGTTTATTGCAGTGTGAGGAATTCATCTACAAAATGCTATTTATGAAACATTACTGAAGTACTCGATAACGAGTAATATCGATACATATAGGTCGATACTGTTGCGCCGATACCTGGGGCTTTCCAGTTATGCCAACTGCTGACTGTAGTCGACTACAGTCAACTTTGTGAGCATTTTATTCATGAGAAAAGATGACTGTAGTCAACTTCGCTGAGGATGAGAGTTGAGTCCAGTCGGAAGATTGGAATTAGAAGAATTTGCCAAGTAATTCATTGTTTATTAAGCATTTTGTGACCATTTACCTCACAAAAGGCATTTCAGTAACCGAACGCGCATGCGCGAACCCAGAAGTCGACTTCTGCACCACTTTTGCATTCCATTCGCGCTTCCGAGCGAAGTTGACTACAGTCAACTTTTCTGGTTGTGACTGGAAAGTCCCATCCAAGTGATACTTGGTATCGATACTCGAGGTCGATACTTCGAGTCCTAGCTATATTCCAAAATAGGAGATAAGTGAACCCAGGTGGCACACTATGCTGGTGCACTAAAGTACCTATTTCACACGTCCCTACGTGTTAAGGTTGGTTTAAGGCTTAAATTTGTTCCGTAAACCTATACGTGGAGATATATGCTAACTTGGTGACGTAATGTAAAAAATGGTGACGAAACGGGAATCGAACCCGGGACTCCTGCTTTGGTCTCAGGGATATCGACCTCTATACCACCCGTTCACCTTCCAAAATTATACGCCATTTCCATCCAGAAATTTATTGACCTGCGGGTTCAAGTGGTAGATCTCCATTTGGTTTTGTGCAGATAAATAAGTAAATATAAATTTTTTAATAAATAAATAAATGAAAATATCAACAAAAATCGGAAAAAACTGCGAATGACTGAGTTGTGTAAATATACCAAATAAATAAATATGAATGGAAGGTTTTAATATAAAAGTGCTGGAATAAAATACTTTATAAACCAGAAGCAGCTCCCAGTTTTTCCCAGATGTGCGTAGTGATGAAATCGAGTGTGAAAGACACTTCCTCCCTTCAGCGACGTTCCGGAAATTATGTTGACAAACTTCTACGTGTCATCCTATCGTATCTTGACGAAGCTTCGATGACATCTCGTCTCTGACATCTGTCGATGCAAGGCTTCGAATAAACAACAGACGAAAAACCTCCCTGACTTTGACGCCAGGGGTCTTCCCGGAACTTGAACGAGTTTAGTTTCTCGTCGTAACGTAGATCCAATTAAGAAAGAAAGAAAAAAGAAAGAAAGAAAGAAAAAAAGAAAGAAAGTAGTAGTAATATAGTAGTAGTAAATAGTAGAATCTTAGTGAGTATACGCCTGTACGCTAACATCTACATCAGCCGATTCGATGAACCGAAAGGAATGGATATGCCAACTGTGATGGACAGTGGGCTTGCTCTCTAACATTTGGTTGAAAGGACTGTGCGTCTTTCGCACTTTCACTCCATTGATTACATCTACTTTCTTTTCTTTCGTTGTGAGGACTGTAGACAAGTGAAAGGGATATTAATTGTATTGGCTTTAGAACATTTGCGTGCTGATAAATGACAGGTCAAAAGTAATATCTCAGTTCTACATCTCGGATACCGAAGTTGGTGAAGGAAATCTAGATTATAGAAAACCATCGGCGTACACGTTAGGTGGAACCGAAAGGTTTAAAACGACTCTTACAGACGAAAAATAATATCAAATTTCTGAATAATAGAATATCTTATACCCTATCGAACTGAGAAATTTTTAACGTGAACTGAAGAACAATCAAAGGGAATACTTATCATCACCGAAACGTTTATAAATCTTTATTTAAGGAATTAAATATGTTAACACTTCCCTGCATTTGTATTTATGTAACCGTGGTGTATGTTAAGACCGACCCAAAGTGCCACCCTTACTTCATGTAAAACTCATGTTCACGAGCACCACATTCGTAGAATTTTCGTCGTCCTTGAGTGTCAACGACTCTTTGCCAAAAAGGGCCAAATTATTCGGGAATCGTTCTGAATAATTTCCTCCCCAAAGACGTAAAAGATATTGTTAAATTGAATCTCTTGAAACCACGGTAAAAGAAACTACCTACTGCTTCTACAATATAAAAGAATTCGTTGATTTTAATAAAAGTTAAAATGGTTTTCAATTTCCCGACAAATGTTAATTTTTTAAAATTATTCTCTAAATATTAAACCCATCAATTGATCATGTACTTTATCACACCACTGTTCTAGTGCTCTCAAAATAAATTATTCAAGTTTAAACATTATTTTCCTGCATGTTTATCATTTGTACATCGTCATGTACAATTTCCTGCACGTCTGTATTGTGCCAAATAATTCACATAAGTTTTATTTTATCTATACTCAACCTTGGCACGGTTGTGTGCATTAATTCTGTATACCCATCTTTGCTCGGGTTTTTCTCCGGTTTTCCTTCGGGTGGAGGTGGATTTTATATTATAGTTCTCTAGACTCTTGCCTAGGGGAGGCGGTCTATTGTAATAATTAAGCTCCACTTTGGAGTTATTTTTATATTTACGCTTTATAAAGTATAAATCCCGAATATACTTTCTTTTTTTTTTTTGTGGGGCTTTACGGCTCATGTCAACATCAAAGGTCATTAGAGCCCTTAAAACTTGTACAGGTAGGGAAAATGCAGTTACGCACTAGCGAGAGCCAACATGACTCTCCCCGCGTGTGGGACTCGTCGAATAATTCAACCCTACCCGCTAAAAACCCTCCTGAATTACAACTCAAAACTGAAATCCCAACATATCTCACTTTACTAAAAACATTAAAAAAAAAAAAGAAGAGGAGGAAAGAGGAAAATGAAAGATACCCTAACCCTAATAGCGTCGGGATCGAAAAGAACAAGAGGTGACCAAGGAAGGTCAGAAAAGAGAAAGGAAGGAGGATGGCACAAGTAAGTGGAAGCAATGCCAGACTCAGCTCGGATAATATTACGTATACGTGAATTATCTTCTTGCGTTTTATTAAATAAAAATTTGTTGGTATTTTGTTCATATTATATCATGTAGCTAACTCTTTCTATACATTTCTTCGTAATGACATACTTTAGGTATCACTGCGACAGTTGTAATATTCCTCAACGTTTTGCCCGACAGCTGCAGGTGTCTTCAGGTGAGAGCTTCCGAGGTAGCGGCCAGCGGTAGCCACTGCGGAAACCATCAAGTATTTTATTTCTATTGTGCCTTAGGGCCCTTGATCGGAATTGATGGAATGTTTCCTTGCTTGCTTCCGGAGAGTAAATTAGTTTATTGTCCTCCACGCGGACGTAAGAAGTTTGTTACTCCTTTTTGGTAGCAAATTTATTGTTAAATTTATGTATTATTATCGGGGTGTTACAAGTATGTTTTTACAACGAAATGTATTTTATATATGTAATGACCTCGAAATCTCAATAGATATGTATACGTAATGTCTCTTATGATGTTAACATGATTACATAAACCAGCAAATGAAAAATAAAGAAAACAAAATGTTCAAATTTAGATTTAATACGGTAAGATTTTTATACTTCACGGGAATATGCATTGAGGTACTAGTTACTCATTTACCAACTTATCTGCTTTAATATTAGTGCTCATATTGTGAGTAGTACTAAAACATAGGTCTCAAAGGAATTGCTCGTTTAAAATAAAAAACTAAAAGTGATAATTAGCCGAAGTCAATTACGTGAGTTTACTCAAGGGCGTTTCGTACCCTATTACATTACGCAATACATAAGGAAAAATATTGTATTAGATACATAAGTTAAATGTAGAAAATAAGCTTCTTGTAGTCTTTTATTTACTTACAGTTTTAAAACAAGGTTAAGTGTCTTTGCTTTCGCCTGGCGAACACTTCCACACAGCCATCCAAGTTGAGGTCCATTTTATCAACGGCCAACATTGACAAGTGCGATAGACGTTCTTGAAGCATTGTTTGTATTCCTCAAATAATTTTTCACTCTTTTCATGACACTGATCGTGGATACACAGACAGTTAAAAATAATCTCAAAAGCTGGAAAAGGTTTGGAAATACATTCTGATTGTGAATGTTTTCAGACTTAAATTGTAGCACTAACTTTGAAATAAGTTTACGTTGTTTTTTCAGGATCTTTTCGAGAGAATACATCAATTTCTGCATATAAATTTTCACAGTCAATACTAAATGCTTCACTCACAGCTTAACAAGCTTCTTTGATAACTTGACTACAAACTTTATTGTTCTTCTTTGAAGCAGTCAGTAATGTTTCTATATGGCACAGTAAAATCAGATGATTTTTTTCCTTTCAAAATGCGACTTGATGTTCTCAGAAAGGGTGTCTAGTAGAGGGTAGTAAAATGTTCTTAACCAAAAGTTTTGAGGTGAATCATAATTGGGGTGAACATCTCCTCCGCCAATTTTCTGCGTAACTTTCCGCTTGCGTGGAACAGTAGAACCCTTGAAACTGTGTTTCACAAAAGGTAAGTGCTTCAGACCAAAGTTTCTTGAATTCACATTCATTTCTATAATCAACTAACGACCTTGTTGTTCTATTGGCAATATCAACTACTTCATGAAATGATACATCATGATTTTGTATTTTGAAAGTATGTTCGTCTTTTCAAACACACGTTTCATGACATTTAATGCAAAAACCAACTCAAACTTACTGATATACATTGTCAAATCGTGAGCTTCACCAACAATTTTTGGGTTCGTAACTTCAAATTCTTCCAAAGTAAGTACTATGTCTTCTAGATGCTATTGAGCGGCACGCAAGCTATCTTACCTGCTGCTAAATCTTGTGTCGTTCAGTGCTTTGAGAGACAAACCATTACCTTCCGCACTGGCTGCACTAGCTAAATTCTTCACTTTTGCAAACACTGCATGTCGTTTGGGAGAAGCTTCAATAAAACAGTACAATTGTTGTATTGTACTGAAAACATTGCCTACAGAGACAATGCTCTTAGAAGCATCTGCAAGTGCAAGATTTGGAAAATGCATGTAGCAATGTACATACATTATGAGGGGATTGCTTTCTTTCATTCTCGCTAGCACTCCTTTGTAAATACCGTTCATAATACCTGCTCCGTCGTAACATTGAGCAAATATTTTTCGAGAACTGCTACCAAATTTTTGGAAAATAGAGAGAAGCAACTTGTACAAAGTTTCTCCATCTGTTAAATGTTTTGAAAAAACCCAAGAAATCGTTCTTCGATTTCCAGTTCCTCAGTGATATATCTTATAACAAAAGTTAACTGCTCATGATGTGAAACGTCTGGCGTTTCATTGACAATTATGGACAAATGCTTACTTTTCTTAGCACATTCAAGCATACTGTCTCGCGTTTGATTTGCCATAATTTCCAGCATTTCATTTGTACATCGTGATGAACATAATTAATAAAAAACTTTTCCTATCAAAACACATTTTTTTCAATAGCACATTATCAGTTGATCACGGCTTTAATAATTCCACATAATTACCTCTGTTAGCTGAATTCTCACTATCTCTGTGTCCTCTTAGCGCTAAACCTTGCCTTGCCAGGAAAAGCGAAGTCTGAAAGAGAATTTTCAAATTATCGCGATTATTATTGACATCTTGATGTTGGGTAGATATCTTACTCACAACACATTCCTTGGCTTTTAGTCCCTCGTACCAATGTTGCAAAGCATTAAGGTGAGATGAGGATCTTTCATGTTCTTTAAAGCGTTGGATGTTTTTTCCCCAGTTTTTGAACTCCTTTGAAATAAAAGTCTCATGATAGCAACCTGTGGATCCAAATACTCGACAAGGAAAAAAAAATGCTTTGTCTCCAGAAACACGCCCCCCCCCCATTTTTTTTGTGGGGCTTTAGGGCTCGTCAACTTCGAGGTCATTAGAGCCCTTAAAACTTGTACAGGTAGGGAAAATGCAGTTACGCACTAGCGAGAGTCAACATGACTCTCCCCACGTGTGGAACTCGCCGAATAACTCAGCCATACTCACTAAAAACCCTCTTGAATTACAATTCAAAACTCAAATCCCAGCATATCTCAAGTCTTTACTTAAAACATTTAAAAGAAGAAGAAGAAAGAGGACAATGAAAGATACCCTAGCCCTAATAGCGTCGGGATCGAAAAGAACAAGAGGTGACCAAGGAAGGTCAGGAAAGAGAAAGGAAGGAGCCTCGCACAAGTAAGTGGAAGTAATGCCAGACTCAGCTCGGGACCCCGTGTTTGCCAAACACGTACTTACAAGATGTATGTCCCCTGGGGGCCCCCCTAATCGCCGCCACTGGGAGGAATCATTAAAAAATTGAAAAAGGATGCCGTCCCTACAATACTTGATTTTCTTCATCTTCAGACATCACAACCTAGACGGCGGAGAAGAATCGAAAGAGTTCCGGTAATATTACTTTGAGTAAATCCATAAAAAAAATTCTCTAATAATTCTCCCTAAAAATATATTTTGAACAATAAAAGTGACACATCGAATAGAACATTGTATCCCATTATTTACGGTCATTTCTAAATCTTTCGTCTTTTTACTTTGTGAGCTGAATAACTATAGCAATAAATGTTATGAAAAGTCCAATAAGGTCCTATATGGATAATACTGTTCAATTGATGGTTACATTTTAAATGAATTTATCATTTTAAACTACGTATTTATTATATTTAACATAACATATTACAATTAACGAAAATCTTCCGCGGGTGCATGGAAACTGTTTTAATATCTGGCTAACATAAGATAGTTAGGAGCAATGAATTATATTTTTAACTTTCTTATCATTTTCGGAATGCCAGTTGCATTGCTGACAGAGAATAAAGCCCAAAGTTTGCACAACTGCATTAGATTAACTGACATATTTTTACAAATTCAGGAAAGATGTGCTGATAGCGAAGTTCGTATTGAATCTCCTGTAATGGATCAAAGCGACATTCACAATTGTGACCCATCGACTTCAGCCACGTCTGATAAGATACTTAATACTGTAAGTAATACACTAGTGAGCATGCGTATTGACATTTATTATATCCTAATAAATAACAAGAATATTTAAGTACTTTGTCATTTGAACTTTGAAGGTACTTAGGATAAACTTCTATGATATCTTATAGAACTACTTAGGGACTATGCAGATTTTGAAATCAATTCCTCTCAACTCATAACTGATTTCTTGTTTACCTTATAACATTTATAACTGCTTGATCAGAAATGGCATCTAAGTAACTAGGAACTACTCATAAAACTGATATTATCTGGAAATTAAAAAAAATAGGTTTCAAATACGTATTTTGTCAAAACAATTGCAGCTTATGAATATTTTTACAGCTTCTAGCATCACCGAAAAAGATAAAAAACAGACGTTATTCTCACCAACTAAAATGTTGCTACGTAGAAGAGTGAAAATTTTGCAATTTCGGGAGAACTGCCAAACTACTCAACTGATTCCTCCTATATTGTACATTACTCGACTTAGTTGTACATTACTCGACTCTTATACGATGTATTCACTACCACCAAACTTGACGAAATACCTCTAGTAGAGCCTGTCCTTAAAATACTCGTTTTTTATCTTTAGTAGAGTAACACAAAATTAATATTCCTATTAATAACATACATTGCATAAATTACCCAAGAAATCTTAATTTTTTAATCTCCTTTCAACGAAATTCATTTTACGGTAGTCACTGTGTTGTTTCCACAGCGTTGGTACACCCGTAAGGTACGTGTAAGTGCTACCAAACGATAATTTTAATATCAAACGACAATCTGAGGCAGTCCAAGTCTTAACGAGTGTGGGGTTTTTGTTCTAAAATATTGGTGGTGGCTGCCCTGAAACACCACTCGAGTCCGACATCTTTGTTCTTTTGGTGTCAAAACTCTCGATAACTTGAGTATACTTCCGTTCCCTTAAAGAGACTTCAAGTTTATAAGTTATCTATTTGCAAAAAGTATTTATGTGAATATATTAATCAAATTACATTGACCCGTCTCAATAGCGGACACTCATCGCACTATAAAATTTAACCTCTATTAGTTAGTGTCCGGTTTTGCGAAATTTTAGTCAAAGAAGGTACATAAAATGAAATTAACGAAAATATTCGGCCGCCACGTATATTTAATTTATTGACAAAAATACAGCAATTAAATCTTCAATATTCACGTTCAGATTTCAATGTTCATTACCCAAAGCAAGTAGGTTCCTTCAACCAAAATTGGTTTGGTAAGATGAAGCAACTGTGTTCTCGAATATTCAAAATGACTAGTTTCTTTTCTACACTGTCGCAAAAAGAAATCAATGTTCTGGACATAAAACAATCAAACATACGATCGATTAGTTTCAGTGCTGCCTCTGCCCTCAAGAGTGTTTCCTCCTCCGGTCTGTTACGTCCGGTTATTCCTCATTATAACTTTGATGTCCGTTATAGCGAGCCTTCTGGAGTATATATCAGATATGTGTCCGTTATATAGAGGGTCAGTTTACGGAAGGTAATAGTTAGCACAAAGTGAAAGAGAATGGAAAATGTCTGTTACGGGACGTTTCATAGTATTTTATAATTAAATATTTTGTGTGTCAAGATATAAATATAAATACACGCAAATTCACGACCCCTCCCCCTCTCCCCATACACATGTCGTATCTGTGTCGTATGTTGGAATGTGTACGTGGTTGCACTCTGGAGTTGGGTATTCCCGCAAAAGATTTGAACTAAGAAATACTGCACGCACTAGCCGTTAGAGTGTAGCACCAATCAGTAAATGAAATAACTCCTATTAAAAATGGGGGAACAAAGACACACTCATCAATAGCTTCAACCATGAATCGATAATCTTTCAGTACATTATTATCAGTTTTTCGAGTAAGGATTCAAGCACAGTGAGTACAGGAAAATATCCGCCTTCCATACATGAAAATGGATTCTCGTGAAATTTTAATTTCTCTAATCTTAAATACAGTAAAAAGAATATTTATTATTACTCCTGAATACATATCTTCACTCAAACAAGGTGTTTACAACTTGTGGAATTTACAAAGACAACTATTCAAAAGTTGTTTGAAAGAGCAAGAAAAGACAATAGAGCAGACAGTTATTCCTCGGTATTCACTGTTTTACGAACACGGTTAGAATTGGTGTACCCAAATAAATAAATATCTTTACAATATTTTACCAAATTTAATAAAATTGTCTTTATGTGGTAAAACAACATATTAAAAATTATTTACCGTTACTCGTTTACGGAAATCAAAATTGAAGAAATTTTCTGGAAATCCTTCGCTTTAACACGCAAAACAAAAGGCGTCATTTGAGGGAGCAGGGATGGAAAGTAATTATTATAACAATTATTATTATTATTAGGCCATGGGGCCTGCTCTTCTACGTAATCGTTGGACTTGGGCAAGGGAATTGGGAAGGACAGATGCTGGATTGCCAGGGAACTTACGGTACCGAACCGACATTTGTCTGGAGCAGGTGAGGGAAACCCCAGATGAAAACCTCACCTAGTTCGGCCGAGTAGGGTTTGAACCCATGCTCTTCCACTCAGCGGAATCGTGGAAGCAAAGATGCTTTTTTTTGTGGGGCTTTAGGGCTCGTCAACATCGAGGTCATTAGAGCCCTTAAAACTTGTACAGGTAGGGAAAATGCAGTTACGCACTAGGGAAAGCCAACATGACTCCCCCCCNTGACCAAGGAAGGTCAGGAAAGAGAAACGAAGGAGCCTCGCACAAGTAAGTGGAAGTAATGCCAGACTCAGCTAGGGGTCCCGTGTTCGCCAAACACGTACTTACTGGATGAAAGTCCCCTGGGGGGCTGTGCGAAGATGCTACCACTAGACCACCGCTGTCGGTAAGTTACCCCTGCCCATGAATATTTTTTGAATTGAAACAAAATCAGATTTTTTTATCGTTAGGAGTATGTTGAAATTTTCAATCCGCCTCTGCCTTAGGGCCCATATCGGAATTGATGGGATGGTCCCTTGTCTGCTTCCGGAGAGTAAATTAGTTTATTGTCCTCCACGTGACCATACCCAGTTTTTAACGACTTTTAATTATAAAGTTGTTTATTATTATTATTATTATTTATAATATAAANGAGCAACACCCTTACTACTGTGACAAATTTCTAACAGGTGGAAAAGGTGTACAGTCGTGGAAGGCGTTCGGCTGGTGTTGTGGTCACCGAGTTACTATTAAAAGACAAACTGCGTTTGACCACGTAGGTCACTGAACAAATTTTCTCTCCGAAAGCAAGAAAGGTACCATCCCATCAATTTCGATCAAGGGCAGAAATGGATTTAACATTTCAACACTTTACCCCTAAGAAGAGAATAAAAATTGTTAACTACGTGTTATAATTTTAATAGAATACCAACAATTTTGTGTTCATGAAACACAAAAAAGTTCTTTTACAAAATATTATTATCATCAAAATATGGATTATTCGGATAATATTGTTTATACGTTACATTACAATTACAAGTCTAAAATTGAAATTAATTATTACAATAGACCGCCGCCCTTCGGCATGGACAGTTCCTTAGCAATGATTTATGGACAACACGGTACTAAAATGTCATTTCTGTGAACTAAACCGCGAATACTCGTCTCGTTTTGTGAATAATTTACTGAGGAAAAAGGAGAAATTTAAATAAGATTTTTTGATATTTCTTTTCTGTATTCTAGTCATTTTAGGCAAGAACTCCTTCGTTAACGAAATTTACACATTCTTGCCACCAACACCATACTACGGCGTTATTAGGGCATGAAGATGGTCGATAGTCCCCCATACGACCTCTTACCTAAAAGGACAATAAAAGACGGAAAAGAAATTTTAATTCTAATTCTAATTGCGTTTACTTCTTACCAGAAGTAACAAAGGGAAGTTTAATGTTCATGTAATACAAAAGTGAATCTGCAAACATCACTTATTACATATTGATGTATTTGGAAATGGTAAATACAGCGTGCTATTGAAGCTCATCTACATGGAGAGATAGGAGTTAGGAGTTGGGTGGTACGGGCTATTGTTAGTAGGTGGGCCGCTTAGCTACGTTTACTAACAACTTGACCCACGAAGGGTTAGTAGAAGTAGTTAGTAATAGTTAGAGTTATTGATACTAGGAGGAGTTGGATAGAGGAAGGAGGGTTCGCTTTTCAGTAGTCACAGCTACATGAACTGGGACATTAATGTGAAAAGCTACAAATTTTATGACCCCATCGGGAATAGAACCCACGATGACTTGGTGATGAGTGGCAACCTGAGCCACCGGTGGAGTAATCATTGATTGGAAATCATCTGATGCAAAGTGAAGAACTTACATTCATGGACTCAAAGTCATGTACATTGACTCAGAGAAAATGAGACATGTGAGAAAGAAACCCATGAACGGTTGTTTACTAGTTAATTGTTAAGTAATGGCTGTAAATTAGTTTATTGCCTTGACCGTATTCATAGACATTTATTCACTGCTGCCTTGTCAATGAATTATTTATTATTTATGTATTTATTACCAGTAGAACTGCCTGGATTTTGGTATACTCCAAGTCATGTAACATTACCGAAAATTATGCAATATGGCTACCTACTTCCACAAATTCAACTTATATGCATATAAGTACTAATAGTAGTCACAAAAGCGACTATTTGCTGTAGAGAAATACAATTTGATAACACTATAATAAGACACAAGGTAATATTGGTTTCCGAGGTTGGTTATGAATTCAATTTCGAATATCTTGCCAATGAACCCGAGGTTCCCTTATCATTACTCTTATGGACGATGGCGAAGTAAAAGCGATGGCTACATTGTGTACAGGGTCTATGCTAACATCAAGCCATTGAGACTGACAATAAATAAATAAATGTCAAGAGAGCTGTTACAAACTGCGTATGACTACAGTGAGGACACCAAAGTAATTAACTGCGACTAATACTCAATAAACGATTAAATACATAGCGTTTCCGTCGATGTTTTTTGCTCTTAAGTTGAATCTTTCGAAGCAAAGGAAGACTTTGATTATACAGGGCTTGTACAGTGTAGCCAATGCTTTTACTTCGCAGGAAATTATTAATGCACCTCGCTTTATGTTGACAGTTCATTCGAACATTTCTAAACGTAAATCTATCGCCAATATCGGCCATCAGTTCACTTCCTCTTATAGCGCTATTCTGTTCTTTCACCATCGAGCGTGCGTCTTTGTTCATCAACATAAATGTTTATTTTCAGCAAAAAGTCGTTTTGTGACTACTATTTATATTACTTAAATTCGTAGAAGTTGGCAATTCGTGTTAGGAAGCCATATTGTATTATTTTCGGTAAAGCTATGTGACTTTGAGTATAGTATTATACTGTTGAGAGAACGTTAAGATACTGAGTCCGTGGTCATGGTTCGTTGTTTCCTAATCTTATCTCCTAACTGATTGTTGCTGCGAGAGATCTTTAGCGGTGCGAACTGCTGCTCTGCCTCATTGAGTGTCAGTTATCATTTTACGTCACGGCAGCTAAGTAGAACTCGCACGTTGCGAAGGCAAAACAATATTTAACGATCGGGAAATTAAAGAGATGGTTGTCATCAAAAGGCGATGAACAAAAGACTTGTTTGATTTTCAGATGATCACTCTTTAATTAGCAAATTGTATTCTTCTCCGTTAATGTAACCAAACAACTTTTACAATTCTTTGTATCATTATGTTTCTTTGCATCTTATATTTTTTTTATTGGCTGTGATAGTTATGGTTTACATTCTACGCCGTAAAAAGTACCGTAATATGATTATAGAAGAAATAATATAGAATATTGAATAATGTAAATAATCAATATGGATTACACTATGTTATATCAATTAGTATTTAAATAAATTAGTTTGTACCACAATGTATCAAAAATAAATTCAACTTAACATGACATTTGTTTATATACATATAAAGGATAATTCGCCATAATCCATCAAATTCACGGAACAAAATTCTTTTGTCCAGGTCTCGCCTCAATGTGCTCCACTGTGCGACGTCACGAAGCAGCGTTCACTAGCCCCTTGAACATTCTCCTCAACGTGTTCAGAGAAAGCTTACAGCTTTCACGTACCCACAGTACTTGTTCAGTAACGTACTCACATAGTTGCGAGCAGGAGACCGCGGGGTTCGACTTTTCGTTCCAACTCGGCTGATAACACGTCGTAACATTTTTGGGACTGAATATATCCCGATTCCCAAAAATCAGTCATAATATATCCCATTTGATAAATATATTGAGTGATAATATTTTTGTCGCTAACTTTAAAAAAGTCATTTGTCTCTAATTTCGTAAGGAATGCCGCTGGTTGTTCCTTTTATTTGGAACTAATTTTGATCGAATTCATACTCAACTCTTTTTTTACCGTCCCATTCTAGCATTCCGGGTAAACAGTGTTCTGCCATCAAAGGAATCCTAACCGTTCATCAAGCACAAGTACAAACGCATTTATTTCTTACTAGCTGAGAACTCGGTGTTACTCGGGATTTTTTTAGAGTAATCTTCTTTTACTCAGAAAAAAATAAAATCTATCTATATTGTAAGATCAAAATACTTTTACTTACTGGTTTTTAAGGCTATGAACAGCATCCTAATTTTAAAAATTCATAGTAATAAAAATTTAATTCAAAACTTATCTGCTACACTACACCATCCCGTTGAATTTTCGTTGCCAAGGCGTGACGCAGCTGCGTCATTTCATTAAAATTCTTGTAAAATCTAAACTACTCGTTGAAATTATACGATTTAACGACATTTCTTATCTTTGTTAAACGTACAAAACAAGTAATCCATTAAATATGATGATTTTTTTTTTCATTTTAAATTACACTCTTAAATTGAATTATTTTACCACTTCTTTTTTAAATAACGTTTTATCGATAACTTAGGTTAATTTTTTTAGATAGATATGCTGTAGCGGACCTATTTGTAGAACTCTTTGAAGCAAACAATATTGCCATTCATAGTTGTCACCTATCTCTTAACCATTTAGGCAGTGTAAGTGAATATAAATATATTTTTTCCCGATTTTATCGACTTTCATAGTCAAAAACAATTTCTATCTTTCTTATCATAGATTTTAAAAAAGTTAGCGTATGTTCATCCTGAACATGTGAACTACCTACTTGTCAAATTTCATCACGATCGGTTCCGTGGTTAAGTCGTGATCAGGTAGCAAACAGACAGACACATTATGTATTAGTATGGATGGGCGAATGTAAAATCCAAAATGACGACTCGACGTTTACTGTAAAAGCCACTTTCGAAAAATTTCAAGTCGTATATCAAGTAGTAGAGCCACTTGAAGTGATGTGCGTAATTGACTTGTTAGCTATTATATTTAGTCGCATAGTATTAATTTGAGTAAAAATATTATTTCAGTAAAAATGTGGAGTATAATAATCAATATAAAATCGACATTCTCTACCTCTTCTTAATTTAACTGTAATTTCTTGGAATTGAGTCACAAATTTAAAAAAAGTAAAATTCTCTCCGAACTTACCAATCTTTCGGTATATATTACGTTTTGCCTTATGATTCATATTAATTAAGTTTTATGTGTACTCAACTTTGGCACGGTTTGTACGTTAATTCTGTAGCCCCATCCTGGCCCGGGTTTTTCTCAGATTTCCTTTGAGTAGAGGCAGATTTCTTATACAGGTTCTCTAGGCTATTGTCTACGGGCACGTTTATTGTAACAATAAATCGTGAATTTAGTGTTATTTCAATTCTTATGATTTTTAAACACTATACTCAGAATAATCTATAGTTCGATAAAAATTAAAATAAATTTTTTTGTGTAAATTACAAATATGTTGATATTCTATTAATATTATAACACGTACCTAACTTTTTATCTTATCTAGAAAATTTTGCTGAAATTTTTGTATCCGCCTCTGTCTTCGGGCCCTTGATCGGAATCGATGGGATGGTCCCTTGCTTACTTCCGGAGAGTAAAATTAGTTTATTGTTCTCCATGTGGTCATATGCAGTTTGTACTGCTTTTTTGACAACAAAATTTATTTATATATATATTTATTATATAATTAGGACTGCAATACAAGTATAACGTGAAAATACACACAAAATATATGTTAACAAAAATGAAAGTTAACTTTAGGAGACAAGAAAAATATAAAACATATTACACAAATTACATCAAAATATATTACATAATCAGAATATTTTTTTTGTATTCCTAGTTCGGAAATAGTAATTTATAAATTTTCCACCCATCTTGCGAGTACGAATCATTGTTGACAAATCACCTCCACATCCTGATTGCGCATTGCTGGAAATAGTTAAATATAATATTCAGGTCCGGACTGTCTCGCCGGGTCATTTGGTGATTGGTCGAATATTGGTGATTTTGTGAATAAATCAGAAAATATTAAAAACGTACTCGAAGCGCAAAGTTTTTCAGCGACGGTTTAAATTATTTTTCCGTCCTTTTCTTTCTTTCTTTCTTTTTTTTTTTTTTTTGCGTTTCTTGCATTGAAAATAATGTACATACTTTTGATAAAGTATTAATTAAAAATGTTTATGTCAAAATATTAGAAGATTTAAATTTAAAATTAATATTAAAAATTTTAAATAAATATTAAAATTTTTATGTCAAGATATCATAAAAATATATTATTACAGCATCGTAAAATATTTTAAATACGAATTGTTTTGTAGCAAAATTTCCAAAACTTTCCAAATCTTCAAACGCCCAAATAAAATCCACGACTGGTGACAGACACAACGTCAACCAATTACGAAATGAAGTCGAAAATAATCCCACAAATTTGTAGACAAATTTTAGTATTTTTTTAAATTTGCAGATATTGGGAATAGTAATTTAAATGACGAAGTAGGTGATAATTTCGAATCTCTTTTTTGTATATCTACTTCTCACCCAAGGTATTCTGGGTGATAGTACTCTCCATAATTTGACTTCAGTAGATAATACGTTTTATTCTACTACGTAGTAATCATATGTTAATGCCTGGAATATTTTGGAACAATATGAAAACATTGAAAATATCAGTTTCATCAAGAAGAAGTAAATGTGTAAGTTTACCAACTTCAATGTGTTTACATAAATAAACTTTATTGTCAAAAAAGCAGATACAAACTGCGTATGACCACGTGGAGGACAATAAACTAATTTACTCTCCGGAAGCAAGCTAGGGATCATTCCCATCAATTCCGATCAAGGGCCTTAAGGCAGAGGCGGATTTAACATTTCAACATACTCCTAACGTTAAAAAAAATAGTTTGACGCTTGTTATAGTATTAACAAATACCAACAAATATTGTATTTAATAATACATAGAAAAGACATTTCACAAGTACGTATTATCAAGCTATTAATATTTCGGAAAGTATTGTTAATAATTCGTCACTGTTAAATAACATTAAATTCGCTAATAATTATATCAATTGATGCCGTCTAGGTAAGAGCCTAGCGAGTCTTTATAAAATCCGCCTCTACCCGAAGGAAAACCGGAGAAAAACCCGGTTGTTTTGTGTGTGTTGAAGGAAGACTCCCGTCTCCTACATTTGGTTGTTTTTCAAATCATACCCCAAAAGCATGTGGTTAGATCGGATACGAAAGCTAATTGGCTCAACTTCACCCCGAAATAATAAGGCAAAAACTGCAGAAATTAAAACGATTATGATGATGTTGATCTTGGACAATATATATTATATAATGGAACGATATATTCGAGGATTGGTCTTCAATAAAAGATTCTTTTTACAACGCCAACGTTTCGGCAATTTATTTTGCCTTCATCAGGGCTGTATGATATGGAATCACACCATCATCAATTACCATCAGACATAACCTCTAAATACAATGAGTGTAGAGATGTTTTGGGCTGTATTTAGAGGTTATGTCTGATGGTAATTGATGATAGTGTGATTCCATATCATACAGCCCTGATGAAGGCAAAATAAATTGCCGAAACGTTGGTGTTGTAAAAAGAATCTTTTATTGATGATCAATCCTCGAATATAGAACGATTCCGTTATAAAACGATTATTTTCATTTTCAAAGAGATATTATCACGATTCTGCACGTGAACTACATCGTAGATAAATAATTTTGGTATTTGTAAATTGATTATCGCTTTTTGATTAGTTAGGTGCCTGAAACAGTTGAACATTTTTATCGCCATTTTTATCTGACATGGCGTCATCTTGAGTTATTTATGTGATAAAAAATTGTTGCAATATCAGCATGAAAGATCAAAATTGTTGACCTTAATTATTTTTCTAAAAATAAACTGATTTCTCGTGAAATCGGACAGTTTTTACAGAAAAGTGTCCATTTATGATGAGATTCACGCATTGTACAATACTTCTTATACAGGACAAACTTTATTGTCTAAAATGTCTAGTCTTGAAACTTTCAACTGACTGGTTTCTCTGAAAATATATCCTGAATAGAAAAATAATTCCAGAATGATCTTTCAGGTATTCATGATATAGGACCATGGACCAACTCCAACAATAAACCCCACCATGAAAAACGTCGCATTAACTGATACGTGCATGTATTTATTTATTTTATTATGTCTTGTGGCGACATTGCCTTGTGGCCAGCTATTGCATATAACCGTTACTCTTAACAAACGTATTGCAGTAATAATAATAATAATAATAATAATAATAATAGTAATAAAAATAATAATAATAATAGTAATAAAAATCATAAATTTATTGTCAAAAACAGTACAAACTGCGTATGAACACGTGAAGGACAATAAAGTAATTTACTCTCCGGAAGCAAGCAAGGGACCATCCCATCAATTCCGATCAAGGGCCCTAAGACAAAGGCGGATTAAAATTTTTTTTGCATAAGTTCCTAGATAAGAAAAAAATGATACTGCGAGTAATAAAAGTAATAGAATGTCAATATGCTTGTAATTTTATGCAAAAAATTACATGTACAAGTAATTATCGAACTATAGATTATTCTGAGTATAGTGTTTCAAAATAATAAGAGTTAAAAAAAACCCACTAAATTCACGATTTATTGTTACTATAAACACGCCCCTAGATAAAGCCTAGAGAACCTGTATAAGAAATCCGCCTCTACCCGAAGGAAAAACGGAGAAAAACCCGGGCCAGGATGGGGCTACAGAATTAATGTACACAACCGTGCCAAAGTTGAGTACACATAAAACTAAATTAATATGAGCCATAAGACAACACAATCATGCAAGAAAATAGTTTTTGAAATTGTTATAAGTTGTTTAAAAAGTACTACAGCAATGGCGTGATAAAGCACAAGACGAATTTAACTTTTGTTAAAATCAATAAATTCTTTTACAGTGTAGAAGCACTGGTGCAGGAGGTAGTTTTTAACCGCGGATTTGAAGATATTCAATTTCATAATGTCTTTATATTCTTCAGCAGGGAATTATTCCCGATTCCCGAATTCCCGATCCCGAATGATAAGGTCCTTTTTGGTAAAAAGTGGTTGACACTTTAGGACTATGAATATTATTACTATTGCGAGTATTGTGTTCGTGAACGAGACTGTTTCGTATAAAGAAAGGGTGGCACTTCAGTAATTCGGTCTTAACAAACACGACTGTTTCATAAATATAAATGCAGGGAAGTGTTAAGATATTTAATTCCTTGAATAAAGGTTTACAAGAGTTTCGGGGGTGAGATTTACAAATTATACGAACTATCCTCTTCTGAATTCTGAACGTTTGAATACTCTGACCGGAATTGCCCCAGAAGGTAATGGCGTGACGTAAATGGGAGTAAACGTTTGCAAAATGTACGCAACTCGATATACGTAGACTAACTGCGTTAACTAAGATTCGGAATGCGTAACACAATTCGCTAAATTGGGAATTAAAATTGTCAACGTGACAATTCCATTTGAGGTTGTCTTGAATATGGAGACCTAAGAATTTTGTATTCGTTACAGTTTTAATTGTGTTCCGTTTAAAGTAAGAGAAACCTGGGGTAAAGATTTTGTGATACTATTGTGAAATGACATAGACACTGTTTTGTCAGTGTTTACAATGAGACGATTTGCATGGAACCAAGTCGAAAGGTTAGACAAAACTTTTTGAGCATTGGCGTACATTTGCGTGTTTACATAGTCATCAGCAAAAAGAACCATTTTGCAATCTGATGTGGATGATGACATGTTCACATGCAATAAAAACAGTATAGGGCCGAGAATTGATCCTTGGGGTACTCCGCAAGTAAGTGGCTTTGTTTCTGAAAAACAACGCTCA
>NNCF01126944.1:388271-402287 GCA_002313205.1 Laupala kohalensis
TGTGAGGTCAGATGTGAAGCTAGGAGAGAACCGAAGTGATTTTTCCCAGACGGTCTCAGGTGTAAACCGTGCTGGGTAAAGTCCTTGGCAGTCAGGTGTGGTTGCAAATTAAAAAATGTGTTATTTGTGTCTGCCAGGTGATGTTTTAGGGAGATGTTTGCCAGGTTAATTTCGTGGTTTATTTGTGGAACGTTGAAGCGAGTAATTTTGAGTAGTTTTGATAAAGAGAGATACTCGTTTATAAGGATTACTTGACGTTATTCGTCTAAGGCCAGGTGAAAATTGCGACGGACCTGGACTCGAACACGGAACTCCCTGCTTTTGCCGCAGGTGTGCTACCACTGCACCACCCGCCTCGACACTTGAAACATCCACCTAACCAGCTTCGCCAGTCCATGTGGGTGGTGCACCGGTAGCATACCTGCCGGCCAAAGCAGAAATCCCGGGTTCGTGTCCCGGTCCGTCGCAATTTTCACTTGTCCGCAGGCAGCCAAATTTTCCCTCCCCGAGTAGGTACTCGTAAGTTACGAGTTACTTGATATTTTGTTAGTCTCCCTTCACACCAAACGAATCAGTATCATGGAGAATCATCTGGTTCATCGAGATTTAATGAAGATAGTCGGTGATTAACCAATGAGGTATTTTTAAATATCTGTAATAACTTTGTTTGTGGACTGGGTGAACACAGAAGCTATATAATAAAATAAATATAAAAACTCACAGGTAAAGAGTAATTTACTCGCAACTTTCTTGCGTTATTTCAATGTAAAAATGACGAGGGGGAGAATCTTATTAGAGAATTCTTGAGTAGGGGGACGAGGTCTAGTTGATACACTTTTTTAATACATTTTTTAAGCTCCACATTGAAATGAAATTGTGTAATGAATTTTAAAGTGATTGTCTTTAGTCTTTGTAATTTAAAACTTAGTCGTTGTAAAATAAAAACGTAAAATGTATCGCAAGTGAACAAGTTGATACAGTGCGGAATGGTGGACTGAAATGAAGTACAGGTAGAAATACAATTAAAATTAATTTTTAAAGATAAGAACACTTTTTATTCAGTCAGATAAGAGACAAAAATTTGGTTGACATTTAATACAATTGTTAGTTTTCCCACAGAATATATGGCCCCATAGAACACATTGATTCCAATCTTGACCCGGTGTAGATACAGACTACTTTTATGAATACACCAAACAAAGTGTATCTTCATCTTCTTTGGAATAAAATGTATCTTCGTGATGTACCACACTGTTTCAACTTGTTCCAATTGAAGTGTAATGAGTAAAGTACATTACATCCTTACATTCTATGTAAAGCAATCTGTGATAACTTTGTTTCTGAAATTTAAAAAAATATAATGAGCTCGATTAAACGTAACAAGAAAGTTACTTTCAACCTCAAAAAACAGTTTTTCAGACACACACACACACACAAATCCAAGTCAACCTCAACTCCCAAGTCCGAACGCAACCTCCATCTAGCGTGTTCCGGTAAACCTAGGTCACATCCCGCTTCAGGGGATAAGTGATCAGAGGCGGCTCCAGTGTTGATAGCACTTAAATTGGTTTCCGCGTACCTAGGCGTCGGACCTGGCCGTTGACGACGCAAACATTCCTCCGCGAGTAGATAGGTCCCATCCGTGGCGCAGGAGGTAGTGTTGGCGCTCATCACCGAGTCATCCCGCGTTCAATTCCCGATAGGGCAGAAAATGTGTAGCTTCTTCACATTAATGTCCCAATTTACATAGCTGTTTCTACTTCAAAGTAAATCTTCCTTCCACTACTCAGCGTCTCCTAGTATCAATAACTCTAACTATTACTAACTACTTCTACCAACCTCAAGTTGTTGGTAAACCCAGCCAACAATGACCTACCACCCAACTCTTAACTCCCATCGCTCCATGTAGATAAGTTTCAATAGTACTAAGTTACATTTCCCATTTACAAATACGACAAACAAACGAGTTGGTACTCGGAAGTTGTGAGTTATGGTTTTCATTCGAACTTTGCTCAGATTTTTTGTTGAAGTTTCACACTCTTAGTCTCTTAGTATTGAATGTTACGCGCTGAAAACCGTTATCTTGGCAGCACTGAACTGAGAAACCACTCTTCTATTTGATTTAATTAGCGCTGTACGTTCCTTTTAATACAACATCTTAAAAGACATGGTTTGAAAACCGAATTTTGAAAATCTTGTTTTTGGAAAGAAGGAAGGTTTTTTTAGGAAGAGTGTTGACATTATTCACGTATATATTCATAATTACATTGATGTAATTAAACTGACCTTTTTTGTAGACAATTATTTAATTTTTATGCCACAACGTATCAGCAGGTGATTGCTGCCATCGTCAGATGAATGTATGTGTTTGAGCATATACACAAATGTTGATTTTTCTTTGTAACAAGTTGAAAACAATTTAAACACACAAGAAAACAATGATATAGAAAAATAAATAATTTGAAAAAAAAAACCATCAAAGCTGAATATCATTTTGGATAAGTTATCAGATTCACTTTGTAAATTCAATGTGTGTTTCGTAAACTTGATGTGCAACATTTCTGATATTATACATTTATAATAATTCGGTTCCCGATCTGAAATAAAAACATTTTCCCAATCTGTTGAATGATCAAAATTTAAATATATATTTAATTTACGTTGCGGAGTCCTATAAGCGAATACCAACAGCACAAGGCCACGAATGATGACGTGTGAATTCGAGTCACGTGCAGAATCACATGACAGCGTGCACCAAATAGCGTCATTCCTCTCTTGGGCATTAGAAAGACATAGACAATGGAATAATTTTGTAAAATCTAGGGGCTATATAAAATTGACCAATAGAAAGAAAAATTAATATGGGAAATTGCCTGAATCTATAATATACATTCCCGCAACGATCCATGACAGACTTGGTCAAGGAAACTAAACTATAGCANGACTTGGTCAAGGAAACTAAATTATAGCAATGACCTAGTAAATTTTCTCAATAACCCCTCTCCATGGACACTAAGTGCTGGGAGAGGGAAAACCAATAAAAATCTAACAAAAATTTAAACAAACTTGTTATATGACATGGGAAAAAAAAGATTTTTGTACTTAGAGATACCAAGAAAATTAAATTGAACCTTAAAAAATGAGTCATGTTGTAGAAAATTTTCTTTTAGCAGAGATACATTGATAAATAATTATTATTAGTAGGTGCCTTAACATTTTCTAAACACAGGAGAAAAAATAGGTTTTGTTGGACAGCAGATTTGAAGAACAGAAAATAAATGGACGATAACTGAAACCAGAGACATCGTTATTTTATATTATGGTTTAATTAATTTAGGAGGGGTGATAATATTGTTTTCTGTTTGACAATGAATCACTTAGTATAATAAAAGTCGTCATAGTTCCTACTCTATATTTTTTATTCTTTTTATTTATTGTATTTGTAAATGGGAAACGTAGCTAAGTGCTATTGAAGCTTATCTACATGGGTCGATAGGAGGTGGGTGGTATGGGCTTATGTTAGCGGGTGGACCGCTTAGCTGTGTTTATCAACAACTTGGCCGACGTGGAGGTGTTAGGAGTACTAGAGGTGAGTAGAAGAATGAAGGTTTGCTTTTCAGTCGTCAAAGTGAAAAACTATAAATTTTTTCCGACCCCGCCAGGAATTGAACCCGGAGTGTGTAGGTGATGTGCGAGCACGCTACTCCCTGAGGCATTGACAATACTATATCGGAATTAATTGAATAAATAAACATGATTCTTGTACCAATACACTTTACAGTAATGAAATTTGTTATTGAAAGTTCGGGATCGTTGTCTTTCACCACTCCTGTAATATTCTCACTGGAATACGATAGCACGGCAGGGATGATTCGAGTTTTTTTTCCTTGGGGTTTTAGGGCTTGTCAACGTCAAGGTCATTAGAGCCCTTGCAGGTGGGGAAAAATGCAGTTTCCCACCACCCGTGTGTGGGACTCGCCGAATATCTCGACCATACCCATTAAAAACCCTCCTGAATGCAAAAAATATCTAAATACAAAGATGAGAGGAAAGAAAAGGAAACAGTTGCCCAATACATTATATCGAAAATGAAATGAATTCTGAAAATTATAATTTTCAAACTCCAGAAAGGAAGAATAAAAAGAAAGAAGAATGCAAATTTAAACCCTCCCGAGAACTTGTGGGAGGAGCCCCGATCTACTTACAAAATTCAATAGTTTATTAACATCATCCGTTTCGTTTCCGAGAATTGTTGGTAAATCTGCAGCCAGACCAATTTGTCTCTGTATTCTCGTGTATTTTCTGCGATCAGTTAAATAGGTGACGCACTGTCAGAGAAGAGCTACACTTCTCACAAACGGGTTCGTCATCAAGTAACAAGAGATACCGGTGAGTGAGAGGACAATGTCCTATGCGCAGGCGGGTCAGAAAACCTCCTACATGATTCGAGCTAGACCTACAGTTTACTAAAAAGACCTTAATATTTTGTCACTATGTTCGTGGAGTTTAAAACCAACCATTGTATTTCACACACCATGATCGAATATCTATACTCACAGCCATAATATCCTCCCGGATATCCATATAAACCATATCCGTGACCACCATACCCACCGTAGCCACCATAACCACCATAGCCACCATAACCACCGTAACCACCGTAGGGCCATCCATACCCTCCATATCCTCCTCCATATCCTCCTCCATATCCTCCTAAATAAAATGATTGTACTCCAACCAAGACAAATAGGAGGATGACCAAGACATTCTTAGCGGGTGCCATCTCGAGGTGCCTCTCGCTGGCTGCGGATACTGTGAGGTTGTGACTTAGGTCCATCCCACGCACGCCGCTGTTGTCCCCCCCTCCTCCTCCTCCTCCTCCTAGATGCACCCATCACCTCTCCATCACTTCGATCAGAGGGGAGGAACGTTTAGATCAAGTCACAGTTTCGTAATTTCTGATGTAGAAGAAACCGTAGTGTCTCTTTCTAAATTATTCATTTCATCAGAAAACGCTTTGTCGACCGCGTGACGGCCATCCTCAGTGCTTCAAAATCAGATAACGAGTTCTATACATTTCATTTCACATTTTATGTTTTCATGTTATTCTATACATTTAAAAAAATTATGCAGCGTTTTCATTTTACATTATAAATGTATTACAATTTTCTTCATCCAAATTTCAAATAGATTCATCCAATATTTTCACAGTTAAAATGCATTTCACTTTACAAAATTGCATTCTATTTTATCATTCAAATGCAATTCACTTTATTTTATACTGTTCTTCAATTGTATATTTAATGGTTTTTATAGAACTCGTTATTTCATTTTGAAGCGCTGAAGATGGCCGCTACGCAGTCGAAAATAAATAATATAGAAAGAGAGACTATGTTTTCCTCCATAATATATGAAAACTCTTTCAACACCGTCACCTAACATTCTCGTGTATTACATCATTGCAAACGACGTTGTAAGTAGTGAGTATTTTTAAATTTACAAATACAACGTTTCGATTGATAAATTGTTTACGTGAATCTAGGCAACATAAAATAACGAGGTAACTTGAAATACAAAAAAAATCTACAGAAAAATTAAAAATTACGAAAACAAACCCTTAGAGCAGAATAATGAAAATTAACAATTATTTATTTTATATTACCTCGAAAATTCGAAGTGTTTGAAGTAAATTTCACTTTTAAAATTTTAGGAATAGATTTGAAGTAATTTTGTTCCTTATTTAGTAGAGCATTACCCAATGTATTGAATGATTTTCATCTAAACGTTGTAATGATATAGCATTATGTTGTTCTGTGTTAATATTTCGTTGGTTTTCTTTGATTCGCGTCAGTTGCGTAAATTTAGACCATCAAATGTGGCACGAAGTACAATTTTTAGAAAAAACCTGGAACAACATTTTGTGCAGGCAGTTTATTGTATCTTTCCTCTTAACTATTAGATTATGAGATTGTATATTTTACTGACAAACCATGTTTCTTTCGAAGAAAAAATCAAACAAATATTGGCGATATTATTCTACGATATGAAAAAATTACAACATTTTTACCACTAATTTCAAATTGACAACTTTTTCGATATTAACTTGTTATTCACAATTTTGAACATTTGACGAGAANAATTTCAAATTGACAACTTTTTCGATATTAACTTGTTATTCACAATTTTGAACATTTGACGAGAATATGTTCATTACTTATCAAACTCGACATATGCGACTAATTAAAATGGATCCTTAAAAAATAACGTTTTTTAAAATATGTGTGTGTGTGTGTAGTAATTTTCAGGTAAATTAATATTTGATAAGACACCGCAGTTATTAGTAAATTATTACATTACACTGAGCTCAAAGGAGGTATAGGTTGTAAGTTTCATTTTTGATTCGGGAGTGTCTAGGACGCACTATATAAATAATATTCTGACCCTGAACAAAAGGTCTGGCGAGTCACAAATTAAAAGTTCAAATTTTTCAAAAATTAACATCTCCAAATCATTAAGTGTAGCTCTAAGTCGAATAGTTTCTTTGCCATAACGTATGATGGGCTATAGACGAATTGAATGATGTACAAAGAATGTATGTATTCAATTATGAATCATGAAATTTATAAAGTGGATGTGATACGAAGTACTTTTCTCAATTTAGTATTGGTATATAATTTGTTGATATTGAAGCGGAGTTCAAGTTAATAAACATCAGCATCGAAATGAATTCAATATACGTTGTTTAATAAGCGTTTGTTACTTTTGTCTAGAGGCGCGTTTATTAAAACAACATGAATTTAGTGTTATTTCAATTCTTATGATTCATGAACACTATACTCAGAATAATCTTTAGTTCGATAATAATTCGCACATGTGAAATAAATTTTGGGTGTTAAATTACAAACATGTTGATATCCTATCAGTATTATAACTCGAAGCTAACTTTTTATCTTATTTAGAAATTTTTGCTGAAATTTTTGAATCCGCCTCTGCCTTAGGGCCCTTGATCGGAATTGATGGGATGGTCCCTTGCTTGCTTCCGGAGAGTAAATTAGTTTTTTNCCTCCACGTGATCATACGCAGTTTGCGCTGCTTATTTGACAATAAAGTTCATTTATTTATCGCCAAACAGAGGTATAGTGAACTACATTCCCACAAACGTTTGAGACTCATTTTTCGCATTATACGTACCTGGTTCCGATATAGTAAAAAAATCCTCCTATAAATCCTTCAACAAATAAATATTACGTTGATCGACAACATCTTCCAGTTATAATTTGAAAACGATGTATTAACACGATGACTCTATCGTAAAATTCTATAATTGACACATTCCTGAATTCTATTTTTGATCTTGAATGTTTTTTACTGATTATGAAAATCTTATTCTGATGTACATTAACTAGCAGTATCATAAAGAAACAATGTTTAAATCTAATTTGTGACCAAACATGACTTAATGTATTATGTGCGTCAGAGCGACCCCCGAAAATTGTTTTAAATTATAGATTGAACCATTCTCTATCCAAGGGTGATGAATTTTCATAACATTATGGCGCAAAATTTTGAAGTATTTGACTTTAAATTACTATGGAGAAACTTTCGCGGGCTTATTTTTTTTTACATTCTGGCAAAAGCACCGGCTTAACATAGCGAAAGAAACCTACTAAAACATAGCAAAAGGTACGCAATGACGTTAAGATTTTTATGCCTTTCGGGGTATTTTCAAGAATTCATAAAAAACTGTGGAAAATACTTTTCTAACGGTAATGATCGCCACATCACGTGACTGAAGGCAATGCGACCCTTGTCAAAGAAAGAGTCAAACGACGAACTAAATTTACTATCAAGTTTTAAAATCACAAAATAATTGTTTTCATTCAATTGTAAAAATCAGTAGAATAAATTATTATCTAGTAAGGTCTACTTTGGTGAATACTTCAGTAGTGTGAATAGTTTGCGACTTGACTTCAGTCAAGGCACATATAATACCTTAAGTTATACCTATTCAAAATCAGAGCATTTTCTTGGATTTAACCGTGCCGTATTCAAAAAGAAAAGAATTATACTCTAAAATGGAAATGAAGTTTACAAGGATCGTAGTCTTTGTGAGAATCCCTGATACAAAGGAGACAGTGGCCACTGAAGTGAGAAGAACTTGATGGTTCCATGATTTTATACTTTATTGCTGTTTAATAACGACGATAATTACCTCCACTTAAACGATGTTTGTTCCTTTGCTTTGGTTTTATATGAAGGAATCCTTCTCGATACTGAATACTTGTTTTAAGACAATGGAGGCTATGAGCGTACACAATTACAAGGACTCGAAGTCCATGAACATCACATTTCTTCAACGATTACGAAAATGATTTATAGTGAAATAGTTAATATTTTTAGAAACAATATTTGACTAATAATTGCAAAAGATACATCAATGTATCGCTCCTTGTAAATATTTCCCGTTACATTTACTAGCTAACTGATTATTAAACATAGGGCACAACCTGAGAACCCATAGTCTACTTGTAAGCATTATTATAATTTTTATTCTAAAAATTTTCAGTGATGTTCAAAGAAAATTTTATTAATGTACATTGTTTGTGTGGAGTTTTAATTTTTTTTTGTAAGTACTTTTCTGTTCATTAATATAATTAAGGAGAACATTCATTTCTGTATGACAAATCCACCTCTGTCTTTAGACCCTTTGATCGGAATTGATGAGACGGTCCTTTGCTTACTTTATTCCGGAGTGTAAATTAGCTTATATACTTCATATGGCCATAAGCAGTTTGTTACAGCTTTTTGAAAATAAATTTATTTGTTAAAAAATTAATTAATGTAAGTGCAAACCTATGACTGACGACTAAGTCCACAGATCACAGTTATACTCGAAGAAAATATTTTAAGGCATTTTCTGAACAATAACTAAGGTCAAGAGGTCAGTCATAGCCATTAGCAAAAAACTAAGTGTTCTCCATTTACTGCTCTTCAAATTCGTCATTGTCAATGAAAAAATTCGTCATTGCTTCGCGCGAGAATCCTACCATCGACAGAGTGTAGCAAGTAAATGGAACAGTGGCTCAGGTGGTAGTGTTGTCGCTTCTCATCCCGGGTGTGATTCCCAATGGGACCAGTGAATTAGTAGCTTTTTACATTAATGTCTCAGTTCATGTAGCTGTGACTCCTGAAAAGCGAACCCTCCTTCCTCTATCCACCTCCTCCTAGTATCAATAACTCTAAATATTACTAAATATTTCTACTAACCCCTCCACATGGGTCAAGTTGTTGGTAAACCCAGCTAAGCGGCCCACCTACTAACAATAGCACCTACCACCCAACTCCTACCTCCTAACACTCCACGTAGATGAGCTTCAATAGCACTAAGCTACATTTCTCATTTACAAATACAACAATAAAAAAATAAAACTTCTTTATTTAATTCTATTTGGAACATCATTGTCAGCCGGAAAATGTTGACGAACGTACAATAATTGAATAATAGCAATAAACAATTTCTAATATATCAACAAATTTCATTTTCATATTTATGCATTTACCAGTTCATCATTAAATAATGATATCAACGAAACGAAATCCATCATCCTAATTATTCTTTCGCTTTTGGAAAGGACTAATTAGATGTACAACTCTTGCTCTTCATCCGAGGAGCTTTCAGGAGAAAATAATATTTGCAGCAAATTCATAGCATTAATTATGTACGCGTTATTTTTCGTTAGCAACCATCATGAGTGCGTTACATTAACGTAACCACAACGATAACCAGTACAGTCCTGTTGACGTGTTATAATACCAGAATGCCCGGTAATTATTGTTTTAAGTTCCTTTTCAAATACTGGACAAAGCTGGGTAGTTCAGCTAGTATCCTATAACCTTTCCTGGGTTTCTAGCTAGCACTTTCTCCCAAATTTCATTGATTTTGGTCTAGTAATCTAGACAATACTTACTTTCTCATTTTTAATATTAATAAGGGTAAATACTGTCTTCTTCAAATTTAGAGGAACGAGAATGAAATATTCCCCGGAGAGGATTATCATTTCTCAAATTGTCTCTAGGGTTCTGATTGATATGCACTAAAAACGTTCAGAATATGGACAATAGATGTGCGATATAAAGTCCAAAATACACCTTGAAAATCCGGTTAAATACACTGAAAAATTCGAAATATGCACCAAAACAGTAAGTTATGTGTATATCTACTTAATACTAAGAATGTGCCAGTGTAAAATGGGTTAGTGGAATAATACCACTGAGTTGGTTCACACAGTGTAAAGGCGATTTCACGCTTTCCTCATTCGGCGAATCGCGAGCAATAGCGACTTGCTCGAGGTATTTCCCGGGTATTCGCCAATTGGCGAGCGCATTGATCCAGACGTAAGCAATTTGCCGAGCACGTGCTCGCTCTGGGAACGGCGAATATTCGCGTTGGTGGTTATGGAGAGAGAATCTGAAGTAATCACACATTCTGATGCGTATGTAGTTTTGTATTGTGGAATGTTGTTAAGTAAAGTAAATGGGTCTTAACTAATCTTGATTCAATCAATAAAATTAAATCATTCATAAGCTAGTTTTTCGTCCATATGGATTTAGCTATAGTAATCGGTTTTCTCGAATTTTAAGATCATTATTATCATTATAGTTTTTATTCACTCTACAAGAAACAATGTTGTATAAGATTAGATTCAGACCGTTAGGCCTGCTCGTAGCATCTTGGAAGGGAAAAAAGTTGGGAAGGAGTGATGTTGGGTTACTGGGGAGAAAGGTACTGAGCCGATACTTGACTGGAGTAGGTGAGGTATAATCCAATTGAAAACCTCACCATTCAAAGCAGGAGTCGGACCCGTATTCTCCCGATCAATGGCACCAGACTGAAGACATCGCTGTCAATGCCACTATTCTATCAAGCACGTAGTGACAGTGCGGTACTTTGTAACTAATTGAATGAAACATGATCTTATTTTTTGTTTTTAAAATATTTTTTATCTTGTTTTGTAGCCAGTGGGTAGAGCGCTGAGTTGGTAGCTGGGGTTCGATCCCCGGTTTGGAGGGGATTTTTCATCATACCTCAACAACCAGACAGATTCCCACGCCTTCTCAGTCTGTTGCAAAATGAGTTCTGGATCTATCCTGGGGTTGAACCTGACGTATCCTCCTCGTAGTGCCGAGGACTAGTAACACGTCGGGGCCTGTTGCGGAACAGTTTGACTTTGAGTAGGAAAACAATATACAATGAACTATCACTCTCATCAAAATTGAAAGAATAGCAATTTACACTACCAGATTTAACCTTTTTAAATTATTTCTTAGCTTGGCGATTTTGAATATTTCGTAAGTGAGAATAGTGAATTTAATATATTTATGTTGTTATTTTCTACAGTTAAAATAAAAAAAGATATTATTTTTTATTATTTTTGTTTTGCTTTTGTTTTTTGTATACAAATTGTAATGTAGCGTTAAATAAATATATGGCTTAGCTGTATGTTATTGTTATTGTTGTATAATGAATCTGAATATGTCAAACGCCACAGAGAGCAATTTAATTGCAATGACTGGACAAGGTTACTTTGTTTTTCGTTTATGTTCATATAAATTTCTCACTGACCTCAATTACTACTGGGAATTGTGGTCAGTTATTCCTAAGATTATTTTTTTTTTTTTTGTAATTATATGGATCAAATAAATCATTATTATTATTATATTTCTAACATGATAGGAAGACTCACCTAAGGAATATTTCGGTTTCAATACGTCCAGAAGAGGTTCCAAGATAATAATAAATGAGCTACCGACGAAGAATGAAACTAAATAATTACATCATTTAATCAAAAGTAAATATGTTTTATTATTATTTAGAACCTTGAAAATAATTTTCCTAAATCTAAGAATTGGATAAACAAGTACCGTCTACATTTATTGCATCACTAAAAGCAACTCTTTGATAAAAATGATCAAGATTTAACGATAAAAAAACTGGGACGGTTGTACAGAGAAAAGATAAATGTGCTCTTGAACGTGATATGTGGACAACAGTAAGATTTTGACATTTATTACTCTCCTCAAGTATCCCTGACTGTAATGATGAGTTAATATCTTCGCGTGATCTCTATCCTATACAAGAGCTTGATTTTCAAAACTGGTAAGAGAACGCAAAACAATGGAGTGTGATCCCGATCAGAATTGGACATACAAAACAATCACACCTCATATTGTTGTAATTATAAATAAGAAATGTAGTGTGATATTGAAGCTTATCTACACGGAGCGATAGGAATTAGGAGTTGGGTGGTAAGTTATTGTCAGTAGATGGGTCGCTTAGCTGGGTTTACCAACAACTTGACCCACGTGGAGGGGTTATAGTTATTGATACCAGGAGGAGCTGGATAGAGGAAGGAAGGTTTGCTTCTCAGTAGTCAGAGTTAAATGAACTGGGACATTCATGTGAAAAGCTACAAATTTTCTGGCCCCATCGGAAATCTTGGTGATGAGCGACAACACCACCACCTGCGCCACCGGTGGGGTTACAATCACACCTAAGAGTATACGACAAAATGCTTCTCGTGATGAACAGGGGGAGGAGTAAAGGTGTAAAGGTTCGAAAAAGGTTGCAACGATTCTCGCAATTAGAACTCGACTCCACTGCTTCGATTCCAAATATACTCTTCGCCACCAGAAAAAAATAAGGGGAGTATAAATGGAGAGGTTAATTCTTGTGGGATAACAGTACAATTATAACTAATAATTTGATCTAGTAAGAAAAGAAGAATATATAAATATAAATGTATTGTCAAAAAGGCAGTTACAAACTGCGTTGACCACGTGGTGGAAGATAAACTTAGTCCCTGGAAGCAAGGAAGGGACAAAAGTAGGTAAGAACAAAAATGTAGTTCGGTTCGTGTTGTAATAATAACATAATACCAATAAATTTGTATTTAATAAAACTCAGAAAGGTTATTTCAGAAGTACGCATTATTATCAAACTAAAGATTATTCGGAAAATGTTGTCTATAAATCGAAACTATTAAATAACACTAAATTCGAGATTCATCATTTCAATAGATGCCGCCCCTCGGCAATATAGTTATACGATTTCATACACTGATCAATTTGTAACTTCTGGTGTGTGATCCAACAACCTATCAGTCAAAAGTAACAAACATTGTAAATGAACAAATTGATAAGTCGATTGGTCTTCAATCAATTAACTGACTTTTACAAGTTGATAAATTATTTACGCAGTTGCAATTCGAATTTTAGATTTACGAATTACTTATGTCTCAATATTTTTAGCTATAATTATTCATACTTTAAAGAAAGGAAACAAGATAAAAGGGATTTCATTGGATAGTTTTTAAGTGGGCAAAATATAAGAAAATTTCGAAAAATTGGAGAAAAAACTGCAAAACTCTTTCTTGTATCATTTCTTTAGTATCAAGTGAAACTTCGGTTTTTCTGTCCGCTAAATACTTCCTCACACGATCCGAGTATGCAAAATAAAATTGATCGGCTTCACCCGGTTGCTTGAACATTATTGTTTGGTTTTGAGTCCGAAGGCTGGTTTGAACCGTTTCTATAAGACCCAGAAAATGTTGAGATGGGATAAACGCGAATGAAAATGATGGATGCAACCAAAGAGGGTTTGGCATACACGTCCTCATGCATGACGGATGTCGTTAGCTTCCAAACCATCTCAGTCACCATCTACGCTAACATTCATACATCGAATTCTTTTGTGACTGGAACCAGTGTAGACTGGAATAACTTATATGCAGCAACATTTACGGACTTACCAAAAAAGAGTAAAATGTTTCCGCAACCGTCTTCTTGCTTCTTCGAAATAGATGCATATGTGAAGTGGAGAGTAGTGATGTGAATGGAGACAAAGGATATAGAAAATACTCAGAGCGAATAGTACTGCAGCGCAGAGTAGTGTAGTGTAGTGTAATGAGGTGAAGTGTTTATCCTTTATCCTTTATAGTTTTTATATATATATATATA
>NNCF01126944.1:407817-425305 GCA_002313205.1 Laupala kohalensis
CAGTTAATTCTGTGTACATATTACTAAACCGCATTCCTGTACATCGCACCGCTTTCGAGATACAGAGAAATGTTATTAGTTGTATGAAAAGGACGCGCTGTTTTAATACAACTACAGATCCTGCAATATAATTCTTTCTACAAGCTACTCCTGCAGAATGGAGCTTAAATTCATTTCCTTGGAGTTTCCAACTTCACTTCTCTTTAGATTTCGTTCGTAAAATGTTATAAGATTTTTTGGATCAAGGTTTCTTTTATTTAAAACACTTTTATTTAAAACTTTATTCTACTGCAATCTCCAGGACTTAAATGGAAACTACGGTCAACTTAATAAAAATGGAGAGGGCGCAAACTTTTCAAGCTTGTATTTTCATATTTCAATACAGATTTTTATTCGAAAGAAAATGACTTATTCAGCAATGAACAAATTTAAACGGACCTGATTTTTATGTTTAATTGTGATATACTATGAAAATATAATATATCTCGCCCGAAAATTATTGGTGAAAATCCTCTTCTCCCTATCCACGAAGATGTGAACGACATACCCCCAAAGAGGTTGAAATCTACAAAACCACAGTGGATGAGAGGGAAAGCAAAATTGAACGTCAAAGAAGAATGGAGAAAGCGTAGAAAAGTGCCTCCAGGATTAATGTGAATTTTATTCTCGGCCCTAACACGAAGCCCCAAGGTTTTGAACTGCTGCGAAAAACATGGGTGACTCTCAACAGACCAAGGAAGGACAAAAGAGACCTTGCATAAGTGGGAAACAGTCCTTTTTGCGAGTGTGGAGCTGTACAAACGACCCATCACATCGTGGAAGAATGCCAAGTTCACCGATACGATGGCTGTGTTGTGGACTTTCTTATACATGTGAACAAGACGCTGACTTGGATCAGTGAACTAAATATCAACATCTGACGTCTCTGCTGTTCCCGTGGGTTCATTTATTTTATATTTTATTGCACTAGTGTGTTTGTGTTTTCTAAATTTGAACTTATTATTTGTATATTTTTATTGTATACGTTTTGTGTGTTATCTGTACAAATCTTGTCAACTCATACGATATAAGTATAAGTAAATATTATATTATACTATGAGAAATCGATATAGAAATGAAATATTGTTGGCACATTAATTGAAAAAAATGATTAGTTATGACTATTATTGACAATCACGAGAGGTGGAATTATTTTCCGCTTGTTGGGAATAATAATAGGGGGGAAGTCAGAAGGGGTGTGTGTGTGTGTGGGGGGGGGGGTAAATTCCCCTCCTTTAATTCGAAAGCTGAATGAAAGCGATCAGGAGGAGACGTAATGTGAAATTGTGTCCATTTCCAGAGAACGCCGGCGAAGCTGCTCCCTTGAATGAAATTGGGCGCGTCATCGGTGGCACTGTGGCTGGTCAGGGTCAGATCCCTTGGCAGGCAGCTATCACTCTAGGAAGCAGTGGATTCTGCGGAGGTTCACTAATCTCCACTACAATCATCCTGACAGCCGCTCATTGTACTTCTGGGTGAGGATCTTCTTCTTTACTTCTCGAAGTAACGACTGAAAACGAATTTACTGCGAATAACAAATTTTATGGAGGAGTCAAAACCATGATTTTCTTCAAGATTGTCATGACCAGTGGAGGATCCGGATCGTAATCGGGGGGGGGGGGCTAACCGGGCAGGATTTGAGTTTAAAAATTATGGTTTTACAACACAAATTTTATAACTACTACCTGTAATTAAATGCATCATCTAATAATTAACAATCTGATATTATTAATAACAATTATTTACTAATGTTATAACATGGTATTATTAATTTTATAACTAATAATTAACAATCTGATATTATTAATAACAATTAAATACTAATGTTATAACATGGTATTATTAATTGTATAACTAATAATTTGTTAACTAATAATTAACAATCTGAAGTTATTAATAACAATTATTTACTAATGTTATTAACATGGTATTATTAATTTTATTAATAAGGTATTATTAATAACAATAACAATTACAACTAATAACAGTTTTTAATCTGGTAACACGCCTGGAAAAGGAAAATTAAAGAAGGATACGCCGACCCCGTTCAATCCAACACGTGAAAAATAAGGCGCAGATGAAGAAGAAGAATCTGATAACACTTTTACAAAGTATGCCACTTTTCAACTTCATTTTTATCTGTTGAGAGTTCAGGTCCAATGCTTAGCCCTCCCCATAGATAATTTAAGGTAAAGTATCGTGACTTTGAGTATAACTTATTTTTACTTTTTCATATACGTAGTAGATAGAAAGTATTGAAATCGTGAAAAAAATTCGAAAGCGAGATTTCGACGGAAATATCCGTTTTAGCGATACTTGATTCTGAAAAAACGGTTTTTGGCAGAACGCCCGTACGTCCGTCCGTCCGTCTGTCCGTGCGCAGCGATTCTGAGTAAATGGATGAATCAATTTCATTCGCATTTCGTATTTACGGTAGAATTTACTTGTTAACGATGTACTTGCTCTGATTTTCTCTTTAAAACAAAGGGTAATTCAGATAAAGGGCAAAGTAGTATTTCGAATATTCCTCAAAAACGGCTCCAATGTTTTTTTTTTAATTTTTTGTACGCTAAGTACAATTAGTATGCATTACATCGTCATTAGCGATATTTCACTTGAAAGTTTGGTGTGGACGCAGTGAAATAATTTCAGTCTGCTTCACTTACACATTAATTTACTGTTTCAAGAAGCTTGAATAATATATAGCAGAGTAAATGGACCAAGCAGATGAAGAATACAATTTCTCGTAAATTGAAATGAATGATATGATAATGATAAAATACAAAGGAGGACAGCAAACGCACTGCAGACAAGGAAAATGCATAAATTTCCGTCTACCACGAAATTACATTTACATAACACTTTTTCGATATTTATAAGACTGATATGTCGCTATATGTTTTGAAATAATATTCTGAATATTTGTTTTACTTTAAAATTTCAAATAAAAGAGAGTAATAAGTTCATCTAGCGACTTTGAACGTGAATAGAGCACTTGAAGACGACCAAAATTTAGAGGACCGCGCCAGGTGTGACCCCTTCACTACAGATTTTTTTTCTCACTGTGTGCTGCAGACGGAGAAACGTATATGAGAAAGTATGTGCAAAGGTTTTGCACCACTAGTTCACGTTACCTTTTTGGAAGTTGTATATTTTGAGTTTCTATAAATTTGACACTTAAATAATTACTAAAACACATAGTTCTTGTATAATTAATATATCACTTCATTCTATTTTCTAGTTTACAGGTCCTATCAACTGGAGAGAATTCATGCAATAATGAACTCTTGATGTGATGTATTTCAGTGTGTCTACATTCCAAGTAACTCTGGGAGCTTCTAACATCCAAACCACTCAGTCTGGTGTAGTGAAACAGACCACGCGTTCAAAGATTCAGCACAGCGGTTACAATCCTTCCACCATCAACAACGACATTTCTCTTCTCCGACTCACCACTCCCGTTTCCCTCAGCAGTAAGTATTCACTCGAACGAATAATTCACATACCCCTGATGACAAATATTAAGGGATCAATTAAGGGACCTTATGACAAAAATTGATCAAACTGCTGGCAAAATTGTTGTTTAAAATTATCTTCAGACGGGATCAACACAAAAAAAAACTAACCTGTGTTAAATACCCGCTAGAGTGACCAAAGCTTCTTTAATTTTTCATCAGCGCCAATCTCCTGTTTGAGTATCCCATCCTTGCCCGGGTTTTGGTCAGGTTTTCCTTCGGGCAGAGGTGGATTTCTTAAACAGATTGTCTAGGCTTATTCTGTAAACTCTCGCGTTTATTCAACCAAGAAATCGTGAATTTAGAGTTATTTCAATTCTTATGATTTATAAACACTATTCTCAGAATATTCTATAGTTTGATAATTATTCGTAAATGTAAAATAAATTTTTTGTGTTAAATTACAAACATGTTAATTATAAGTATTATTATACTTGTTATTATTAGTATTATAACACGTAGCTAACTTTTTATCATATCTAGGAAGTTTTGCTGAAATTTTTGAATCCGCCTGTGCATTAGGGCACTTGATCGGAATTGATGGGATGGTCCCTTACTTCCTTCCAGAGAGTAAATTAGTTTATAGTCCTCCGCGCGGTCATATACAGTTTGTACTGATTTTTGACAATACATTTATAAATTTATGAGTGGTGATTTCTTTTCTTTTCGTTTTGTGCCACCTGGTGGATTATTGTGGTACTTCTATGACGTTGCATTTACCGTATATTTCCGTAGATAAGACCGGTATTACACGGTCGTATTACTATGTCATTTATCTATTATCAAAGATATATGATCAAAAATATGACGGTGTAATGCAGATGTTTTGATCATAATGCAACTATAATTAATCATCTATGACATAGGTTCTCGTTGAGAGAATATTTGGTCATATTTATGATCATAGAAATAACATAGAAATATGACCGGGTAATACCGACCTATGACACTAGTTGAATCATAAAAATGACCCCCAAAATACGTCTTATAAGACATAAAAAAATTCAGATTGAAATGATTTAAATTAAAACCAATATAAAATAAAACAAATCACTCACCAATGTATTTAAAATCCTTCAAAATCCTCACATTCATTATCTAAGGGAAATATATCTCCTCAAGTACATCCTCACTTTCGTTGCTGAGAGGAGCGCGTCATGTGAGTCCCATTCTGTACATCGCGAATCGATTTCCTCTTCGTCAATAGTATCCCAAAACAAATCGTCCTCAGTGTCACTCATAGCGTTATACATCCCATACTTTTTGGCTTCATAGGTCGTTCATAGTTTGGAGGTTGTCTTTTAGAAAGAACAAATGCTAAAACTATAAAACTTTGAAGGAAATTTACAATTCGTGTTTTTTGAGGTCGTCTTATCAGGTATACTATTGGTCGAGAATTTTTAACTTCATAATTGCATTATCCCCACAAACATAGTAACGTCGTTGGATACTAAACACAATTTTTAAGAATTACTTTACGACCTGTGCTTGCGCTTTGACACAGAGACGTGAGTAGCGCAACCTGGGCGACCGCTCGTGAACTCATAGCCAATGGAATATTTAAACAATTGTTCGAAGTTAAAACGCAAGGTTACAATACAGAAAATAATATTTATAGTGATTCCACATTTGTGACAAGTTGTAATATAAAAAAGAGGACAACGGAATGTTCACAAAAAGCAAATTTGCAATGATTCTTGACATTTATGAAACAGTGGTCACGTGACAACAAAATTAAAAGAAATTCGAATGACAAGATGAGTTACAAAAATTAAACTCCTTTTTTATTTCCAGGTGTGATTCGAGTGATACGTTTGCCTCGTCAGTCGCAGGCGAGTAACACCTTCCAGGGGAGTACCGTCACTGTTAGCGGCTTTGGCAAAACGACCGGTATGTATAAGGAGCTTCATGTTTTTTCTGTCCATTCCAAAACCCTGAAAGTAATGACATAGAACCACTGAAACGTTTATTCGAAAAATTTGTATAATTATGATGAAAACTTTATTAATATTCATTATTTTTCTTTGGTTTTTTGTTTGTGAAATAGTCAAAATAATTACGAACAGAAATTGTAGCAACATAAAAATAATAATAAGAGTTGATTTTTCGAACTGCTCTCCCCTGAAAAATAAATCTCTGCTACTTTGCTGCCAAAAAGATTTCTTTATTTTTTGTTAGAAAAGAAAAGTCTTGAGCTTAATGAATAATTTTCAAGAGATAATTTTTTCTTGCTCCAAACAAATTAAATAAGTTTGTCCACATAAAACAGGTGATTATATTAAGAGTGCGACAATGGTTTATGTTGGACAAATAGTAATATACCCATACCAAATACCTTAGTCACACTGATTATTCAGAAAAAATATGCCTCTTTTTAAAAGTAGTAGGAAAATAAATTTGCTTTACAGAGTGGATGAATATTTATTTGTCCAAATATATACCAATTGTTCAATTTTCTTGTTTGTTCACCTCAGTATTTTGGTTTCTTAGGAAAAATTACGTCATTCATGGTGTGTCGTCCACCCTTTCTTATTCAACCGAATGTACCAAAAAAATGTCCACTCATTTAAACCGCACATTCATTGCTCTTTTTCTCTGCCCTAGAATTTCATATAATGCACATTACTTCTATCAATATACTCTAAATTATCAAAGAACCAAAAGCGTAATGAATCGATAATTCGTTGGCGCAGGCAATTACTTTCTCATATGCGTAGTAATTATTTTTTTGAATTGATTTCAATACTAGAAAATCAGAAGCAATCTGATGTAGGTTACGGAGTTACAAAAGATATAAAACCATGAAAAAACGGATGTGCTTTTCCAAACGTCAATTTAACATGAAAGGGAATGGACAGTGCGATGTTCTTTGGTGTATTGTTAGCGAGAAAGGAACTTGAAAAACGTCTTAATTCTCCCACTAGTACGATCACGACTATTACAAATTTACTTAATTGTTTCCTTGGTTACAGTTCTATTTTTTAGAGATATTTTAGGAAATTAAAAAAAAATATTCGAAATTGTTGCTACAATTCAAATAAATATTTCAGAGACGAATCGCCTACATCTGTATTGAAAACATTTTATTTACATTATTTTGTTTTTGTGCAGGCAATGGTGGAATAAGTCCCAGCCTACGCTTCGCCTCCCTCTCTGTTATTAGTAACACCAACTGCGCGTCTTACTTCGGTAACGGCATCAACTCCTACAAGATCTGCACCTTGGGTAGCAATGGACGTAACCCATGCAATGTAAGTCTTACACTATCGTTTTACTCATCTCATGATGATAATAATAAAGTTATTGTCGAAAAAGCAATTACAAACTGCGTATGACCACGTGGAAACTAATTTACACTCCGGCAAGCAAGGAACCATACCACCAATTCGGATCAAAGGCCCTAAGGCAGAGGCGCATTTAACCCTTCAGCCCACTCCTAAGATACGAATAATTATAGTTATCTATGTGTTATGGTATCAACAGACACCAACAAAAGTATTTGTACAATACAAAAGATTTATGTCACGGGGTAAGTTTTGCATTACGTTTTTTAGGCATCATTCCTCAAACAGCAAGCCTCGTATCTTATCCTCGCCACGTCAATAAATGTGGAATCAAGTGAAAAAATATTCACGAATGCTTTGTGTGTTTTCTCAGGGTGACTCCGGTGGCCCTCTCTTCATTTCTGAGAGTGACGGACAAAGCACTCAGCTCGGTTTGGTGTCCTTTGGATCCCAAGGATGTCAAGCGGGCTGGCCTGCGGTCTTTACTCGCCTCACATCGTACCTCAGCTGGATCTCGAGCAACTCTGGAATTGCCATTCGACCTTAATCACTGCACTCTTATTATATTCTATTGTGTCGCCTTTCATCGTATTATATTATCAATAAAACTAATTCCCACTGCTGGTCTGCGGGGGAAAAACTAAATCGATGTTTTTCAATGCACCTTTACCTTTATCCGTACGACAGCCGTAGAATTTTGAATTCCACATTAATTTGTTGAGAAGGAGTGTATTAGCGTAATTAAAGAAAACTATCAATCTAACCTCTAAAGTAAAATAATATATCATTAAATAATTTGAAACCAACGCAATGGAGTCTTTATCAAAAATTGGATTCATTTAATAAATTAAATCATTTGATACAGTAATTAAAACATAATAAAGAATGGAAAATTATGAGAGTAATAAAGATACGTCGAGTATAGGCAATCATGAAATAGCAACTTGAATAAGGATATAGAATATTAGTAAGAAAGAATAAGCAGTTTCAACCAAATTTATTATAATATCCGAAAAAACGTTTCTGAAGGAATATAAGAAACCACCAAATCAGGGATCATAATATGAATATTGATAAATTTCATTTAAACATATTATTCAAAAAAACTCTCCAATTTATTTACTGTTTGATATCAAGACATTTGAAATCTTATTAATTTATTTAAGGTAACTATTGAACATCACAGGTCATCATTCCGACGCGAAACCCGTTGAGAAATCGTACCATAGATAATAATAAACCTCATCTCTGCGATATCTTTTCATGGACCATACGTTGAAACATTATCAATATCAGATGATTTTTATGACAAACTTGTTACCACTTGAGAGTTCATCGATTTCAATCATTTCAATGCATAACTTCTTGAAACCTCTAATCAACCTCTTTAGCCACTTGAAATCCCTCTTCAGAGAGGCGTTATCTAGTGATTGAAGAGGATATTGTATTCCCCAAATTCGATACGATACTGTGACCTTGAATGAATGTGGAGAGCAGATTTGCTTCTTCCGACGCATTAAAAAAAATCGTATATAAACCCCTTCGATAGCAGATGATGGTATCACTTCGAGCTGCAGTCATGAAGTTCGCAATTGTCACTCTCCTGGCTCTGGCCGCCGTCGCCGCTCAGGTAATTGATTTTCAAATTGGTTTTACAGCTATCCAAAGGTTTTGGAGTATCGGGTGGGGAAGGAGTTTTTATCAGTTAGAGAGTGAAGTAAATTAATTTCATATTTGCAAAACATGAAGGGAAACGTGATCCTAACGATTTTAACTCACTATTCATGGAGGAGTGTTTGCTTCGTCAACGGCCAGGTGAAAATTGCAACAGACTGGGACTCGAACTCGGGTTTCCTGCTCTGGTCGCAGGTGTGCTGTCCACTACCGAATGGATGTCGCCTACGGACTAGGGAGTCGAGCCTGGTGGTGCAGTGGTCAGTACACCTGCGAACAGAACAGGAATGTCCCGGGTTCGAGTCCCGGTCCGTCGCAATTTTCACCTGGCCGTTGACGATGCATGATCCTACAGAATTTTTGTTAAGATTTCGTGAAGCTCATTATATGTTTCTAAACATTCCGCAGCCCACGGCAGTTATTTGACAAAACGCTGGAGTAGCAGCGGTATAGAATCCGATGCTTTATTTTCAATTAGATATTTTGAATTTTAAAAAAAGAATGTTAGTTTTGCTACGTGATTTTGCTGACCTGCTGGAAAGTTTAAATTACATTCGCGTCTTTTCTTTTCATTTAATATTTTTTGTCCTTTTTTTTTAGTTTTTAAGGGGGGGGTGACTGGAGTCCCTCCCATGGCTACACTCATTCAACTAATTATACCAAAAACGAAGAGTTATTTTTAGAAAAATACTCCTTTTAAAATTGAATAAATGATAAATGATCTTATAAGTGATTTCCCTAACAAATATCTCAGAGAAGCTCTAAAACGTTTTGTAGCACAAACTAAGTTTTATACTTGACTAGGATACAAATTTCAGGAATTAAAAAATACATTGCCATGACTTTATCTGCATTATTTACGTATTAAATTTTTCAAAATGAAAACGCAAAGAAACTTATAATTAAAAGTATAAAATCACAATTTTTGAGCGAAAAATCAAGAATTTTTTGCTTTAAGTATTTTACATATATTTATTTCGGGTTAAAGTATTAAACTCATAATACTCGTATACATAATATATAATTCTTGTTATGACAGGTTATTTTCCTTTGTTCACATCTTACAGTCCTCGTGATTGGACATACAGTGAATAGTTTCAATAATGTTCAAAAATTTTATACGCAAAGTATAGCTAAAGAGATCCAATTAAACCACTCTAAAATGTGTATTACAGTACAACCTCGATTTTCCGGGGTAATGTGGGAGGGGGAATTGCACAGATAAATGAAAACCACAGTCAATAGAGACACATTATTTAATGAATTATGTACATAACCATGCGTACATATGTGTGTAGAATGTCACATTATCAGGGGTTAAAATATGAAGTAATCAGTCTTCGTTTCTTGCAGTTTGAAATGATTTTCCCTGCTTCATTTCTAATATTTCTCAAATTCATNTAAATGAAAACCACAGTCAATAGAGACACATTATTTAATGAATTATGTACACAACCAGGCGTACATATGTGTGTAGAATGTCACATTTTTAGGGGTTAAAATATGAAGTAATCAGTCTTCGTTTCTTGCAGTTTGAAATGATTTTCCCTGCTTCATTTCTAATATTTCTCAAATTCATTACGCCCTGGAAGTCAAACTTTGATTGGTACCCGAGGGTGTCTGCCTGTTAAGTTTCAAGGAACCTACGTGCAACTGCGTAAATAGTAAAAAGTGGTTTGATTTACGTATGATAAAACGTTTATTGTAAAAAAAAAGCACTACAAACTGCGTATGACGACGTGAAGGACTGTTAACTAATTTACTCTACAGTACAAATTGTAGTTGAAATTCTTTCTTTCGACGGAAGAGTGAGTACAACGGTTAATCACGAACACGGTTAATCGAGGTTCTACTTTATAACGAAGTATTTCTTCAACAGGCGAGCATTGATGTGGAGAAGCTTACCCATGTACAGCCCTCCATGCCCGTCAACCCCAAGTTGACATGGGCACAATGGGTAGAGGTCATGGGCAACCAGGAGGTGAAGGCTGACCCCGAAGCAGTCTACCCCGGCACCGAACCCCAACCTGGTGAGTTACTTGCAAATTACTTGAGAAAGTAGACCACTCACACCCAAAGTGGTCTATCTCGACCCCCAGGTGTCAACTACGACCTCCAAGGGGTCCATGAAAGTTTTTAATTGCTTTTCCATCTTCATACCGGTTGGAAAGGGGTTTCAGCACGGTTGTCAATCTCCTAACAAAAATTGAAACGCACTGAACATCACTGTCTGAGGAGATTTAAGAATAAACCTAACTAAATTGGTGTCAAATGTTGAAAATGTCTTATGAAAACATCAAGTTCTAAGCTAAGGGGGTTATAGCCTCCTCCTCTTTTGGAACCGAACTCGTAACTGATATAATAGATGTTGATAAAAAGCATACATCGCAAAAGTGTTGTCAGATAGATAATCGAAATAAATGTTATTGTTATTGTTAATAACAACACAATATTACAAAATAAATAATATCAGGTTAATAAAATTACTATCATTCATTACATAAATCACATTAATATAAATAGTAATATCACATTAACAAAATTAGTAACGTTAATAAATAATTGTTATGTTTATTGATAATATCAGATTGTTAATTGTAAATTATTTTTTTGATGCATTTTATTTAAAGGTATAATTTATAAAATTTCCGTTATAAAACCATAATTTTTAAACATAAATGCTCCTTGGTTAGCACCTACCCTTTGACAACGGTCTAGATCCGCCATTAAAGGAAGATGTATTTGCATAACCAGAGTTTTTGTTTTGAACAGATGACGCCGGTGTGGCTCCGTACTTGCCAGAGTCTCGCGTCATCTCGGGCTCCATCGCTTCCCAGGGTCAGATCCCTTGGCAAGCAGCTTTGACCCTCGACGGAAGCGGCTTCTGTGGCGGTTCCCTCATCTCTACCACCTACGTCCTCACCGCTGCCCACTGCACCGCTGGGTGAGAAGGATTCCTTCGCTTCCACTCTTTCTTATTCGTTAGCGAACGAAAACATAACTTCTCTAGTAGTGCGTTATTTTAAGGATTTATGCGTACTGCACTAGTATTCTGGTACCCCTCTTTCTTCCTGGTGCCCCCCCTACTACATGTGTAAATTTTTACCATCATTTTTTTATTACAACATTGTAATCTCTCGAAAACGATTCGATATTAAGATCCTCGTACCGTAAGGAAAGTAACGAGATGGCACTATGTTCTCGTATGTCTGCTACCAGGTAGCTTAGCATAGCTCCACCCATTCCAGACGGCAAGCCACGGCCCTCACACTAACATTCTTTGCTCTAAACTGTTGAAAAGTTAACTGCAGGCACTGCTCTTTCACCTAAAAGCTAGCGATCAAGCCCTTGGTCAATCACAGTGGGCATACCAATTACTGTCGGTTCCACGAATCGGCTGATGTAGGCGTTAGTATCCAGGTGCAAACTCACCAAGATTTTACTGCCATGAGAAAAATGCCCACGAGTCTTAAGCGTGAGGAAGAGTCGACAATCTCGCAATTACTCACCGACTCCTGTGGCATTTAGATTCCTCTCTCGTTTCTTTACTTTTGCTGCGAGCACTTTAATTAAGGAATTGCCAATTCATTTGTTTAAATATGTGAAGAGATTCTTTCTACCTGAAGACATCTTATTATAGAAGTTTAACTGTATTTAATATAATGATTTATATTTTATGTATAAATATAATTAATTTTGCTGCATTTCTAGTAATCTATTTTCATTTAACTATTTTTGCAAATAAAAACAAATTTCTTAGAACACAAATCTCGATTTGGAATGCACAAGTTGTGCTGTACTGCACAATAAAAAGAATCAAAGAATCTTGCTGCATCGAGAAATGGAAATCTAAGTGATTACATTAAAATGTACCTGGATCTGTGGATGGCGCATCGAGATAAAATTTGATGCGACGTCTCTCAGGCAGCCGAGAATCTTAGAAGTGGAGGCGTACTCAAAATGGTTGTTATATAATAGAAAAAAAAATTGGATGAAAACCGTAACTAAAGTTCGAGCAAGGATGAACATAGAACTTCCTGACGACTCTTGTGTGGAGAATGAATCACCGAAAACTTGTCTTTCGTTGTAGAATCTCCACATTCCAAGTGACCCTGGGAGCTTCCAATATCCAGACCACTCAGAGTGGAGTCGTGAAACAGACCACCCGAACCAAAATCCAGCACGCCAGCTACAACCCCTCCACCATCAACAACGACATCGCTGTTCTTCGCATCACAGCGGTCACCCAGAGCAGTGAGTAGTGGGGATTTTTTATTGTATTGTATTTGTAAATGGGAAATGTAGCGTTCTATTGAAGCTTATTTACATAGGGTGACAGAGGAAAGGAGATGGGGCGAAGGGTTATTGATTGTAAATTGGCCGGTTATGTGGGTTTACCAACAAATTTGCCATATTTTAGTAGGAAAAGTTAGCAGTAGTAAGAGTTTGTGGTACTAGAAGTAGTACTAGGTAGATATAAAAAAAGAGAGTTCGCTTTTCAGTAGCAACAGCAATATGAACTGGAACATTAGTGTGATAAGTTACAAATCTTGTTTTACCCTACCGGGAATTGAACCCGGAATGACTAATTGGTGAGTAAGCATGCTAACCGCTGAACCACCGGAGGGGCTAATTGGTGATTTGCGACAANGGGAAATGTAGCGTTCTATTGAAGCTTATTTACATAGGGTGACAGAGGAAAGGTGATGGGGCGAAGGGTTATTGATTGTAAATTGGCCGGTTATGTGGGTTTACCAACAAATTTGCCATATTTTAGTAGGAAAAGTTAGCAGCAGAAAGAGTTTGTGGTACTAGAAGTAGTACTAGGTAGATATAAAAAAAGAGAGTTCGCTTTTCAGTAGCAACAGCAATATGAACTAGAACATTAGTGTGATAAGCTACAAATCTTGTTTTACCCCACCGGGAATTGAACCCGGAATGACTAATTGGTGAGTAAGCATGCTAACCGCTGAACCACCGGAGGGGCTAATTGGTGATTTGCGACAAACTTGAAGACTGTGTTCATCCTTCATTTTTAATAAAAGAAAACACTATCAGAAAGCTTATTAATTTGTCCCTTACCACACTAATTTTCGAATGAAACTCAGTTTAAGTATTGTAGGAGTTTAATTATTTAAAATACTTTCTGTAAGAAACAGCAAAAACAAATATCACATATGTTACATGCTTTGTATAGAAACAAACAGTTCAAATACATTAATAGTTCAAAGAGTACTCTTTTTAAAAACCGTGAAAATGCGCTGAAATTTTATATAACAAAAACGTGGTGATGCAGTCATTGTTATCATTACGTAATTATCATTGTATATATTTCTGTTAAATGTCTTTTTTTTAGTTAATCCGTACATGACAGGAAGATGCTTTTTATTACCAAGGAATTAGGAAACCCATAGGCTACTCCAAAAATATAATTGTGACTGGGAACAGATAAATATAATTATGACCGGTTTATTTAATCAGAAATATTCATTGCGGGTAAAATATAAAGTGAAGTAGTATACGCCATCGATCAATAGTACTGGAACGCGTAAAAGTCAGTGTATTGTTATTTACAAACTTTAATACGTACGTTTTACGGGTTGCTTACTGAATTTCGTACAGGGGCTAAGCGGGCAAAAAGCCTATTATGTCGTACAGCTTTAGCTGGTTTTAGCCTGTTTATTCCCTGTAGACCCAACCTGTGAACTGGGCTCGGTTTATGTATCTGAGTCTGGAATCCGGTAGTTCACACTTCGTAGGTCACGCTATATTTTTTTCTTTCTAGATGTGATCCGCGTCATCCGTCTGCCCACCCAATCCCAGGCCAGCAACAACTTCCAAGGCAGCACTGTTACCGTCAGTGGTTTCGGAAAAACCTCCAGTAAGTATTAGATTTCTGTTAAAGGTCTTTCATGTTGGCGGCGTTCTAGTTTTCTTTTGAAACATGAATTCCATACTCATAAATAAAACAGATACTTAGCCTAAGTACTAAAAATTCTTAATGATTGTTTTGCGGGCGGTTTCCTTAAATCATTGTAAAAAAACTCTTTGTATACATTAATTATCATTCTAGCTTCATTTTATCAGACAATAACATTTGTTTGATTTATCATCCGACCATGATCAACTCTAGCTTGAAACATATGGTAGTGGTGTAGATGTAACTTATTTTTTCCAGCTTATATTTTTTTCTCTATCTACAGACACCAGTGGAATCAGCCCTAATCTTCGCTATGCATCCCTCACTGTCATCAGCAACACCCAATGCGCCTCTTACTTCGGTACTTCTATCAACGCTATGAAGATCTGCACCACTGGCGCCAGTGGACGCAGCCCATGCAAAGTGAGTTTATATTTCAGTTCTTAGCTAGTTATGCTACCATATCATTAAATCATATTTATTCGAACTAAATTAGGACACGAAGCACGCAATGGATGTAATTGCGATTTATTATGATCTTACATCTGCGCTTATTTCGTTTATAATAATAATCATCAATATAATTTCAATAGGCACGCGTACGCAACCCGTTAGCCTATCTCGGTGCCTACTTGTACGGCATTTGATAAAATAATGTCTCGTTTGAATACTATGATGAAGAATGAAAGTTAGGGAAGAAGCTGCGGTTCATTTAACCGAAAAAATTCGTTTATATTAAATAACGACTGCATACTGTGAATTTGTGAAGTACTTTCCGTCCGAAAAATCGAGTTTTCAAAATTTATGTAAAACATTTTGTAAAAATATCGATTTTTTACTTCATTAAAAAATAAAGGAAACAGAATATTCTATGCTCCTTTCCCTATCTAATGTAAGAAATCTCTTGTCCGTATATATTGTAATTATTGGAAGAAATGTTGCATGTCTTGGGAATAATGGATTTCTGCATGAGAGTTGGGGCTGGATTTTTAACGGAGATTTTGTCTAAATTTCTCAGAAGTAGTTTGCATACGATTCCTGCACTTAAAATAATTATGGGAATTATCATGATTATTGATATTGAATTTTGTTTCTCCTCAGGGCGACTCTGGTGGCCCTCTCTTCATTGCAGAGAGCGACGGCCAAAACACAGAAGTCGGTCTGGTGTCTTTCGGCTCCAATGGTTGCTTGGCTACCTATCCCGCTGTCTTCACTCGCATCACTTCCTACCTGAGCTGGATCTCCAGCAATACTGGCATCGCCATTCGTCCTTGAGACAGTAATATAAATAGCTTATGTACAGCAATGTAAATAAAATGTAAATAAATTTAATCTTCTAAACTAGAAATCTGAGAGTGAACTTTAATGCCATCTACTGATCATTCATTGTTTCTCTATGGAAACAATGAATTTGTCTGCGTTTCATAGTTTGCTTTTTTTAAGCACTTAAGAAAAGTTTTTAAGTGCTTAAAAAAAGCATCCATGCTTTTTTTAAGCGCTTAAGAACCTGGAAAGTAACCATAAAAATACTATTAAAAGCATTCCTCAATATCAAATATTACGAATTCTTAAATTCATATACCATGTCCAAATTACAGTCGAAACAAGTTAAGGAGTCCCACAGGAGTCACTATTATAGTAATATTATTCTTTCTAAATAATTGATTCAAAAGTTGTGCTGTTTACCAGTAACTGCTGTGATAACATCAAACTTAGAATTAAAACGGGAAACTAACAAAATTATTTAGTGCATTTAGAGATAAGAACCAAAATTGGAAACTACATCTTTATCCTTTAAAAAAACGGATAAAAAAGGCACAACTTACGGACAAAAGATCCACTAAAATTGAGCATACAACCTAATCCAATAGTTGTGCTATGGGTCTTCAAGAATTGTACATTAATATTGAATGTATGTGAACATGTGTTATTCTAAAAAATTTATATCTATACAAAAATTGATAATAAGAACGTTAACCTATCTTACCTTCTTGTACCATAGAAGGGACAGGAAATAGAACAAGTTTTTGCGCAATTTAGTCAAATCCTTCTCGTATCCCGAATTAATATCTCATTGAATTGCTTGCGAATCCTTTTAGCATATTTGAACTTCCATTCAAGTACCCGTATCTCCAAAGCAATTACGTTATCCGCGCTTGCCCTAATTTTTTAAAAGTTCTGCAAAGCACTTTTGCGTGGCTTCAAACATGACATTTGATACAGCAATTAAAACATAATAAAGAATGGAAAATTATGATAGTAATAAAGATACGTCGAGTATAGGCAATCATGAAATAGCAACTTGAATAAGGATATAGAATATTAGTAAGTAAGAATAAGCAGTTTCAACCAAATTTATTATAATATCCGAAAAAACGTTTCTGAAGGAATCTAAGAAACCACCAATTCGGGGATCATAATATGAATATTGATAAATTTCATTTAAACATATTATTCAAAAAAATTCTCCAATTTATTTACTGTTTGATATCAAGACATTTGAAAACATATTAATTTAATTAAGGTAGCTATTGAACATCACAGGTCGTCTTCGACCACAGGAAATATTACAGTTATGTGACTGAAGTAACGCAGATGAACTCTTGTCCACCTCATTCCGACGCGAAACCTCGTTGAGAAATCGTACCATAGATAATATTAAACCTCATCTTTGCAATATCTTTACATGGACCATACGTTGAAACATTATCAATATCAGATGATTTTTATGACAAACTTGTTACCACTTGAGAGTTCATCGATTTCGATCATTTCAATGCATAACTTCTTGAAACCTCTAATCAACCTCTTTAACCACTTGAAATCCCTCTTCAGAGAGGCGTTATCTAGCGATTGACGAGGATATTGTATTCCCCGAATTCGATACGATACTGTGACCTTGAATGAATGTGGAGAGCAGATTTGCTGCTTCCGACGCATTAAAAAAAATCGTATATAAACCCCTCCGTTAGCAGATGATGGTATCACTTCGAGCTGCAGTCATGAAGTTCGCAATTGTCACTCTCCTGGCTCTGGCCGCCGTCGCCGCTCAGGTA
>NNCF01126945.1:0-12642 GCA_002313205.1 Laupala kohalensis
TTTATATTATTGTTTCTCCCTAACCCGTGCAAAGCCGGGTATTCAGCTAGTAACTAATAAAAATTAATAATCTGGTAACACTTTTACAAAGTATGTCGTTTATAAACTTCAATTTTATCTATTGAGAGTTCAGGTCCGTAGATCTACTACAGCGTGTTCTCAACCTTGGAACGGTAGGGTGCATTGGTTCTGTAGCCCCATCCTGACTCGGGTTTCCTCCCCACCCCCCGGTTTTTCTGCGTGTTTTTTATACAGGCTCTCTAGGCTCTTGTCTAGGGGCGGTATCTATTGAAATAATATATGACGAATCTAGTGTTACCGAGTGTCCTGAAATGGTAAATCCGCCTCCGCCTTAGGGCCCTTGATCGGAGTTGATGGGATGGTCCCTTGCTTGCTTCCGGAAAGTATATTAGTTTAACGTCCACCACGTGGTCATACGCAGTTTGTAACTTTTGCTTTTTAGACCATAAATTTATTATTATGAGAAAATACTTCTTCACGGGAGAGAACATTTGTATACCGTGATTTCTGTAATGTTGGGCGAAGAGGTAGATGTGGCGTAGTTGTAGCGTCTACGTGCTAAGTAGGAGAGACCGCGGGTTCGAAACGATCTGCTTCTTGGTTGGGATACCCCAAATCTACCACAGTCATCCTAAGTGTGAAAAAAAAAGACCTCATGGTCTTAACTTCTCTGAATTAAAAGTAATTCATTATAATAAATAAATGAGAATTACATTATGGGATAAGGCAAAGTAGGCAGGGTTAGGCACAATGGTAATGATAAAGCAGACATTTCATTTAATCGTACATAAATCTCATAAATTTCGGTTAACATATTAATTACGTTACATAAGATAACGTATTATGTTACATTGAATAAAATGGGAGACAGGAGCGGGCATCAAAACCGGGACCGCCAGCTTAAGGCGCTGGTGCACTGCCATTCAACCCACGTTGGTCACTTTTTCATCAACACCTTGGGTTATCGGAGAGATATATCACCAAATGATACTCGTATGAAGCTCAGGAAACAAACTCTTTATTACTGTAGACAAGATAGCGACACGATACTTTTTTCTCCATAATAAAGAGTCAAAAATAGCCGCGAGTATTTTTTTTGTTTTGTTTTCACCACATCAATTGTGTTACCTATTCAGTTACAATACAATAAATACGAACATTGTTAAAAACCAGGTTTTATTTAAACCAAATGCACTAAAATAAGTTTAGAGTTTCTTCAAGGTAGTGCTAGTATCCCCATATATATTTTACTTCAGACGTTTATAATAAAAATGAACGCACTCACTATCTTTATCGCCGAAAGTGGATTAATATTTTAAGAAATAAAAAATCGTTGTTCTTATTACTTTCTCATATACGTTAGTGTATAGAAAGTTTCGTAATCGTGAAAAAATTCGAAACCGAGATTTCGACGGAAATATCCGATTAGGTTATTCCCGATTCAGAAAATGTGATTTTTGGCATATTTTGGTCCGTCTGTGCGCAGCGATTCTGAGTGAACGGATGGATATATTTAATTCATATTTCGTATTTACAGTAGAATTTACTTGTTGTCGATGCACGTGCTCCATTTTTATTAAACTTTAAAACGAAGGGTACTTCACATGAAGGTCAAAGTACTCCTTTGAATGTTTCTCAAAAACTATTTCAACGATTTCGCTTAAATTTTCGGTATGTAAGGTACAATTAATATCCATTACATCCGCATTAGCGGTATTTCGCTTGAAAGTTTGATATAGACGCAGTAAAATAATTTCTGACCATTACACTTATTCATTACTTTACCGTTTCAAGAAGATTCAATAATATTTAACAATGGAAATGAACCAAACAGTCATAAAATACACTTTTCGTAAACTGAAATGAAAGATACGATAATGATAAAGCACATAGGAGGACGACAAACGAACTGCGGATTCGAAAATACATCAATTTCTGTCTACAACGAAATTACATTTACATAACGCTTTTACGATATTTTTTTCCCACTCTATGCTGCAGATGGAGAAACGTATCTGAAAAAGTCTGTGCAATGGTTTTGCACCACTAGTTTGTTTAAGAGACGAATTGCATTTCAGGGAACACTTCCAGGAAACATTGCGCTGCCAATTATTTCGGAATAAAATCGAATTTAAAAAAATATTAACTGGTTTAAATTTAGTTGCAAGATTTTGCTTAAACGTACAAACACGTTAACTAAGAGATGAAGTTATATAAAATCTCGTAAAAACTTGGAAATGTTACGGTTTTTACATAAGTTGCATCCGCTTGATGTAAATCGTTAGTTCTCAAAATACATCACATTGCCATTGTCGTCGAATGTAATGACACGTGAACCTCACATTTTCACAAATTATTATGATTCAATACTTTAAACTGAGCTAGGCATCATTAGCTCACAAATTAATGTTGTTTAGATACAAAAGAAATAAATGTGCATAGTGACGTAGCAGTACATGAAATAGAGGAGCACACAAAATAAAGTTCACCCAGTGCGTTTATGTAACGAGTACCTGTTCGTTCTTTATTAAAGTAAAATGATACATCAAACACCTATTTATCTAGTCTTCTTTGTATTCAAATATACAACTGCACGAGGGAATATATACACTATGTTGTAGTGACGCAATCAAAACATAATAATAATAAATTTATTGTCAAAAAAGCAGTAACAAAATGCGTATGACCACGTGGAGGACAATAAACTAATTTACTCTCCGGAAGCAAGCAAGGGGCGTATTCCATCAATTCCGATCAAGGGCCCTAAGGCAGAGGCGGATTCAAATTTTTTTGCATAAGGCCCTAGATAAGATAAAAAGTTAGCTGCGAGTTATAATACTAATAGAATGTCAATATGTTTGTAAATTTACATGTACAAGTTATTATCGAACTATAGATTATTCCGTATATAGTGTTTACAAATCATAAGAATTGAAATAACACTAAATTCACGATTTCTTGTTTCAATAAACGCGCCCCTAGACAAACGTCTAGAGAACCTGTACGAGACATCCGCTTCAACGGTAAGGAAAACCGAGAAAAAACCCGGGCCAGGATGGGGCTACAGAATTACTGTACGAGATACGCAAGCGAGCCAAAGCTGAGTACACCTAAAACTAAATTAATATGAAAGATAGGTTTCCATGACCATATTCAATACAGATTTTGTATCGTACTACGTCTCATTACAATGTAGATGACAGAAACAGTAGGATGATCGAAACGTTGGTTGTTCCGTTTACTGAGACGCCGCTGGTCCCGGACAAACAAGAATATAATTCTAATACATCTCATAATTTCGTATTCTTTTTCTTTTCCATGTATGGTGTATAATATTTGAATGACAGTGAAGGTAATGAAACACATGAATTAATATTTGAATGAAATAAATGACAACGGATATTACAAAACTGCAAGAATTAATTTATGCAACATTCAAATAAGAAATTAAGGATTGAAATGAAATGGTGCTTTCTTATGTTACAAGACTGTTTTGGGACAGTATCTAATACTAGTAAGAAACCATATCCCCCGCGGCATCTTAAAATCCGGGGATAAAATTTTCGGCAGTTTAGCAACAGGATCCGGAAAGTAATGAAACTGATAAAGAAAAGATTTGGTTTGCAGTATTTTTAATATTTATGAAATATATTTCATAGTTAAAAATTTATTCAAATGATTATGAAATATATTTACATGTGAGAGTGTTTTTTTCATCATTTTATCGCAACCACGTTATCGAGTTGCAGAGTACGAATCTCTACACAATTAGTTTGCAGGATATTTTTTCTGACACAGAAATGAAGCTTATGGTACTTTTCAGGGGTAATAACAGTGTAATAGATTTTTAGTTTGAATCTGTTTCGTAATACTAGAGACAATTGAAGACGATTGATGGGTCCTGAATTCTTCAATGTTTTATAAAAACATTCACATCACAAAAAATCTGGAGTGCTTTAGCCCCTCTCCACTTCCCAATTACAATTCGTAACAAAAAACTCATTAAAAACTGAACAAGCTAAAAAATTCAAAATGCAAATAATAATTGTTTCGAAAAACCTAACATAACGGTTAAAACGATCGTACAGGTAATGGATTACTAAACACCTGGAGTTGGCAGTCAATTCCTGCTTACAGGTGTTTCTTGCGCCTGCCGGAGAAGGAAGAGGAAAATACGTGTTGTACCTTTATTCAATTCATTTCTTTTGGTCATTTTTACATACTGAAACAACTGATAACTATTCGTATTATTGAATAGTGTGAATTTACTTAGTAAATTCAATGCATTATTGATCAGAGTAATAAAAAGTTATGTTGAGAATGAGACTATATTTTTAGAGCACCCAATCAGATAATTTCCTGTGCTCTTTATTGATTCTCCTCCCTTACTCTTGTTGGCGGATTGTTAGCAGAGAAGATTTGCTGTGTGCTGGAGAGGTGAACGTGTTTGGAGCTCTTATGTTTTGTGTTGACAATAATAATATACTAAAAATATACAAAAGGAGACATATTTCTTAGATCAATCTTTATCATCACAATACATGGTATCCAAAAAAACTTAGTATCGTAAAAAACAGTTTTCAAGATTGCGTGAACTATCTCCCAAATTGAACTCTTCGGAATTACCTTATTTGCAGATTCAAATAAAGTGCCCACAAAACTCTTAACATATATACATACACACACACATACTACATAGGACATTTGAAAATAGACCTCTCCTGGAGTCAATTCGCAAAGATCCCAAGAGATCTCAAATAACATATTTCTCGACCGGTTACAATACTTTCTGAGTAACTGGAGAGTAAAAGGAAGACTGATACATTTGGAGTATTTTTTTAGTAGTTTCTGTTATCATTTGTGAGCGAATATAATTGTAGTTGTGGTCTTAGGAAAAAGTGTAATCTTCCATTATATTATTAAATAAAGTTCTCTCGAATTTAAAGCCGATTTTTACTTTACAATTAAATGAAATGCGAAAGGGAAGTACCGTAATCGGTGAAAAATTTTGAGAACTCTTCGGAATTGAATCCACGAGAGTCTGTTTTCAAATAGTGTAGATGATGTCCAATGTATGTGTATGTTCGTTAAGAATTTTGTTCCCTCGATAACTTACGAACAAATTGATGTATCGAAACCAAACTTGAGAATTGACTTTGAATGCGTTGGGAATATAAGGCTATTTCTGAAAAAAGCTCATTCATCATTATTTCCGGCTTCATGTACAATCAGTGTTCCACATTTTAAAATTTAAAATGTTGAATACCTGAATATGAACAACAAATTCCGCGTATAGGTTGCTACACAGCATTTTTGCACGTGTCACACCGTCGAGGTACAGCGAAAACGTTTTTACGCAAAATACAGCTTCAAAGCGAAGCGCCTTATTACGATAAACCTACGAGGCAACTGCAGGAATGTTGAGGCATGAAAATACGAATTTAAGTAAAAACCTTATCAAAATCAAAAGTTACCGGTAAAAATAAAAACGAATGTTCTTTATCTGTGAGAACAAATACGACAACCAATAAAAAAAAAATTCCTTGGTGAACAGAAATCCAGGACGCAGAACGTGGAAGTTGAACTGCTACAATCGCAGGCATCGAATCTGTTCTCCCGGAAGGAACTGCAACTGCAATGCCAACAAGCAACTGGACCTCCCATAAAACACCCATCCTAAGCCCCATGTCATTCCGCCTCACAGCGCCCCAGTGCGCCAGGGCAGAGACATCACAAGGAATCGCAAGGGCCACAAAACGACGCAAACGATTTTATCCCCCCCCCCCCCCNCGGATCATCTTGAATCAAAAGACACTGCTGCCAACCGAACCGCTCGCTCAACAGAGATGGAGAGATCGTCTTGTTCTAGCTAGAGTAACCACTTCTGGAAGCTGCTCCTGTCGCTCCTGGCCCTGGCTCTCCGGTTTTCCTCCGGGTACAGGCGGATTTTTTTATACGGATTTGCTAGGCTCTTGCCTAGGAGCCTATGGGGAGACGTCTACCGAAACAATAAATCTAGAATTTCGTGTTATTTAATAGTTAAGATTTATAAACAATATTTTCCGAATAATCTATAGTTTGATAATAGGTACTTCTGAAAGAACTTTTTTGTTTTATTAAATACAATATTTGTTACTTTAATAACACGTAGCTAACTATTTTCATCCTTATATCTTAGGAGTAAAGTGTTGAAATGTTACATTAGGGTCCTTGATGGGAATTGATGGGATGGTCCCTTGCTTGCTTCCGGAGAGGAGTACATTACTTTAACGCTCTCCACGTGGTCAATCGCAGTTTTTTCCGCTTTTTTCCTGTTAATTTATTATTATTATTATTATTAGGTTAAAAAAATGCGAATCAGTATGGTGGAAAATACATGAGGCAAATGATCTGTGGATGATTGAAACCCCAACTAGGTTGCACAACTCTGTAGTACGACGCTATAACACACGCATCACACATTCTTAGTGTTTGTCTCAGTTCCCTTGTTCAATCTCTTTTCTTAGATCTCACCAAAATCCAGGCTCGGAGAGCTTCAGAGATAAAAGCCGCAGTCACAAAATGCCCGGGACAAGCATTAAAGCAGACGTCACTGGTGATTTATAGCAGATTCATCATATGTCCACAAAGATGTGAAAGCTTTCTATGGGTTACGGTCATTTTACAGGAAAATGGACGTAAAAAATTTCAGTTTCCTTAAAACATTTAACATCAATAAATTGTCCACTTCTGTCAAAATCTTTCTCTCTTTTATTCTCTTTAGGGATTTGACAGGTGAATTTCTAGGGGTGCAACGAATATATTTCTTTTACTAGGTTTGATAAAGAAGTAATATATTTGTCATCGGGAAAAAGTGGCTGCGGTATAGTGTTAGCGTCTTAGCTTCCACTATTTCGCTGATCGGTAGAGCGGAGGTTCAAACCTTTGTCAGTCGAATTAGGTCAGGTTTTCAGCTGGGGTTTCCCTCACCTACTCCAGACAAATGTCGGTTCGGTACCCTAAATTCCCTGGCAACCTAACATCTCTCCTTCCCAATTCCCTCACCCAAGTCCAACGATTAGGTGGAAGAGCCTCAATGCCTCATTTTGCCAAAAGACATTAAATAAATAAATAAATAAATAAAAATCATTTTTTTATTTTTGAACTTTTGTACTAGACGTAATTATCGAAGTCTATACTTCCTATGAGCAAAAGAGAGAATTCTTACAATTCGTACGATACGAAGAAACGTAAGAGTTTTTCTACACGTTAGACCAATACTACCCAACTGCCATGGCGCCCCCAACCTACTTTTGTGGAGCCCCTCCAAACGAATACAAAAAATAAATTCAATCAATTTGGAGAAGAAAATTGTTCGGAAATTGTTGTTTTATTTTCTTTTAAAGAATTTTGGGGAAACGTTTTAGTGAAAATGGACTCCAATATATTTTAATATTCAGGGACTTGTTTTTCATTGTCACTTCAAAATAGTTAGAAACAGACAGATTCTCGCAGCTCAGTGACCTTCAAGAAGGGTGCGGCGTGAATAGAAACCCGTATACAGTCGGCACAAGGGTTCGTTTCATTTTGGAACTCGAACAGCGTATCATTATTGTTATTAACATTGTCATAATGTCACGTGCCGTCTGTGATCCCTCACCTACGAGTTTAAACATTTAAATAGGTTGGAGAGGACTGCGTCATACCTACTCGCGCGTTCCACTGATACCAGACAGCGACTTGCATACTTTCCTTTATCCGTAATAGAAGTCGTAAAGCGTCAAGTCAGTTCGCTCCAAAAACCGACAACCATTTCCATGTATCGCAACGTCAACGGCCTTTAGGTGAAAATTGCGACGGACCGGGACTCGAACCCGGGACCACCTGCTCTGGCCGCGGGTGTGCTATCCACTGCACCACCCGCCTCGACTTCCACGTCCGTACGCGACTTGCACCTGGCCTGATCCGGTGAACCTGGGTCACATCCCCCTTCGCGGGTCAGGTGGAAGTTGAGAGTCGCAATATTCACCTAAAGGCTGTTGACGTTGGGAACACTCCGGCACGAGTCGGTACTCGGAAGTTGTGAGTTCACTTCCACGTATCGTTCTCATGAGCAATACAATACTTTTGCGATCACGAGAAAAACGATCTCTGATTTCCCGGACGGTGGAGGGGCTTAAATATCTCGATTCACACGAAACTATGCATTACTAAGTTCTCTTTTTATCCCACATAAATCGGAACCAAATAGGAGATTTGACACAACATGAATGGTCAAAATCTATTAACTGAGCCACTCCTCTCAATAATTAACTCTCAAATTTATAACATTTTCAATCATGCATAATTTGCTATTTATAACAATAAGTATAACTGAGAACGCGAGAATTTGGTACGCAGAGGATTATTAGAAATAAAGTTCAGCCTTAAAACAATTGTTCGTTTTACTAGAATTAAATGCTTCGGGGAATTGACTAGAGGTGAGAGTGAACAATGTTAGGTGATTGTATTCAGGGTTCGATTCTTGACTGAGTCACTTTCAAGTGGATAAAATAGTGTATATTGTACAGAGAAAACTCTGAAATTGCGGGGCCCCACGCCGTCAGGTAACAGATTAATTATGTTACGTGGTTCTCCGCAATTTAAGAGATTCCTGTATATTTGTGAATTTTTCCAGAATAGGACTAACATCGACACACGATAAAGTCTCCTCATATGAGGATATGAGCATTTTTTTAACGGATTGAGGATATTATCTGTACAGAGATCACCTCAGACGTGTGTCTCAGAATGGGTCTATAGGGGAACGGGATGGAACAGTTGGTTTGCGCATCGGCGCGCTGCTCGGGAGGTTCTGGGTTCGAATCCCAGTTCCGTCTCCCATCTTCATAGAACACAACATACTTAACGTGTAAGAGAAGTTGCAGCGAAGCACTTACGGCTGCCCATCCAGCGACGGATGTTGGATGTTCCTCGGCCCATTTGGATGGATCGGCCTGCGCTGAACCCAATGAAACGAAGAACACGACGGCAGATGCTACACTCATGTTCAGGAGCAGGCGAAGTCCCCAGGAACGCTGAAATTCAAACAAAATGTTTTATCTCAGGGGTAATACAAGTATAAACGTCATAAACATCATGGACACGTGCTTTTACTCCGTGCAATACCTGGTCACCCACTTGGGTTTCCCTCAATTGCTTAAGGTCAATGCCTAGTTTGGCACCGCAGAGTAGAGTAATTCTATAGTCCTTCTCCTTTAATGTATATGTTTATGAATGCATACATTTTTGTATGTATTTTTATTTATGTTTTTATTGACGGTGGTAAGACGGAAGAGCAGGCCTGATGGCTTAAGCCTAACCATTAAAAATAAAAAGGGTTTATTAATATTAGCATCATTTTGATGTAGTGATGTTCACTTCACATCTCTAAAGGTGTTCTAGGTGGTTGAAAGTTTTAATCCCAGGTTGCTACCCGCTCTCTAAAGGATTACATTAACTTTCTTGAAATGTGGGCCGTGCCATAAAGTGCGATCTCATGTCTTTTCCCATTCTCTTGGTTTGACTGATATGGAAACTAAATGCTTCTTTAAATTTACAAATAGCGCACCGAGGGAACCTACAAAGACAGGGATAATCTTTGTCTTAACTCCCCACATCATTCTAATTTCGATCGCTAAATCTTTGTATTTCATCAGCTCTTCTGCTTCGTTCTGCGCTAAATTTTTATCAGTTGGCACTGCTACGTCAATCCGAAAGCAGGTTCTGTTTTTCAGGTCCTTAATTACAATATCCGGTTTATTGGCATCCGGATGCATCTGTCGGTGTGGATTTATTGTTTGAAAAGTATCGTAATTTCCTCTGTGGTTCGTGTTTATACCAAACTTCTGAGGTTGGCAAACCTAGATTTCTGCACGTCTTCCAGTGAGTGTAATTACAAAATTTGTCATGTCTCTTCACGTATTCATGCTTTGCTAGCTGAAGGCATCCACAAACAAAGTGATCAATGGTTTCTGAGTGAGTCTGGCATATTCTACATTTGTCTTCAGCTGTACTTTTCTATACATGTTTCTCCTAATGCCTGGTTCTAAGAGCTTCGTCTTGCGCTGCAATGATCAGTGCTTCGGTCTCTGGTTTCAAGTTCCCTCGTCTCAGCCATCAGTGAGTTACTTTCGTATCTACATTGGGTTCATTTATTCTCTTTAGATATTGTCCGTGTAGCTTCTTGTCACTCCAATTCTTTTTCAGGTCTTCTCAAAAATGTTTCTTCATATCAGCTTTAACCATTTGTTCTTGTGTATTCAGGGAGATTTTCTCTATTGACTATTTTGTAATTCATGCATATTTCTCACGGAAATTTTTGATCATTCCTGCAGCCTCTCTTTGGATTTGTAGCACTTGCATAATGAATGGATCATCTTCATTTTCTACAACATATTTACCCATATCTTGGATGGAGTTATTATTATTATTATTAGATTCTATTAGTTCGTGTCTTACACGTTTTAAGATTTTTTAGTACCAGAAATCATTGCTTTTATTTTTATTATTTTCTCTTTGGTATGCCCAAGATCACTACTTTATCTATGAATATGATGATACGAAATTTACTGCGCTCGTGTTTTTATGTAAAGTCCATGGTTTGCACAACCCAATAGAAGCGCATCGCATCCGTCAGTTGTCTCTCAAGGCCTCTTGACCCAACGCGTTTCCCCAGAGCAAAAAATAACAAAAAAAAAAAGAACTCTTCAAACTGTAACAGTTCGCCTTTCGAGCACTGACTGAATCCTCACACTCTGGCGATGTGTCCAACTTGTTTCTCTAGTTGAGGCTACAGCGTCTCTGCGTGGCTCCGCGCCAAAACTCTACAGAGCGATACCAAATTCATGGTACAAACTATAAGGGTTGACACACGACACTGTAACAATCATTTATTGTATGAGAATGTATAGGAACAAGTGATGCGGCAAGGAGCAAACACAGGAAATAAGAGATGAAAGGGAAAACAAAGTGTTTATTGACAGCGTCGTTGACAAGTGCAATGTTTACAATAACTGTTCAAAATTGCAAAGTCCACCAACAGTGGTGCACGCTTAACAGCGATCGGCGTACACAATTTAAGATGCCAAAGACGTATTTCGCAAACACGTGCAGCTGCTACGGATATTCGAGCAACGAGATCCTCATCTGAGTCATGTGGAGTCGCAAAAACAAGACGCCTCACCGCGTCACTTGCACCCACACATTCCTATGCAATAGACAGCGTTAGTAGGTGTGGTTGGTTGCCATGGCGACTCTTGAGCTTTTTTCCAAACACATCCAGTATTTTCTTTGTTATCAAGGTGTGTTAACCGTTTACATTGCACTCTGATCGTAATAAATACTGAGAACGGGTATTTATTTTGAGTAATGGCAATAAAGAGTGTTATCAAATCCCATGTCATATCAGACTTCTTATTTTTTTTTTTGTTAAGGAAAACAGAAATATTAGAGAAGGGATAGCTCAGTGTGCTTCCTCCTGTGACAAATAAATACAAGAAAACTTTTACGATCTAAGGCACACTATCTCTCATACGATTCAATACTCGGGTATGGAAAATTGAGGTTATGTCATCAAGAACGGAGTATCTTTTGATATAGTTCTTTACGTTCTTCATCCATAACGTTTTTAGTTTTTCATCCTTCTGAAATCAAGAATGAGCAACTATCCAGCTCATTGTAGTGGAAGCACTTCGGAACAAAGGACATCATTTTTCTTAATAGCATTAAGCTTAGCAACGGAATCTGGAAGATTGTTTAGAAACACGGCGTGCGGTTGCTATGGACGTGTCCTCACACTCCATAAATGATTGTTACGGTGTCCTTTGCCAGCCCTTAAAGATTTGTACCATGAATTCGATTTCATTCCGGAGAGAAAGAGAGTTGGTGATTCTTCACCGCAATAGATTCGCTTCATACTTAACAGTGACAGGAGCTGTGACGTTTTTGCTCTCGAACTGCAGCTGGAACCGATCGACACTTTTCGTGAGTACAGTCCATTCCACTAATACGAGTCCTCACTCCTCGAACTCTAACTGCTTGCAGAGCAATACAAATCACTCTCGGATGAAATGGACTTTTTTTTTCTGAGGGAGAGATCAGCACCGCGCGCGAAATAGGGGTGCTCTGCGTTCCTTCAGTTTTAGTTTTAGAGAGGAATTTACAACTGGACGAGGAATGTAATTGTAAGAAACTATCCTTTCGAGTAGATGATCAGATGAGAGATCCATTTCGAAACTGATAACGTGATAGAAATAAATAAAAATTATTGTAAAAAATCTGTCACAACCTATACGTGACCACGTGGAGGACAACTATAGATGATTCTAGCACCGATTACAAAAATATCTGTTTTTGACAAATGCATAATCATCAATTTATTATTCCGAAAATACAGCTAATAAATGTTAACTATTAAATTACCGAAAAAATTGAAATTAATAATAACACTTTTATTAATGGCACCAACGCCATGAAATGCTGCTGCACCAAGAAACAATGGAGAATAACCCGAGTCAGATTTGGGGATCTCTACGCGATAATTTGACTATATATATATATATATATATATATATATATATATATATATATATATATATATAT
>NNCF01126945.1:12690-23847 GCA_002313205.1 Laupala kohalensis
CCATTTCTATAGAAAGGGGAATAAAAGCATAGAATTTCATAATCATAGACAGGTGTCATGCAATAGTTAACCTCAACATTTTTCCTTGCTTCATTGCGTCCGTATAAGCGAATGCTCCTAAGTTTTTACTAGAAATGATAATGACGTGAATAATTTTTTAGTTCTTAAATTTCCCATTATATATCTTTCTTACTTTTCTCACACAACATAAACCTTTTTATCGGATAAACAGGTCATTGAACTTCTGTCTTTTATATTTAACTAAGGAGTATTTGGTAATTATTCATGCAATTTTACTATTTTCCGCTGATTAATTGATTCTTATTTCTTTCCGTTAATTATTAAAATGTATTTAAAAAATTGAAAACGATGGCCAAAGTAACAAACTAATGCGCGTGTATTTCTTCCGTGTACCCTAAACGAACCCGGGACCTCTGCACTTTATCGCAGGGGTGTTAACCACCACACCACCCGCTCGCCTTCCACAACGTCTGTATACCAGGTCTGGGTGGAACTGGTGTATAGTTGTGGAAGGAGATTCCCGGCTCCACCGCAATTTTCACCTACCGAAAGTTATCATATGAAGTAACATTTTGAGTAATAATAAATTTATTGTCCAAAAACAGTAAAAACTGCGTATCACAACGTGGAGGACAATAAACTAATTTACTCTCCGGAAGCAAGCAAGGGACGTATTCCATCAATTCCGATCAAGGGCCCTAAGGCAGAGACGGATTCAAAATTTTTTTTGCATAAGTTCCTAGATAAGATAAAAAGTTAGCTGCGAGTTATAATACATATATAATGTCAATATGTTTGTAATTTAACGCAAATATGTTTGTAAATTTACATGTACAAGTTATTATCNTGTTTAAAAATCATAAGAGTTAAAAAAAACACTAAATTCACGATGTATTGTTACAACAAACACGCCCCTAGACAAAGCCTAGAGAACCTGCATAAGAAATCCGCCTCTACCCGAAGGAAAAACTAGGAGTAGATGAAGTTATTGAAAATTTAGTTTATGTTCAAAACATAGACCTATTCAGAAACGTCAATTATCACGAAAGAATGGAACTCCGCCTTTTAAAGTTTCCCTGGACAAAGGAATCTATTAGAAACCTGTCTTTGCCAGTTAAACGCTTCGTAGGTTTTTAGTAGTCGTTTCGTTCGGGAGATTCTTCGTCCAACAGTATCTGAATGCACAAACATTCAAGTACTTCTAAAGAAGTGGAGTCCCTGTGTCCATCCGATAGCTCTCTTTCTCTAATCCCTCGTCTGTCCCTCCTCGGCGGAGTCTGCGTCACACAGTGGTCCACAAAAGGTCAAGTGCGGCCAAATTCTTATCCCCAATTTTCCCCCGAAACCATTGAACCTAAACTCTGAACAGACAAAATTGATATTGATAAATGGCATTCTTCGTAAAAGTGGTACCAGGTTAATAATTGTTATTAATTATAAATATTATTAGTTATAAATATTATTTTCATTAATAATATAATTGATGTTGTTATTGGTAATACCAGATAAATAAGATTAATAATACCATATTAATAAGTACAACAAATAATTGTTACTGTTATTAATAATACCAGATTGTTAATTATTTATTTGATCCATTTTATTTAAAGGTGAAATTTAAAATATTTGCATTGTAAAACCATATTTTTTAAACAAAAATTATCCCCGGTTAGTGCCCTCCCCTCTGATTACGGTCGAGATCCGCCACTGCCCGAAACTCAATACTCGCTACGTGAAGATACTACGACGTTTCGAATATACTATTAGCTAGAGAGAAAAAATTACCATTTATAAACAGATACCAATCGGTATCCAACCGAATTTCAGTCATATCGTTTTTAGGTATAAACCAACTTAATTAATTTAATGAAGTAAATAATTAATAACGAGCGTCGTTTTATGAACTTTGAATAATATTTTTATTTTTTGTGAAGAGCTCACTTGGATTCAAGTCGATGTCAGGTGATCAAATAATAACAAATTGTTACAATAAACGTAACAACAGGACAAATGTTTGTGTTTCTCCTTTTCTGTAAACATATTTCTGTTTATATTTATACCATATTCATTTGTCCTGTTGTTACGTTTATTGTAACAATTTGTTATTACTTGATCACATGACATCGACTTGAATTTACGTAAAAACGTTATTAATCATTTATTTCATTATTTCACATAATGGACGTTAATACTTGTTAGTACTTAATTAATATTTTGAATCAAATTAAGAATCTGTACATTTGTAACGTTTTGTTTCACACAAATGTCAAGTGCAGACATATATATATNATATAATCGTCCAAATTTCTTAAAAAAGTTTGTATTCGTTATTTTTTCGTGTCTATTTAAAAAATTAACAAAATTCAAAATAGTGGATTCAAAAGATGGAGGGGTTCCATAAAAAAGCCACAGATTTTCAAAATGTACACAAAAACTCGTGTTACTCTGATTAGTTTTAATAAATATATTTTTATTTCACTGAAATGTTCATAGTATCAATAATTAATTTAACTCTTGAACTCACTACAAGAATGCATTTTTTTGAAACAAAATTTAATATTCTTTTTCCCAAAAAGCGTTCAAAACGTAAAAATTGTTTATCAATGTTTTGCAATATTAACTTAGTAAGTTTATATTTTAAAACAATCCGGTAAAAATACATGTGGATACAGTTTATCCGTTGAGACGAAGAAATTAGCTCGTAAATATTTTAATAAATCTATTTGTGAGAAGTAGCGTAAGAGTTTTATTTTTACGTAATTAATTCTCGTCTTTATAGAATAAGTTCGACGTTGAGTTTCAGTGGTTCGGGGTGGGGGGGGGCGAACAATTTTTGGCCGCTCTTCTGTCCGTTTCTGGACCACTGTGCGCAGAGAGTCCCTTCGATCCCTTTCTTCTGATACGGGTTTCTTTTTCCTCCTTAGATGGAGTAGGAGGCGAAAGTAAACTGCTGGAAGAGAAGACGTACGACGTAGCGAACGACTGTTCGAATGGGCATTGGGCATTGGGCACTGGGCTGTCATCCCCTTCTTTCCCCATCCCCCTGCATTGGCCATCACGTCTTCACTCCCAGTCACGGAAGCACATGTTCTGTTCTCTTCCCAAGGGGTGAAGTAGCGAATGGCTCAGTTTAGAGCACGTACAGCTCCATCAGGTAGGGTACGCCTACTGCGCTGCCGCCAAGGTAGGCTTCAACGCTCCCCACTTTATCCACCACAATGAAGTCATTTATTCCTTTTTATTGTTAGTAACATTTGTGCTTGTTGATGGAATTTCTATTTTATAATTACGTCGACGCGAAGAGAATCTAACAGTTTTTTTAAAGATTTATTTCAAGTGTTTTTCGAAGTTTTCACGAAATTGATTCTTTGTCTTCTAATTATTAATAACATTTATGCTTCGGGATTGTGTTAATGATGGATTTTTTTGTTGATGAATTACATTAACGTGTAGTCCAAAATTTTCGCAAGTTTTTTTCGAGGGTTTCATGATGTTGATAGTTTTGTTTACAACAATTTTGTTCCTGAAGGGCATCAATAATGGATTTTTTTTGTTAAAAATTACATAAGCGTTTAGTTTTTAAGGTGCCCGAAATTACGAAATGCATTTTGGAGCGATTTTGAAGGTTGATTTTTTTGACCATTTATATTTTATGTATTGTTAAATATTATTCTTTCTGGATGGTGCAAATAAAGAATTTTTTGTCCAAAATTCTTCCATAGGTGAAATTAATTTGTTTGAGGCTGTTGTGAGATGGGGGTGCGGGTGCAAACTCTCCCCACTTTTGATTCTTTGTTTACGAGTCTAGGGTGATGTTCCAAAAAAATTTATGATTGTCCACAATTGTCCGTAATTAGCCTAAAATTATATAACAAAAATTGGCGTTGAGACGTTAAGTGGGGATGCTAACTTTACCGACGTGGTTTCAGCTAGAGTTGACCAGTGGGCTACCATAGGGCGACGGAAAAGGTCATGGGGATATTTGTCAGCGAATAAACCTGTTACTTTCAATATAATGAACGCAGTGGTAATGCACTTGCAGGCAGAAGGAAAATATACTTTACTCAAAGTTGAATACGGAAACGCATAATAAAGACCTCTCAATTATTTGAATTTTATTTCAATTTTAGGTTATGTATTTGAAAATAATGTTCCTCACAACCTATATACCATATGGCTTCTACGATTCGGTCACGTAGATGATACGTTCAGTGGACCGTCCTTTCGCCTCACATAACCTCACAATCGAACTCTGGCGGATATATTAAGAAGCTTCATAGTCAACGGTCATACGAGTGAAGATTCACAATCCACTCATTAGCAACTGATTTTAATTGTTTCGTAATTTATCAATATTAACCATACTTTTGTTGCAATAACGTTTAAGAAGTGTCCTATGAAGTTGCAAATAATTTCAATATTTCCATACTACAGACATCGCAAATAATTCAGTTTTCTTTGTATTGTTGGGTTCTGACAGGGGCGAAAAATAAATGCAGACGATGTGACAAAACACCGAAGCAATTGCGATCCTTCAACGTCGTGGGAGGTGGAATTATCAACATGAGACGTCGTAAGGGTAGTGGAGGGGTAGGGGGGGGTGATCGGTCGCGTGCCGAGGGTGCAACGCGGACTCCGGACGGGCCCAGGTCGTTACGCCGACCAACCCTCTTCCTCCCTCTCCTCCACCCTGCAATAAATTCTCACCGTGTTTTACGACCCCCTCCCATCTCCTGGAGGCCGACAGCGCCCCCGCCCCCGCCCCCGTAGGTGCCCCGACGACATGGCCATCGTACGACGGGCATCATAACACTATGTTAGGCGGCGCTGCGCAGTCCATAAGCTTCACTGCTATCGCCTATACCTACTCCCTCCTTCCGACCGGGTCTTGTCTGACTGCGCGTTTATACCAGATGCGTATTTTCCTCGGTCCATATGCCTCTCTCTCTCTCGCTCTCTCTCCACTCTACGCTGCATTCGTTTTCATAACGTCCGTCCGTCCGTCCGTCCGTGCGCAGCGATTCTCAGCAAATGGATGAATCAATTTAATTCGCATTTTGTATCCAAGGTAGAATTTACTTGTTGTCGATGCACGTGCTCTGTTTTTTAAAACTTTAAAACAAATTTTACTTTACATGAAGGTCAAAGTACTCTTTCGAATATTTCTAAAAAAAAAGGCTCCAACGACTTTGTTTAAATTTTCTGAACGTAAAGTATAATTAGTCTGCATTACATCCGCATTAGCGGCATTTCACTTAAAAGTTTAGTATAAATGCAGTAAAATAATTTCTGTCTGCTACACTTACATATTAGTTTACAGTTTCATGAAGCTTGAATAATATTTAGCAGTGTAAATGGATCTAGCAGACGTAGATTACACTTTTCGTAAACTGAAATGAACGATATGATAATGATAAAATACATGGGAGGACACCAAACGCTCTGCAGATACGAAAATACATCAATTTCAGTCTACGACGAAATTACATTTACACAACACTTTTACGATATTTTTTGTCATTCTCTTGTGCTGCAGATGGAGAAACGTATACGAGAAAGTAAAAAGTGCAATGGTTTTCCACCACGAGTTTATTGTAAATGGGAAACGTAGCTAAGTGCTATACAAGCTTTTATCTACATGGAGCGGCAGGAGTTAGGAGTTGGGTGGTAGAATACTGTTAGTTAGGTGGGTAGCTTTGCCGGGTTTTCCCACTACTTGGCCCACATGGAGGACTTAGTAGAAGTAGTTTGTAATAGTTAGAGTTATTGATACTAGGAGCAATAGGAGGTGGATAATTAATTTAATTATTTTATTAACAAAACAAGGACTACAATGTAATACTTAATACTATATCCTAATATTCCACATTTGTGAATCCCAGTCCCTCATCAAGTGAATTTTACCCGGGATTTTAGCCCCCCTCCTCTGGTCCTCTTCCTTCCTTTCTGTGATGTTGTTTGAGTGTGTCTCTTGCTCAGTGTTAATTAGTTTCCATGTTCTCCGCGAGGTGGCGGTCACTGTTTGGCTATTTCAGTTTTTATCATCTGGCGTATTTTAAACGTCTCCGTTCCTCCGTCGAGGTGAGTCGTTCCACGTCCTGACGGTGGGATACAGAGAAGGCTCTCAAGTATTTCTTTCCTTTTACTTTTCTCCTATTCACAGTTTTTTTCTCGACAAAAAGATGATACGAGAAACCTAATTAGAAAAATCAAATGAACCTTACATTGACGAGGATTATTTGAAAATGAATTTAACATTAAACTTCCGAGGAAAGAAATGAAAAAAAGAAAGAAAATGTTAAGACTTGGTAATGTTTAGAACGATCTTTGGGCAACACTTTGAACTATTTGTTTTTATATCAATTATGATGCATGTATATTTCTTCATCATTGTTCCATATGATGTTTCTCTTGTTCAGAAGCATGATTGGAAAGCTGAGTTAAGTACAACACCTCAGATTTTTTTTCTTTTAAAACTTCTCCCTTCCATATTTTTTTCTTCTTTAGAATAATAATATTTTATCTAAAGTAAACCCATATTCTAAATCAATTTGCTTTTGCAAAATCCATCAATTCACCCTCTGGATATTACAAAAGGTTAGGGGAAATAGAAAGATTCACTACGACACCAGGAAGTAGTCAAACACGTCACAGGAAGTAGGATTCTCGTGAATCGGTTCGCGTTGGGGATCATTGAAGTGTCAAAAAAATGAGAATAGGTGTAAACTAGTGAAATGTAAAACCATTGCACATACCTTCTCATGTACGTTTCTCCATCTCCAGCTCAGAGTGACAAAAAATATCGTTAAAGTATTATGTAAATGTAATTTCGTTGTAGACAGAAAATGATGTATTTTCGTATCTGCAGTGTGTTTGGTGTCTAAGTATTTTATCATTATCATATCTTTCATTTCCGTTTACGAAAAGTGTATTCTGCGTCTTCTTGGTCCAGTTACACTTATAAATATTATTCAGGCTTCTCGAAACAGTTAACGAATGTGTAAGTGTAGCAGACAAAATATTTTACTGCATTTATACTAAACTTTTAAGTGAAATACCGCTAATGCGGAAGTAATGCATAATATTTATACTATATGAACAGAAAATTTAAGCAAAAGCGTTGGGGCCGTTTTTAAGAAACATTCAAAAGATTACGTTGACTTTAAGTGAAGTAACCTTTGTTTTCACCTTTAAAAAAATAGACCACGTGCGTGGACAACAAGTAAATTGTACCTTGGATACGAAATGCGAATTATATACGGTTACCTTGGATACGAAATGCGAATTATATACGGTTACCTTGGATACGAAATGCGAATTATATACGGTTACCTTGGATACGATTACAATACTTTATATATACCACATATATGAGGAAGTAAAAAATGGATAAGACGCCGAGTGCAGAGTGAGTTAGGAATAACCAAAGCGTTACCTCGAGTCCCAAGGCGCACAGAGCGTGCGGTGCCAACGCCACCGCGGCCGCCAGTGGATCAGGCAGCGCCCCTCCCAATGCTTCGGGTAGCGGTCCGATCCTCTCCATCAACCAACTCCTCCCTCTTCTCCCTGCGATGTAATCCATTGCGGCAGAGAGCGCCCTGGAAGCGGCGGCTGCACACGCCACGCCGCACAGCAGCCCGCACCACAGCGGAGCGAAGCCCACCAGCGCCCTCTCCGCGCGGCCACGTCTCGGAGCGCCTTCAGCCGACGCGGCCGCCAACGCCGCTGCGTGAGTGGCACAGTGACGCCGTCCTCCTTGGCCGGGGCGAGGGGATATCAAGGGTTTGGTACCCGACGCAGAGGAGGACGGTGGGGTAGTCCCACAGGCACTGCCAGGACATTGCAACTCGGCTCGCGTCAACGCTGAAACACACAAACACGGGAACATATTGATAACTTTCGGTCAGGTGAAAATAGCGAAGAGCCGGGAATCGAATAAAAAAGTAACCCGGTCTTTTTCCTGTGGAACACCGAATAGGCGTATTAGGTTCTGTTGAACTGCATTTTCCAGGACAGGAGTAGGATTATTATTAATATTTTTATTTTCATGAACTATTTTTTTCACAACTGTAGTTGGATTCAGGTGAGGTGCGGCCTACACCAAGCATCCTCAAACAATGTCACAATTTAAAAATCTTTTGACTATTCTACAGGTGTTAAGGATGGCTGCTTTTTCTAAAGTTAGAAATATGTTTTTCGGTAGATGAAGCCAATTGATGCTCAGATGAAGACTGTGAGGGATGACTCCAGTGGAAGACGGGACTATAGGAGCTACGTAGAACGTTGGTTACTGTAATATCTATGATGTGTGTGATTTTCTTGAGTTTGTCTATTAGAATAATATGTGGTCTGTTGTGATGGATTGTCTTGTCGGTGAGGATTGATCTATCAAAATAAATTTTGTACCTGCTGTTCTCTGAAATGGATTCTGGGAAGTACTTGTAGTACGGGAGAGTGTCTTCTATTAGTCCGTACTTCCCGCAGAGTTTCTGATGGATAATATTAGCAACCTGATTGTGTCTGTGGGTGTAATCTGTCTGTGCTAATAGAGTGCATCCTCCTGTGATGTGTCGTATAGTTTCTGCTTTATTTTGCATCTCCTACATTAGTCATCTGCTATATGTGGGTCTTGCAATATAGTTTTTTGTGCTTATTATTATCATCATCATCATAGCCGCATATTGATGACGCTCTATAAAGGAGCATTGCCTCCTCTTTTAACTTGTGGATGCTCAGTGTGGGGAAAAAGATTTCTATGAGAGGAAATTAAATAGCATACAACTGTTATGCCTAATACGATTGTGAGGATGCTACCGTAGTGTGTCAACTAAAATACACGGGTTATTACTGCAGTATTACCCATTAATGCACATATTCAAAAGATAAAATATCGGTGACTGTCGCAAGAGAAAGAGGAATAGAGACAATAAATGAAGTAGTGGAAGAAAGGAGAGGAAGACTCACTCGAAAGCTTTTGCCAGGATGGCAAGAAAGATGGAAAAAAGACTGAATAAATAGATAAGGATAAATTCAAGAACAAATAAGTGATTTGAAACATCTCGTGTATTTACGGAACTTGTAAGTTGACACGGCAATTTTTTCACGTATTTAAAAAACATTGGGAAAGATATTGAAACACCGTACATCCCTGGAGAAGATGAAGTTCCATCCCATATATTACGGAGATGCGTTACAATACGACAAGTGGGTCGAAATATACTATGAAATGAATAAACAAACTAACTTTATCGTCAAAAAACCGTTGCAAACTGCATATAACCACATGGGAGGCAATAAACTAAGTTACTCGCCGGAAGCAAGCAAGGGACCATCCCATCAATTCCGATCAAGGGCCCAAGGGCAGTGACAGATTAAAGGTTTATAACAGAAATTATTTAACAAATATCTATTTTTATCAGTGTGTGTTTCCAAAATGAATTTTAGATATTATATGCAGTAAAAATTCGAGATTAACGACAACAACAACAATAATAATAATAATAATAATAATAAAAGTATTTATGCCCAAATAATAATCCAAGCAATGTAGTTACAATGTAGAATGGGTAAAAGAACCAGAAACCAATGACAAAATTACGTTCGTCATTGTCAAATGAGCTAGCATTTGTGTTTCATTTCTACCAACAAACATTTAAACCGTTGAAAATCTCAACGTCGATGTTTTCTGCATGACGCTAATGACGATACATCGCAAATGGATTGAGCTTTTGTATACCGAAAAGATTGACATAAATAATTTCGGGAATTTAATGCGGTCATGTGGTGATCTACGCATCGAGAACATTATATTCAGTATTAAAAGCAAATTAATTCATGAGGTAATTTATCTTTTCAATGGGGATCACATTTCGATGAAAATGAATGCATAGTACACATATTATCTTAATTAATGATGAAATATCAATGTTTAATGGCAGAAATATACAACATTGCGAATACGACAGCGAAACATGGTTTAGGAATTTTACCCGATTTCCTAACAGCAGCCACATGACACAGTTGTATTAACAGACATATTAATACTTTAAAAAAAATTAAATATATTTTTTTTATCTCTTCTTATAGAACATCAGATTTATTAAATACATGGGCGTAAAAAATGAACTATTCTATGATTTTTATGAAATTTTATGACGTATAATTATGTATTATTATGAATTGATGAAACAGATTATTGTATGAAATAGTATGATATTTATGACACAAATGAAGTATGTAACTTAAAGAAAGTAGTGTCGCATTATTTTCACGATTTCTGGAATATAGAATTGATGAGGTGTTATTGGCGTGTTCAAAAATTAAAATAAATTGGCTTGTCTCACCAACCTTATTGGCGGTATCTTAATTGATCAATTCATCGAGATTGGCGAGATAACAAATATTGGTTTTACTACAATATTAGTTTATTTAATCTCGTAATCTCTATATAATAAAAAATGATAAACTTTATTGTGAAAAAGCAGAGTCACAAAGTGCGTCCTGTGACCACGTGGAGGACAATGAACTAAGTTACTCTCCGGAAGCAAATAAGGGACGTATTCCATCAATTCCGATCAATGATCTGAAGGCAGAGGTGGATTTAACGTTTCAGTACTTTACTCCAAACTATAAAAATAGTTCTGTTCGTGATATAAAATTAACACAATACCAAAAAATATTTAGTAAAACACAAAAAAGTCATTTCACAAGTACGTATTATTATCAAACTATAAATCATTCGGAAAGTACTGTTGATAATTGGTAACTATTAAATAACACTAAATTCGCGAATGATTATTTCAGTAGATGGCCCCTAGAAAACGCAACTGTTTAAAGATTGTTCAAATTATTTCCGAAACGATCTTCAGGGATGAAAGAACTTAGTATGTTGTTTCCAGCGCGTAAAGCACCGAAGTACCGATAGGGTGGTTTCTCAAAGGGCTTATCAGGAGGAACTGAGTCAACACTCCTCCCCTCGTGACCTTGTCACGTCGTTGCTGCGTCAAGGGGCGTCGGTCGGCTGCGTCATACAAAAATGCTAATGCGCGAACGCTGTCAGGGAGAACTGCTCTCTGCAGGCGAGTGAACGAAGTAACGTCGTCGTCGTTGATGTGTTGGGCGGTGGCGGGGGGGGGG
>NNCF01126945.1:39306-66275 GCA_002313205.1 Laupala kohalensis
AAGTAAAAATAAATAACTTATCCTTTAAAATTTTTGTAGCGAGATGGAATCCAAAGGCGATGCATGCAATACATGATCATCAGTTAATTTTATTAACATCAGTCTCATTATGATTAATTTCACAATTGTATTTATTCAATCGATGAGAGGCGAGGAGAGATAGGAATATATTTTACATACTGTTATTTGTTAATTTAAAACATTCACTAAACTCCTAATGTCTCAGAACATCTTTGAAAGTGTGCACTACAATAAAAGTAAAATAAAGAAATGAAAAATGGTTGGCCGGTTGTTTAGAAGTCATGATGAATAATATGGAGATGATCTACAGCTTTATTTATTTCTCATCAAGGCATAATTCGATCTGAAAAATAGAAAAAGAAATCTAGAGCTGGAGAACTTGGATGAAAACAGAGATTTAAGAAAGGAGTTTTTTTTTTCTTTCTTGTTCAAAGGTTCCAATATATACGAGAACCATCATATACGTATCATATCCAGTGACACGCTCGTCCTTCAGGGATATTCCACACAACTGCAAATGACTTTAACAGCAAGCGATGGCAACGGCATGAAACAGGGTTGCTGAGGGCGTAGGGCTGAGGGCAGAGTTCAAATACGAGAGCGGTGAGGGACACCAGACGAACGACCCTTCACCGCAACTGCAGGGACGTAGGGCGAGGGGTAGTGGTCGCAAGAGCTAAGGGAGTGTAGAGGCAGCACTGTGGGGCTCGGGGAATTTACAAAACAGGTTCAGGAGGATAGAGAGGCTTATGCAAAAAATGTTTGAATCCGCCTCTGCCTTAGGGCCCTTGATCGGAATTGATGGAATACGTCCCTTGCTTGCTTCCGGAGAGTAAATTAGTTTATTGTCCTCCACGTGGTCATACGCAGTTTGTACTGTTTTTGACAATAAATTTATTATTATTATTATGAGCGCGTCAAAAAGGACCAATAAAATTGGTACTCTTCAATAAAAACACATTATTTTGTAAATGCGAAATGTGCAATTGAAGCTTATCTGCGGAGAGTTAGAGGAGGTATAGGGGGATTGTGAGTAGGTGAGTCTGTTAACTGGGTTTACCAACTTGGCCTATGTTGGGATGTTAGTAGGAGTAGTTAGGGATACTAGGAGCAGTAGGAGATGGGGGGTTCGCTTTTCAATGGTGACAGCTATATATAAACTAGGACATTGATGTGAAAGGCTACAAATGTTTTTCTGATCCCACCGGGAACTGAACCTGGAATATCTAGGTTCTAATTCTAATAGGAATCAAAATCACACAGCGTCTACGATTGAAATTAAAATAAATTGAAAAATTGGATACATCATTTTTTTTAATACGCAGAAGAACGGAGTCACACCCTCAATGCCACCCCTAAGAAAGGAACATCACCCCCAATGGAGCGGGAAAAGGGGATTGAGCAGGGGTCGAATTTTTAAACTAAACGAATATGACTGATATTAGCGTTGATATTTTAGTTTTCGCGGTCGCTGAAATTAATAGTGATATACCGGAATCCTCCAAAGTCTACAATCGGCCCCTAGGGAAGGGGCTGCCATGAAAATTTTTTCACAGAAATCAAGACAGATACCAGGGACGAATACCATCAACATTCTCAAACAATACCACCAATAATCTCAAACCACCAATATTAATGGGTAATATTTCTCACTGGATATGTGAGAAATAATTAAGTTGAACGTGTATTACAAAATTCACGTGAGCAAAGCCGCGGAAACTCAGCTAGTTTAATGATATTTACACCTTACATTCCGTCAAATCCACGACGCGTGAATAAATTCTCGGAGAGCTTCATTTCCCTCTTTGTGTCGGACGAGCGCCCAAAGTGCTCTCGTTGAAGCGAGACAGAGATTCTCCATCTCCTCTTCGGATGTCCTCTCCTTCCGGTTCGCACACAACATTAAATCAACGTCACGTCACAGCGGAAGAAGTGTTTCTAATCCACCGCCATCTTGAACGAGGCAATGTGTTTTCCACTCCCAAAGAACACTCTTCAGAGAGAGCGAGAGAGAGAGAGAGAGAGAGAACCCGAGAAAAAAAAAACCTAAAGAAATTGATGACTTGCCTTCGGACTGCGTAACCCGCATAGTGTGCTAATTCAGCCAAATATTACTGTATGCATTCTTGTGTATCTCGTAGGCGTCTGAATAAACATTTTGTGACCGTGATTACATGAACTGTTACAGGATGTCTTTTTTTATTGAACACTTAAAACTTAAATGTGTAGCACACGTGCGTCGTTAACGGCGAGGTGATAATTGCGACAGACCGGGAATCGAACCCGGGACCTCTTCCTCTGGCCGCAGGTGCGCTGTCCACTGCACCGGAACAGGGCGAGTGGATGATGTGAACGGACTCGACGAGTCGAGTCGAGTCGAGGCGGGTGGTGCAGAGGAGAACACATCTGCAACCAGAACAGAAAATCCCGGGTTCGGATTCCGGACCGTTACAATTTTTATCCGACAGTTGTCGACGCTGAAACTTCTGCACCAATACGTACTCGGAAGTTGTGAGTTTAAAAAAAGTGTAACACGTTGATTGCAAACTATTTTTTTAAATATCATGCATTACTTCAGGAAAATATTTAATCAAAACAAAAGTAAAAAAGATGGAATAACGACTTTTCTTTTCTAATGCACTACAAAGTTTCATGACGTAGAAAAAAAAATTTTTTTATTACCCAATAGAAATCGGGATATCAAAACACTTGCACAAAATGCACTAAAATGGACAGTCAAGATTAAGTAATAAGCCCACCGGTCATCCTTTGAAGAGAAATACGGGTTCCATTGGTAAAATATTAAAAAAAAATTATTTACTTCATGTCGGTATACTTTCTCTTCGCTATTTGACCAACGAAGTGTGACATTGTGAAACACTAAAAACTAGAAAATGTCAATTATTTCTACGTCCAGTCCAGTTTTGGAGAATTAACATGTCAAAAAATGGTTTTAAAATTTAAGGAAAACTTTTCCTCATATTTTTCACATTGAATTTTTTTACCCGTGTAAATATCATGTTATATTCCCCTTTTGCGAAATTCCAATCCAACAGTGTACTCAAATATTTTTACAAAATTGCATCAATTTATTGGAATAGTTAGGGGATGCATTGAAAATACGGACGGGTTTTCGAACAAAAGACACCTCAAATTGAAAAAATGACTTGTTCATGTGCATGATAAATTAAAAATACAACCCAATTAAAGGACATTTCTGCAATGCATATACCATGAATGCAAGGTATTAATTTGAGTTTATGCAGCATACCTGGAACAATTAACTAAGTGACGTATTCATAACAACCTAGCTATTTTATACAGCGGGTTCAGCTCACAAAATCAAATAGCTCCAAGGTACAGCTGTGTGCGAGAAAAATGTTAAAAAGCACATTCCTGGGTTGGTTTATTTGCGATCTCCAGTGATTTTTTAATTCACAACGTTGTTCGTTTAATGCGTTAAAATGTTCAAGTTATTCGCTATAAAGACATTAAAACACAGGATAAAACGTGTAAAAAACATAGATGTGAAGAAGCAGAAAAAAATTACGTTTCGAGGAATAGTCTTTGCAAACATCACCTGTATGTACTCATATGAGTGAAGATCTGCAACGCATATGTTCTTCGGACTAACGCTCTCCAGGCTGTCACAAGTGCACTCTAAGACGATACACTCAATATTTAATTTAGTATTTCCAATTGTAATATTTAATCCAAACAACTCTGATTTTAATTTAGTAAATAAAGAAATAAACGTCTCTTAATATTAGTCTTACATAAACTACCACACACACAAAAAAAACAAACTTTTCTTCAACTGAGGATGAAAATAAATAATTAAAATCATATTTTTACATTTAAAGCGATCCGAACAGACGTTAACAAATTCGTAATTATCGCAGGTAAAACACACATTTGCATTACATCATTTAACATACAGAGTTATCTTGAATTCGCGATGTAAACTGTAAGGGTTGCTACAGGACACTATAACAATCATTTATTGCAGAGGAAGGAATGTATGGGCGGAAGTGACGCGGTGAGGAGCAAACACAGGAAATAGACGATCTCGTGTCTCGAACGTCCGTAGATAACTGCATGTGGGTCTTTGAATGTGTAAATGCGCCAATCGCTCCGCCGACGCTGTCAAGCACACGTGTATCACTGTTGGCGGACTTTGCAATTTTGAATAGTAATCGTGAACAATGTACTTGTCAATAAACACATTCTTTTTCCTTCCATCTCTTATTTCCTGTGCTTTACGCCTCACCGCGTCACTTGCGCCCATGCATTCCTATACAATAAATGATTGTTACAGAATCTTCTACCCACCCTTCAAGTTTATACCACGAATTCGGGGGTCACTCTGTATAATACGAGGTGCTCTCTTGTTTGTTCTAACGAGAGACGAATCCCGCGCAGCGTTTTGCCTCCCGCTGAGTCATTCTTCCTCGGGGGTTCCTCAAGGATCGAGAATAATCTACACGACTCTATTAACCCCTTGCGGATGTTGCGTCTAAACTTCAATGCACAATGCACTTAAATCTCCTTTCATTTCTTATTTCATGTGTTTTCGCCTTACGCCGTCACTTGTGCCCATACATTATTCCTACGCAATAAATTATTGTTACAGTGCCTTGTACCAACTCTTAAAATTTGTGCCACGAATTCTCGATCATTCTGTATATCATAATAAAAATCAATGAACACGCAAATCGTTCTTTATCTTCGGAATCATCAGAGCAACGTAGATTCGAAACTAGACAGTGGTTGGTTTTCGAAGACGCGGTCGGCCGGAGCTTCTGGCTAATGGCATATTGGGACTCGAGGCACGCCCCAAGGCACATAGCGAAGCAACGCAAAGCAACGCAAAGCAACGCAAAGCAATGCAAGGCGTGGCGAGGCAAAGACAGCTCAAGGAGAGGGGTGGAGGGATCGTCCGAAAACTTGTGGAACGCGCTCCGTCGTCTGTTCGCCCTTCCCAACAAGTTTCTCGTCCTCATCCCCCTAACCCCCTACTCCTACCCATCCCACCCCCTTGAGGGTGAAAACTACGTTTGAGTGTTTGTTTGCAAATCATTAGAAGATGCTTCAAAGGAATATCTCTACAAACAAATTTCGGAACAAGACGTTTCTCCACTTCCGGATCAGTTTTGTATCCTATTTCCGATGCTGCTCTAAAGAGCTCAAGAAAAGTTTTCGAAGTAGAACTTTTTAAAGTTTAAAGCTGTTCGTGGTAAAACTTCAATGACGTTCTGCAAGAATGAACGTTCATCGTATAATCGAATTAAATAAATAATTTAAGACATATGAACGAAAAGAATACTAAAAAATAACAAAAAAATATATACTAATTGTTCGTAATAGGTCCTTAGTCTTGAACTATTTATTAAATATCCTATCCTTTGCCATAAGTATTAAAACTGTTAACACAAAATTAAATATGACATGGTCCCTATAAACTTTAGTTTTAAAGGTCAAGAAGGACTGTGTTCATTGTTTGTGTTTATATTTTAAATAAATTCGACATTATTGGATTCTTTCGTTATTTTTGCAATTTGCAATTCGATTTCAATTTGATGAAATGATATCTAGTTGGCATTCAAACTGTCTCGATTGTTTCATAATAGAGAAAAACATTTTGAGTACAAATTTTATATTAATTGTGTCGAATATTATTCAAAACGCAACTTAATGTCTTCCACCAAATCTCACCCTCGATGCCGAGTTCAATTTAAAAAATGTAAGTTTATTTTGTACATCAAGTTTAAACTTCCCTCTAGAGAGAATATAGACGATAATACGGAGTGAAAACGTGTCGAGTGTTTGGTTACCTCGTGCAATAATACTTCGCCCTTCGGATCTCGCATCAGAGCCCTGTCTCCCTGAGAACTGCCTGAGGGTCGGGAAACCATGAAGCTGGGAATGTTCAACGTGAGAGACCTAATAAAGGTCTTTTTCACCCTTTCGTGTCATTACATTAAAAATGTCTACCTATCATTATACCACTAGTGACTGAGGACTTTGCTCGCCTCTACCCGACCTGGGATTCAAACTTTCGTCTCCAGGGAAGATCTACATCTGCTATATTACTATATTAGTCCATACGAATGTGAAAATGCGTAACGTGAAAACATGTCTGTCTGTATGTCTGTCTGTTTGTTTGTTACTTGATCACGATTAAACAACTGAACCGATCGTGATGAAACTTGGCAAGGAGATAGCAAAGATGTTCAGAATGAACATAACCTAACTTTTACTTCTTAAATGTAGGGAAAGAACGATAAAAAAAGTGAAGTTGAAGATAAATGTGGATGAAATCGAAATAAAAAGACAATTGTGTTCGCTTACGCTGTCCAAACGGTTAGAGAGAGAGAGGTGGTAAATATGAATTGCAAAATATTGTTTGCCGAAAAGAGTTCTACGGAAAAGCTCGCGAGAGCATATATCTATCTACAAAAAATAACCTAAATTTGCGATACAACATTATAAAAAATAGACGTGTTAAAATACTTCAATATAAGAGAGTAATTCAAGAATGAGAAAATCAATCATAACATTTATTGAATTATTTGTTTTGCAGATTTAACAAAGATGAAACACGTCTTTAAATCGTAAAATTTCAACAACAAAAAATGTATAGATTTTACAAGTATTTTAATGAAATGGCGCAGACGCGCCATGCATCGGAAGTAAGAATTCGACTGGAGCGGCTCCCGTATGATGATGGAGTGTATACAGTCAAGTTTTGTATTAAATAAATTTATTGTAAAAATAGTAAAAGTTACTAACTGCGTCATGTGACCAGGTTGAGGACAATAAACTAATTTACTCTCCGGAAGCAAGCAGGGGACCGTCCCTTTCAATTCGGATCAAGGGTCCTAAGGCAGAGAGGGATTAAAAAAATTAAGCAAAAATTGTTATGAATTTGAAAAATGAGGATCCTGTACAGGTTTTTAAAAACTAGGAAGTAAAAGTATTTTTATCTCACAATATAAATAGATTTTATTTTTTCCTGTGTAAAAGAAGAAAAATACCAGTCAACGGCAGATAATCAGCCAGTTACCGGTACTACACATTGTCTTCAAAACAAGCCAAGAACGTTCATTCCGCTCGCATGCATCCCCGTGCCGTAATACAGGAGAGCGCTGCACATTGCCTATCACACTCTACATGCACTAATAAATATAAGTGATTTCATTTGCTGCATGAACTCCAGACAATACGTTTATTTACACGCAACGCAATTCCTTAATAAGTCCCCACTGGTAGCGTTCTCGCTCCTCAACAAGTCATCCCGGGTTCAATTCCCGGTGGGGCCAAAAAACTGAAAAGCGAACCCTCCTTCCTCTATCCACCTCCTCCTAGTATCAATAACTCTATTACTAATCACTTGTACTAACCCCTCCACGTGGGTCAAGTTGTTGGTAAACACAGCTGAGCGGTCCACTTACTAACAATGGCCTACCACCCAATTATTAGGTTATTTTCCAACCGTCTGGAAAAATGCGACTGTAGCGATGCTTCCGAACGGCCGCGACCCAAATAATCACCGTCCTGTAAGCTTACTCTCCGCTTTAAGAAAAACCCTAGAGGGAACAGTGTTGGCTCGCTTGAGTAGAATTCTCACTGACGCAAATGCGATCCGTCCGGAGCAATTGGGTTTTAGAAAAGGTCGCTCGTCAGCTTCGCAAACACTTCGTTTAGCAATGGAGACGACGACGACCCTCCCCGCGGTATTTTTCGATTTTTCATTCGCTTTCGATAAAGTCTCAAAATTACGCTCGATAGTTCCGGAATTTTCCTCCACTTTGTCCGCTCGTACTTATCCGGACGCTCCTTCAGAGTGCGGTACCAGCGCTTCACCTCGACCTCCCGTGCCGTCAACGGAAGGGGTTCCTCAAGGCGCGGTTCTCGCGCCCACACTCTTCTCCGTCTTTACTAGAGACATACCGAGCCTGTCAATGACTCGAGACGTCGCGTATGGTTACACGGAATTTGCTTCCCACCCCCGAGCCCTTTTAATAATTAGCAGCGGGCCGTCGACGAATCCGTCGAATGGTCACGCAATAACGGACTCACTTTGAATCCTTCGAAATGTCAGGCGCTTCTCTTCTCATCTTCAATCAGCACCACAACAACGACAAAACCACTGAACATTCTCGGCAACGACATCCCGTGGCAAGATACAGTTCAATATCTCGGCGTAACGTTCAATAGACAATTAACTTTTTAAAAACATTGCCCCTTGGCGGCCCAGAATATGCACCGACGCATCCGCAGCCTTTACCCCGTCTTCCGGTCCAGGAAGATCTCCGGCGCGGTCAAAGCGTGCGTTCGGAGGGCTGGCGTTTACGCTTCCCTTCGTAACCCCGTCAAGGCAACTTCTTCGATCAAATTAAAAGAAAATATAAAATTACCCCTATTTCGGAATTTATCCAAAAACTTGCAACAAAACATATAAATGACGCATTTCAAAATCCGATCACCGCTCCGTTAGTGGACACATATCGCGAAATCATGAACACCGCACCAGCGTCTCCACAACGCGCTTAAGAGATCACCAACTGAGGTTCTGTGATATCCGTCTCTAACATAATAATCCAATCCTTCGACCAGTCATCTGACCGGTTGACGACCAAGTTGACGAGCTGCCGGCTACGCGACCTCATCACACGTCGTACGCCTCTCTCTCGTTTTCTGACACCTGACCTTCACGCTCCGTGTAGAAAAGCTTGATAGCACTAAGCTGCATTTCCTCCCATTTATAAATACTACAATAACAGTAAAATTCCTTTAACAGAAATCTCCATATCGTGCTTTCAACATAATTAATATAATTCTTTGATCCCGTTTTGTACAACCGATTGCAAAAATCAGGTACGATTATAAATACAACTTTTATCAGTTTAAACGAATAGTAATATTTCACTTAAATTAACTATTGCATTGCTTTCAAATATCAATTAAATTGAAAAGTCGAAAGTTCATGATAAGTGTCCCAGGTGTGAACGTGAGCCCGTTGGAGAAAAAAACAAAACAATCATAAGGATCGAAAATGAGCACTGTGCATAAAAAAGATGCAACAAGAATTCACAGAAAGAAGGAAACTAAAGAAGAATTACTGCAGACAAAAACAACTGTTGAAAATTATGTTACGAATGATAATTATTTCATTTGACAAATATTTACAATATCTAATCATGCAATCAATTATATTAACCCTCCAGTGGCCGCGCTTAGAAATTCGCAGTGAGCGTTTACAAGGGTATCAATTGTCATCTACTTTAAAAGTAGATATTCAAGTTTTAAAAAATTAACATTGTTTAATCAATAACAATATAAAATTTATCTTAATTTCAATTTTTCATGCATACGTTTCTCGTAAAATAATTTACAATAATTAAAACTTTTTGTCAAATTTTTCGCTTCCGTACGAAACGTCAGAGGTTGCGTGGGAGACGTGCGTCGTCCGTTTTTAAAGTAGCAAAATTAAAGATTTTTTATAAACGACCATCAAATTAAACTCCTATCTATAAATGCAATTTCTATACATAAGTGTTTCATAAAACAGTCTTTGCAACAATATTAAAGTACAAACAGAATAGGTCCAGTGGATGACGCGTGGCATCCCAAACGCGTTGTTATAGCGGGATAGATGCTACATAACCATTGAGATGATGAAAGTTGTTTACTCCGAGCGCACGCTGTGTTGCTATGACAATTTTGATATGATTACGTCGCATGGATGACTACTGTACAGTTAAAAAATTGAAATTACAATAGTCCTAAACAAATGGCTGCCTTATATATAGTTTAGATCATATTAGGTTTTCCATATATTTTTATTATTTTCTATTCGCATACCTCATTACGTAATCAGAAGATAAATTGACAAGTTTAGGTCTTAAAATAAAATTAATTCGTATTTGCCGACGTTTCGAAAAAAATATTTTCTTTATCAGGTCTTATACATATATTGAATTCTATTCAACCTCCTATACCGTCCCATTCGTACCCCTTCCATTTTATCCATCCATACCTTGGAGGATGGAATTTAATATATGTATTAATCCTGATACAGAAAATAAATTTTTCGAAACGCCGGCAAATATAAATTAATTTTATTTGAACTCGTCAATTTATCTTCTGGTAATAATACTGAGGTCAATAACTACATATCATTACATAATCATTAAATGGTTTCTGTTTTTACATCAGTAACTTCGTATATAAGGACATCTGGTATTAGCTACTTGAGCAAGGTAATAAGTAAAATAAGTAAAATAACGTAGTTAATTACAAATAATCATTTAAAATAAATTTTTCTATCGTGTACACTAATTATACATTAATTTGACTGGAATTATCATCTCATTATTGTATCAGCGCGTTTATATCTGTATTCTATTTATACACATAAGTTGTATACAAGTAAGATTTCTTGTTTGTTGTTCTCAGACTACAAATTAATATTATTCAGAGTTATTCCTAAATAAATAAATAAATTTAAATGTGTCTTATAGTTACTCTTTATCGGTGTATTATTCAAGAAATTACGGTTTTGTTAACGAGTCTAAAAGGTTGAAGTAAAATTTCATGCAGACGCCACAGATAGCAGCATGTTGACTGCAAAGAAATTTACTGGTGAAACGGATTCATTATTTGTTTGTTGCCACACAACTGTATTTTATTCGTGTAACTGATCTTCAACTGGATATTGGTCAGTATTCCTAGAAGTGTAAACTATATCTTCTTTTGTAAATGTGAGATGATGGAAATAAAATTATTATTTATCTAACTATTGTAAAAGCTTTCCTGCTGCACTGAGACGAATGATCCTCCTCCATCGTCCAGTGCGATGGAGTAAGCCTCTCCTCCGCAGGAGTCAGCATCACTCGCGAGTTCCCTCCAGAGGAATTCTAATTTCCCACCGGGCGGGCATTACGTCCACTGAAGCGTATTTACGGTCTCGAAGGCGATACAACAGCTCTCAAGTGACGCGGGTTATTTTCATGAAGTCTCATACCAGGCATTGAATAGTGGAACTCACTGCTAGACAGTGGAGCGTGGAAAGACGTTTATTGTTCGTAAATGGGAAATGCAACATGCTGTTGTAGCTTCTACATGAGACGATTAGAGGCAGGATTGGGTGGCAGCGATATTGTTGGTACGTGGGTCGGTTGGGTTGGGTTAGTAGGAGTAGTTAGTAATAAATATGAACGTTGAAGTGAAGAACTAACGACTTATCTTCTGACGCGGAGTGACTCAGTTACAAGCAAGCATGCTAGCGCCAAGGGACTTGTAGACGTGAGATTTGGGTTAAAAAGTATTTTTAGAGGGATGGGAGAGCACGAGGCGGTGACAAAATGTGTTGTGCAAAGATATGACCAATATTTGTCACTTGTAGATCGTAAACAAATACGTACAAAGGTGGGACCTCCACTCCATCTAGCAGTCAATAATTTCGCTTGACTCCTTAGAAATGCATTATAGAGCAACAGTTTCCTCATTCTCACTTCGGAAGAGGTGAAATATCTTTCTCAGATTACCGGTGACTTACAGATAAAAGTACCACGTAAACTTTCTACAATTCAAAGTAAACAATCATCACTTCCTTGATTTCAAAGTTGTTTTTTTGTTGAAAATAAGAGTTTTCTCCATAAGACGCATTGTGTTTCACCATTAACAATTATTGCAATTATTACGTTTAAATGGCGGATGAGGTATGTTTTTCTAACGTTGAAATCCCAATAATTACATTTCAGATACTTTAGTGATTCAATGGTAACTTAAATACAAAGTTAATACGTTAAATAAATAGGAATAGAAAGAGTTAAGTAACGGTTCCAATGAAGAGAAAGAGTGATGCGATTAGCTCAGTGTAAATCGACAAGGGAATGAGAACATTGCAGCCCTTCGGGGATTACAGCGGCGCGCGCGTAGTCGTCCGAATTTCTAAATAGGTGGATTTTGGAATAAAAGTGCCAATTCCGCTCCGGAAAGAACTAAATTCCAATAAAAATCTCGATGCTGATTAACATTTCTTCATGTACAATTATTCATATAGATGAGTCCTTCAGCGCTAAAAAATTTTTTTTCGAAAAGAACATATGAAAGAAAATCATCCAGTGTATTAAGCGTAGATGTGAAACCTTTTACCCGGGTTTTTCTCCGTTTTTCCTTCGGGTAGAGGCGGATTTCTTATACAGGTTCTCTAGGCTTTGTCTAGTGGCGTGTTTATTGTAACAATAAATCGTGAATTTAGTGTTTTTTCAACTCTTATGATTTTTAAACACTATACTCAGAATAATCTATAGTTCGATAATAACTTGTACATGTAAATTTACAAACATATTTGCGTTAAATTACAAACATATTGACATTATATATGTATTATAACTCGCAGCTAACGTTTTATCTTATCTAGGAACTTATGCAAAAAAAAATTGAATCCGCCTCTGCCTTAGGGCCCTTGATCGGAATTGATGGAATGCGTCCCTTGCTTGCTTTCGGAGAATAAATTAGTTTATTGTCCTCCACGTGGTCATACGCAGTTTGTACTCTTTTTTGACAATAAATTTATTAAAATTTATTAAATTTATTAAAATTTATTAAATTTATTCTTTGAACACAGGGAAGTACGAGAAGGAAGCATGCGAAAGGCAGTCTAGAATATTCCAAGTTAAAAGTCCCATCAGTTCAAAGTCCGTTACGACAGAGAAGAGAGAAGATCTACATGTTATTATTCCTTATTTGTCTAAGAAACACTGAAACCACTAAAACATCTCTATGAAAATGAGATTGGACAGATAAGATAACCTTTAACAAATTATCATTTTTTGTTTCATTCCTCTGCTCCTTAATTTTAGAGATCTCACGAAACCTTAATTCTATATGACATTTTCTCCTTTCTATACATTTTGAAGAATAAAGGAATTAAAATATGTAATAAAAATAGTACTCTTTTACAATAATTTTACGCACATATTTCTTCCGTGGAGAAGATGTGTGATAACTTCCGGTGAGGTGAAAATGGCGATGAGCCGGGAATCGAACCCGGGGTACCTGTTTTGATCGGTGGGTTACTAACCACTACACCACCCATTCGCCTTCCACAACTGTACACCATCTCCACTCACACTTAAAGCAGATGTTAACCACCATAATTTTACGTTCACAAATCTGGCACTTAGCATCTTTCTACTGTTACTAAGTATTCAATTCCTTTTGGTGTTTGTAGCTCGAGAACACAAAGAAAAGACTGTAACCATGCCTTCTACACGTTAAAAGAATTTATTGCTTTTAATACAAATTAAAGCCGTCTTGTACTTTATCAGGCCATTGTTGTAGTATTTTCAAAATATGACAACTATTTCAAAACTTTTCTTTCATGCTTGTATTATGTCTTATTATTCATATAAATTAAGTTGCACGTGTACTCAATCCCGGTACGTTTGTCTGTAGTCGCATCCTGGCCTGGATTTCCTTCGGGTAGAGGCGGATTTTTTATGAAGACTCGCTAGACTTTTGCCTAGGGACGGAATTAATTGAAATAACTATTAGCGAATTTAGTATTATTTAATAGTTACGAATTATCAATTCCGAATGATTTATAGTTTGATAATATTACGTACTTGTGAAATAAACTTTTCTGTGTTTTATTCAATACAATATTTCTTGGTATTGTGTTAATATTATAGAACGTACCGAATTATTTTTATCGTTAGGAGTTAAATGTTGAAACGATAAATCGACCTCTGCCTTACGGTCCTTGATCGGAATTGATGGGATGGTCCCTTGCTTGCTTCCGGAGAGTATATTAGTTTAACGTCTACCACGTGACCATACATAGCAGTTTGTAACTTTTGCTTCTTTGACAATAAAGTGAATTTATTTATTACACTGGTGGCGTCACTTCCACACGAGACGCGACGTAATGTCACTTGGGGTTGGAGTCAGGGGGGCGGCGTAGCGCCTCTCAACCTCCGAGTGCGTTGCGAGAAGGGGGTGGGGGCGGGGGCGGGGGTGGAGACTTCCGACAACGCGCAACAGGAAGCGGAAGCGTCGCTCCCAGAGACAAATGAACGAAGCTATTGTTTGCGGAGCAGAAACAATAGACATGCGACTTATTACACGACGTCGGGCGAAGGCTGCGTCCGATTTAATTACAGATTCACTGGCAAAAAAAGAAAGCGTAAAAGGACACAGATGTAATTGGGTTTTTCCTCAGAAATTAGAACCCATTTATCGTGTCCTCGATGTAAGATTCGTTTTATATCTCGCAAAATACAAAATGTAGAAAAAGATAAAAAGTGTGTAATGTATGGAGACATTTGTGTTCTACTGCAGAGCTCTAATATTAAATAATTCTACAATTTTAAATTGTTAAATAGACTTATTGATTCTGTAACCACCTTCTCGTGGAGCATTCACAATATTTTTTGTAATGCATTCATAAACACACAACGTTCCAACCCTTGTTTTAAAATATCTTCCTTCTCACTATCATAGCGATGTGAATATATTGAATTGTTGACAAAACTCGATTTGAATAAAATAATTTCGTATTAGAATCAAACCAGCAGCATATAAAAAGTAGTTTGGCGTTGAATGGTATACCAAAAATTTCGAGGAAACTGAAGTTAACTGTATACCACACTGTAATAAGATCGATTGTATAATATGGGTGTGAATCATTCATTCATCTATTCATTCATTTATTTATTTATTTTATTCCTTTTGGCAAAAGGAGGTTCGGACCATGACGCCTTCAGACTGTTCCACCTAACCGTTGGACGTGTGTAAGGGAATTGGGAAGGAGAGATGTTGGGTTGCCGGGGAATTTATGGGACCGAACCGACATTTGTCTGGAGTATGTGAGGGAAAACCCGAGCAGGGTGCGAACCCTCGCTCTACCGCTCAGCGGGATCGTCGAAGCGAAGACTCTTCCACTACACCACCGCTGTCGGTGGACATGAGAATCTAAGTCCCTTGAATGCGCGCGACCGTAAACTTGTGAGAAAGATCTCTAAGGTCCAGTGAAGGAAGGAGAGGTCTGGAGAATTAGAAGAAATTAAGAGATGGGAGATTAATATATTCCATCTCAGCTCATAAAAAGGTTAATTTTAAAATCGTTGACATATATCACAGAAATGTAAATTCTCCATAAATCTGAGTATTAGAAACACCACACAGTGGAAATGGGACACTTTTGTAAATGTCCCGTTCATGGAAATAACATGTTAACCCTAGTAAACACTCTAGAAATCATACTCGCTTAAAGTACACGAAACGACATCATTGCAAAAGTACTCAAAGCTAGTTCTGGCAAAAACGCATCTGCCAAAACTAGTTTTGGTCGTTTTTTTTTCTGTCCAATGGCCAAATTCGGGTTTTGTGAGCAACATATAGATGCGAGGACTAGGTGAGCCCGATCTAGTGGATGGGACATGTCGCTGGAATGGAAGACAATAGATACCCCCAAGGAAGCATGGGAAGAAGAAATCCAGCGAGAAATAGAAGGACCTGGATAGAGGATGTCGAGGAAGATCTGGGGGCCCTAAGAGTTAAGGAGTTGGAGAAAGAAGACCAGCAGTTGAAGAGAACGGACGATTGTAGAATTTGAGGCCACGTCCCTGCGCGGGCTGTAGTACCAACAAAAGAAGAATTAGTATCCAACGTTCAATTAAAAACGTCACTCAAACTAGGTTGATTACGAAATTAATATATTCGTTTATTCAATAAAGTTCTTATTAGCTCATTTCTATTTATGTTAGTATAACTATTCAATAAATCTAGATGTCCAAGATTCTCTCGCTGTTGAAAACTACTTTAACAATTACTTGGTGTCTCCATAATCCATAATTCTGTTCATTGCCGAAATCATAGTTCGAAGTATTATCAATTTGTCTCTTCGCAGGAGAGATGGACAGTACATTGAAGATACGAAGCATTCATCTTTCATTTTGCTTTGAGGAGCCTTAACCTTTCCATTTAAGAATTGTTAAGCATAAAGTTATCCATTCTCTGGATTTTTAAACACGATACTCAGAATAATCTATAGTTCGATAATAATTTGTACATGTAAATTTTTTGCGCTAAATCACAAATATATTGACATTGTATTAGTATTATAACTCGCAGCTAACTTTTTATCTTATCTAGGAACTTTTGCTGAAATTTTGAATCCGCCTCTGCCTTAGGGCCCTTGATCGGAATTGATGGGATGGTCCCTTGCTTGCTTCCGGAGAGTAAATTAGTTTATAGCCTTCCACGTGGTCATACGCAGTTTGTACTGTTTTTTGACAAAAAATTTATTATTATTATTAGTATAAAATATTATGAAATATAATTTTTAAGAAATGTTTAAAAAAATTAAACTGTTCCACGTTCTAAGCATATTTATTTCTACTTGAAATTTAAAATGTTTTGCGTGCTTCAACAATACCTACGTAAATTTTATCAAAGAATAACATATTGAGGTATTGGAATTTGTACCGTATTGGTAAAAGGTTGAATAAAAAAATCTCGTGAAATACAAGGAAATAACTTCCATCTGCAGACACAATCCACATGTGGCGGGACACGGCTGACTCTGCAGACGACTCTGCGACGGAAGCATATTACTGGGACGGAAGGCACCGGCTGACAAGACAGGAAGACAAGGTTTGAAGAGACAGGAAATAGGACAGAGGTGAAGGTCTGGATGAAGACGGCAACGCTATCCAGAAGAAGAGAGAATAAAGTAATAAAAAAAACACATTTCTAAGAACGAGCTTTTATTTAAGCCATATACTAAAACGAATCAATTAATTTTAAGTTTTTTTTTATTAAGGTAATGCAATGCCAAATGCTAATACGTCCATACATTAGTAGATCCTAATACAATTAAACGTATTTACTATCTTTGAAAATCGCTGAAAATGATTTAATAATATTTTATGTTGAATTATTTGTCTTCAAAACGTTTGTGGTGCGAAATGTTCATAAAAAGTAGTTACCAATGAATTTCATGGGGCAATGATTAGTTGGTGAGTACTTTTGCCGAAATATGAATTTTCCTTTACACTTTCTGGTAAAATGCAATTCGTTATTCTTCTTTGTATTAAGAGACGCATCGCATTTCAAGACGACGCTTCGCCGTCAACTATCTCGGAATAAAATCGTAATTTAGAAAACCTCAAAACAGTTTTTATTGGAGTTAAGTCATCATAACATTACACAGTCATAGCGTTCATATATGTGTACCAAATGTCGGCTCAATTGGTTGGGAGGATCTGGTTTGAAATTCAGTTACGAGATTTAGTCCAAACATACAAACAAACTTATAGGTGAAGTTAAATACAAGTCTGTAAAATAGGATAGAGTGAAACAATTAGCCAGACATACAAGAAAAATGTCGAAGATAAAAGCGAAAGAATTTAGAAATACGTCATGGGTGGGAATGACGAAGAAAGAGATAACTGAGGAGAAAAGTTGAGAAAGACAAATATAGAGGTAGATTCGGGTTTGTATGAAAATTCAGTAAAAATTGTGTAAAATACTATTGCACTAGTTTGAAATAGAATTAAATTCCTCAATCTTTATCATGGTTACGAGGATAAACCAACATCAAAGTTTGGACCTCACCATTAGACATTAAATAAATCATTTGAAAAAATTAAATACTGGCAATGTAGAAAGAAAATGAAGCAATTTCTTTCAAATAAATCTCTACACAAAAATTCCACTAAATGTTACTGACATGTTGATAGATTTCGGAATTAAAGTTTAATTATTTCCTTGTGTTGTACATCTCACTACATTGAAAATTCAGCTAGATATAAATGTGTCAACGAAAATATTAAAATAATTGACTCTCATAGTTGTAGCGAGTAAATTGTAAAACGCAGAATATTAGGATATCATGTTACGTCTCCGTGGAGTAGGTACAAGGAATGGTTGAATATAGGTCTCTTCATTTTTTGAATTAACGCGTTGTTTAAAATTATTTGAATCATCATTAAAAACATACGTAAATACGGACTTAATAAATTATTAAATACGTTTCGTCATTTATATGAAGAAATAAAAAGCCTAACCTGAGCATAAACACATCAATAATGCATATTATATTTTATGCACAAAAAGATGTAAGAAACGGTTTCTCTAGATTGAAAAAAAATGTGTAGTAAGGCAGTATTGTAATAAATTGTGTATTTATTATTATTATTACTGAACTTGTTTTAATATACAACAATGTGAATTCTAACAAAACAAAACATGATTTAATTTGAATCTATCAGTTAATGATTTATAGAACAATCGATATTCAAGAACTCACTCGACTCATTTGAAATGAAGCGCAAGAGCAACTTGGCGGTTACAACATGGCGGCCGAGCACAACGGTTCCATGATTCATGCATCTCAACTTGAAATAAAGTGATGTAAAATTCTACGAAAAATCCACATCAACTCAAAGTACACATCCATTACTTTCTTGTTTAAAAGTTCGTCTCTTTTTGAAAATAAATGTTTGTTTTCTTCATAGGCAAACGCAGTGTATTTCGTCATTAATAATTATTGCAATAATTTCATGTACGTTCCTGGTGAGTTATGTTTTTCCAATACGGACACATCGCTCTGTTTATTTATGCAGATTTAGATATTTTAGTGATTTAATGCTGCCTACTCCATTGCTTCTGCAAAATAATTGTAATAACATTAAATTTAATACCGTCAATAGTTAATGATAATCGCTTTCGACAAACAGACTTTTGAAACTACAATACATTAATTTTTTTAAATTTTGTTCAATTGTTTTCAAAAAAATCATCAATTTTTTAGACTTAAAAAGGAAGAATTTTCTTTCATTACTCTCAAATCTGTGCCTTGCTAGTATATTTTAATTTAATTACACGACAAAATGTTTCTATTACTTCGTAATTACATTTACCTAACCGAGCGTAGTGGAAGCATATTGGAAGCGTAGGAGGAGTAGAGTGTGAGGGGTCACGTGGTCGTGGCAGAGGCGAAGATCGCAGTTAGAGGATCTCTGTGCACCACATACACCACGAATCCCTTCTCTCCTTCTCTCCTTCCCCCCACCACCCACCCCCCACCCCCCCCTCCCGAACCTCACTACTACCATCGCACACGCAGAGACCGAGCGAAAGAGAGAAGTAGAAGAAAGTAGAAGGAAGGAAGAGGAAGGAGGAAAGAATGAAGGGGAGAGAAAGAAGAAGAAGAAGAAGAAAGAAAATAGAAGAAAGAAGGAAGAGGAAGGAGGAAAGGAGAAAAGAGTGCTAGATAGACAGAGGACGGAGGGGCGGTTCGGTTGCGAAGAAGCTGAAGGGGTCCTGGCGTGTAACCCACACCACCACTTGCAACCCCGTCCCCTCTCGCCGCCTGACGCTCCGACACCCACGCGATCGATGGGGAGCTGCTGGCGATGCACCACTCGTTGGCGCTCACGAATAGAGCACAGTGTTGGAGCTTCATTAATGGATTCCCAAGTGGAACGTTTTATGCAGACTTTGGAGGCGTATGTGCAACGGATGAAGGGTTGTAGGATCAATTCGCACTCGTGGGGATCCATCCCAGTGTAACGAGAGGCATCTCATCCCCTTTGATCCTCACACACATTCTCCTTCGTAATCAAGACCAGAAAACCTAGGTTGCCACAGAGCATCTCTCCTTCGATAATTCAAGGGGTGAATGGATGAAGGGGAAGAGTGTGTTTTGAGATATTTAACCTTAAAGTTGTCATTGCGGTAGTTTTTTAGTTACTATTATTCTCACTAAAATATATTATTCATATAAGCGGTAAAAATTTTATTCATAAATTTAAATTTTAAATTTATTGTCAAAAAACAGTACAAACTGCGTATGACCACGTGGAGGGCAAAAAAAAACTAATTTACTCTCCGGAAGCAAGCAAGGGGCCATCCCATCAATTCCGATCAAGGGCCCTAAGGCAGAGGCGGATTCAAAAATTTCAGCAAAAGTTCCTAGATAAGATAAAAAGTTGGCTGCGAGTTATAATACATATATAATGTCAATATGTTTGTAATTTAACGCAAATATGTTTGTAAATTTACATGTACAAGTTATTATCGAACTATAGATTATTCTGAGTATAGTGTTTAAAAATCATAAGAGTTGAAAAAACACTAAATTCACGATTTATTGTTACAATAAACACGCCCCTAGACAAAGCCTAGAGAACCTGTGGAAGAAATCCGCCTCTCCCCCAAGGAAAAACGGAGAAAAACCCGGGCCAGGATGTTATACTTAAGATCTTATGTTTTTATAATTGAAAATATGTAAATTGCATGCAATTAAATATTTAAATTTAATAAATTTAAATATTTTAATTGTAAGCAATTTTATTTAAATTTTTAATAAAGAATTTTCATTTTATTGATAACTTAAATGAATAGTGTTGGTTTTCACGTTTCGCACAATCTATTTTACATTGAGGTAGTAAGATTCGATTGTGTATATGTTTTAATCAGAACTGCATATTTTATTTTCGTGTCAATATCAACTCTTTTGGGATGAACCAGCTGTGTTACGATACTTTTTATAGAGAAAGTAAAAAAACTATCACTTAAAAATATCTTAATAAAGATTTAAACAAACATTTCGATTGACTCGGAGTTACAATACCATTCTTGAAATTACTTCTCTGTAAAAGGAAATTAAGAAGAATCGACAACATACTCCATCGTTTCAGATCAAAAACCAATATTTCGTTTTTGAAAACATTTTCTTGAAAGAACGCAATCAGTGCAAGATTTTGAAAGTTGTCCGCAATTCAATTCTCTCCTGGATCAAAAACGAGGAGTGTGCCCCATTCCACTTACAATTCAACAAAAACTCATGACACTAAACACCACACATTACAATAACAATTTAAAAAAGACAAACATGTCAAAAAAGAAACAATAATAATAATAAATTGTCATCACATAACGACACGACGCTCCTAAACATCATATGCACATTCTAGTAAAGATTCCATGAATTATCTTCCACATAAAAATATTTGCGATAGCCTTAAAGGTAGATAGAAAAAACGCCGCAATTTTCGCAGTATCTCGAAAACGGTGCTGCGAACACAAACGCAGTTGAGGAACTGATAAATCGAAATGAATATATATTCCTAATTTTTTATTTTTTATATTTAAAGCAACCGGAGCAAGTGGAGCTCAGTGTGTAAATGAAGTCGGAAATAGGCTTCTTCTATTCCCAAATAATCCGAAGTCAAATCTCAAGTTCGGTTTCGATCCATCAATTTGTTCGTGAGTTATAAAAGGGGGGAACAAAATTCTTAACGAACATAGTACATAGAACACCATCGCAGAAATTGGAAAACTCTTTCTCTCGCGGAGCCAATTCCCAAAGATCCGAAGATATGTCAACACGTGCTTCTCGACCGATTACAACACAAGTGAAGTGGGAAGTGAAGAGGAGAGAGACGAGAGAACGCGTATTTTTGCTATTAACTCCTTTCTAAAGGTTAGAAATAAACTATATTGTCAAAAAAGCAAAAATTACAAACTACTTATGACCAAGTGGTGGACGCTAAACTAATATACTTTCCGGAAGCAAGCGAGGGACGTATTCCATCAATTCCGATCAAGGGGTCTAAGACAGAGGCGAAGGATTTAACATTTCAACATACTCCTAACGATAAAAAAAGATAGTTCGACACGTGTTATAGTATTGACATAATACCAACATATATTGTATTTAATAAAATACAAAAAAAGTCATTTCACAAGTACGTATATAATCAAACTATAAATCATTCGGAAGGAGTCAGAGTTTATCCGGGGGTCAAACCGGTCGGAGCGAGATGCTAACCACATCTCCTCCTCCTAGTACCGAGGTGAAGAAATTGCGGAGCTCTACCCTCCGCGAACCCCATGGACCCTTCTGGGCCCGATGTGGAATAATTTGACTTTTGAAATCATTCGGAAAGTATTGTTGATAATTCGTAACTATCACACAACAATAAATCCGCTAATAATTGTATCAATTGATGCCGCCCCTAAGCAAGAGCCTAACGAGTCTTTATAAAAAGAATCCGCCTCTATCCGAAGGAAAACGGGAAGAAAATCCCGGGCCAGGATGGGGCGACAGAATTAATGTACACGTTGATTCAAATGGAGTATTGCCATGTCGAGAGAGACACCCATATACGTAGGTGGATGGTGTGGTGACAAACACCACCAACAGTGACGGATGTCAGCCGTCGGACAAAGAAGAAGGAGGATGAGGGATGAGGGGTGGGGGAAGAGAAAGAGAGAGAAATGCGTCTTTTCGAAAGCACCTCACGTTCTTCTCCTTCTCCGCCCACTTAGGTCGACGGCTGCTCCCTCGAGCCCTTTTGCCCTTCGCCTTGCTTGCCTCCGTTGCCGGTTATTAAAACCTATATCTCCAAAGCGGCCTCTAGCTTCGAGCCCTCAGCGAATCCTACACGCAGTGTACTTCTTCCACCAGATCAGGTCCAACTCCTAAAATTTTAAATGCTACGTAGAATTACGTATTTTAATTTTTTAGTCGCTACGGTTGTATTTGTAATTTTCAATTTTTTGATTTATGGAATTTTAAGTCTAAAAATTAGTGTATTGTTTCCTGTTTATTATTCTAAGTATTATGTATGTATGTATGTTTGTAAGTGATTAGGCGAGGCAGATGGGAATTTATAATAGGGGGTAACCGTTTCAACCAAGTTAAAGATTTTAGCTAGCAGTTGGTGAATTATTTTGTCCGCTTGATTATGTCTGCAGGTGTAGCCTAGAGGGACGAGTAATTGGTAATCCGAAATAATGCGATGGATTGTTTCATTGCAGGTGTGTCATACTCTACATCATCCATCGCCGTTCTCATGCAGAATTTCTTTTCTGTAATATCTAGTTGGGATTGCTTCTTCCTGTATAACACACTTAAACCCTTCAGTCTCTGCATGGAGTTGGCTGTGTTTTAGGCATAAAGTTGATTCTTCCTCGTCAACATTGGTATCCGGCAGAAAATTTCGGAATAATGATGATGATTATTATTATTAATATTATTTTTTATTCATTATCGCAATCTGAGTTGGCGGAGAGCTCTACTACTCTACCATTTTTCGAGAACATATCTGTACCAACCCCCTAATATATATTGATTTTTCGTTGATCACATCTTTATCCTCCATATTGCACAAAAAAGGCTATCTGGCGTTTTTATATATCGAGGAATGTAGTTCTAATTCAGATTTAATTCTTAACGTTTCGTAGCTAATAGTTTTAATCATAGTTAATATTTTTACAATCCAAGAAGTTTTGTAACAATGTGGCGTCGCTAATATGAGTAATGGAAGGGGGAGAGCGCAGCGGAGCTTACTTTAACCAGTTAGATAATATAGAGGGGAAACATTGTCTCTCTTTCTATATTATTTATTTCATCAGATAGATTTTCCGATCGCGTAGCGACCATCTTTATTCGCGGTCGATTAGGTTTTCTGATGAAATAAATAATTTAGAAAGAGACACAATGCTTCTCTCTATAATTGAAACCCGTCAACACTTCACCGTCACCAAACATAGTTAGATCATGGTTAGACTAAGTATTTCTTGCTGGTCGGAAGGACGTGTGTAGATGTGAAGAAATGTAGAGAAACGGTTGTATGTTTTATTGATGTACATATTAATAATGGAAATATTCATTACGGATGATAATGTAGTCCTGAAGATGACATTTAAAAAATCAAAACGTTGGCATAACAAAAAATAAAAAAAATGCTTCACTTGTCCTAAACGCAAGAATATCCTTATTCGTGCGATATTGATTATGTCACTCACACAACATAAAGATTATCTGTCAATCAGACAACTTCTGAATCTTTCTTGAGCTAGAGACGGTACTTCCGCAAAAATATGCAAGTTGGGATTTTAATAGATGGAAGGCTGCTCAGCACTTCCTCGCAACGACGAAGACTTACGGTAAATCCAGAGGTACGTCGTCCATTTTGTACATCATCATCAAGGCACGTAAGATGGAGTCCAAGCGACAATATGTGTTCGTCTTCAAGAGTGAAGTTGAACTCGTAACAGACAAAATTGAAGTTGGTAAATGGCATACCTTGGTAAACGTTTTACCAGATTAGTAATTGTTATTGTTATTAATAATAATACCATATCAATAACTTAACAAATAATTGTTATTAATAATACCGGATTGTTAATTATTTATTTGTCGCATTTTGTTTATAGGTAATATTTAAAATTTGTGTTGTAATATTAAAATTGTTGCGTAACCAGAATTTGTAAACAAAAATGCTCCCCTGTTACCCCCCCCCCTCGACCCCTTGGTGACGGTGTTAAGTTCCGCCACTGAAGTGAAATAAATGGAAAATGAGTTGAAGGAGGTCGTTAAGATCAATAAATGAACCATAAAATTACACATAAATACGAAATAAAGTATCACGGACATTTCCGTCTAAACGGATATTTCCGTCAAAACATCGCGATATAAAATGTATAGGGAGCCAATACTTTCTGTATAAAGGTAAAAGTAAAAATAAATAAATAGGTTTTGAGACGAGTGTAATTCTGTGACCTCCAAGTCAACGATATCTTTTTAATACACCTATATCACATTAATAGATCTCTTTGTTATTCATTTTGCCCTTAAGAGCTTAAATTAACTTGTGAATCAAATCCGTTGATCAAAAAGTGTAATCTGAGTAAAATGGAGATAACATTTAATAGAGAATTGTGATCAGTTGAGAGTTCTTCAGGTATAATTAGTGGATCGATTTTCCAATAAACAAATATTGTAGAAATACGAGAAAAATTTAGAGTATTGTAGAAATTTGTATTAAGAAAAGTACAAAAAAAAGTTATTTCACAACTACGCACACTTAACTGTAGATTATTATGAAAATATTTTTTACAAATCGCAACAAATAAAATAACTCTAAATTTGTGTTTAATTATTACAACAGAACCACCGCCTCTATTAGAGAGTCTAGAGATCCTGTATATAAAATCCACCTCTACTCAAACGAAGGCCTGGGCAAAGTTGAGACAGAAAAATCGGGGTCATTCATAATCAATTTGAATATTTAAACTAAAGTTTAAACAAATATTACATTGTTATAACATATGATTACGAACCATAGAACGTGAAATTTCGTTATTGTTGTTGTAATTGTACCTGATTTTTTAGAGGAACGCTTTTCCCACGGGGTTTTTCGAAATCGCAACGGAACTAAGTGAGGGAGTTATTCAAGTTTTAATCAGGTTTAAAGTTCTTTATAAATTACATCTCCAATTTGAAGTAAACTATATTGAAGAAACAAGGAAAACTTTAAATAAGAAAGTGATTTAATGAAGTTAACAATCACCACTTTTTATTTCGCTTCTCAATAAAACACTAGGCTCTACTCTCTCCGCATCTAAAATCTTCCTTAAGCCTCATTTTCCCTCTTCCCTCATCAATTCTCTCACCACTGAAGATAAAACTCCGTCTACTTTGCCAACATCGCACCTGCCTTCCAAACTACATCTGGTCAGATCCTTTTCAAACCCTTCCCGCACCCCCACTCCCGCTTCATAGCGTAGTACACGACCATGCTACCCCCACCCCTCTCTTCATCCCCCTCTGACCCCCATCTCACATTGAAAAACCGCCCGCCCCCTCTACCACAAGCAAGCCATCTTTTGGTCGCAGCTGGAAGCTAATAGGGTAATAGTTGGGGGGAGAGAATCAGACAAGAGGCTGTAATACAAGCGCGTCCGTCTCAACCCTTCATACTCAGCCACATTCCAAGGGACGGAATCTACGCGATCCAAAAAAAACAAAAAACGACTCAAATTGGTAGTATATTCTATTCTCCAGATGTTTTGCTAGTGAAGAGCTCTCTATGAACAAAACATTAACCTCGAAAAAAAAGACACAATCTCGGATGCTCTCTTAATATGTGAATCCCGAATGCGGACAAGAGTCGTTTTCGAAATCTAAACTCTGACAAGAGTTACAAATTTCTTTAGATTATCGTTTCTGCATACATTTGTAGAGATGTCTCGTATTTACATTTGTAGATACATTTGTATAGACGTAAAGAGTCTTCTTCCTACAGATAAAAAAGACATAATAGTTTATTGACGAAAGTCTTGATCCAAATATATATACCTGTGTAAACCCAAAATAGTAAAAAAAAATAAGAGTTTAGTGAAATAATGGTTAAATTTTTTTAAGAATTTTTCTTGCGAGCACTTCAAACGAGAGAATAGATTGAGATGAAAAACAATCATACGATTTCACTTTGAGTTACTTTCAGAACTTTTCAAATTCTGAACGTGTTTTATTAATTCCAGAGAATAAAAATTTTGGTTGTTTACAATAAGTGAATAAAGAGGACTCCTCCAGGAAAATGAGAGAGAAATATTTTCTCTCTTCTTTACACCACGACCGTCTACGTACATACAAAGAGAGAAAAATCGACAAAACATGAAATTCTGTGCGAGAGCATGGTAACTTTAAAAAATACCAGTGTTAGAAATAAACCGTGCATTATATGGGCGTTGACTGAAGTGAAGTTGTCAACGATTCACAAAACTTGAAAATATTCGCAAAACTTGGAAATATTCACCAAAACAGTTCTTTTTAATTCATTCTACTGATTTTTTACAATTGAACGAGAAAAATTACTGTGTGATTTTAAAACTAAATTTCTCCGTTTTTCCTTCGGGTAGAGGCGGATTTCTTATACAGGTTCTCTAGGCTTTTGTCTAAGGGCGTGTTTATTGTAACAATAAATCGTCAATTGAGTGTTTTTTCAACTCTTATGATTTTTTAAAACACTATACTCAGAATAATCTATAGTTCGATAATAACTTGTACATGTAAATTTACAAACATATTTGCGTTAAATTACAAACATATTGACATTATATATGTATTATAACTC
>NNCF01126945.1:66947-84490 GCA_002313205.1 Laupala kohalensis
TCAGGAAGGGCGCCGCGGTGAAGGGGTGTCCGCTTGGTGGCGCCATCCTACGGCCATCTGATGGGGCTCCATGCTAACACTTGCAGACCTCACGAACCGAATGATGCAGGAAATGTGCACATTCGGGTGAAAGGCGCTTCGCAGAACAAAGGCCAGCCAGCGCAGCCCGCATTTCGGGGGTGAGAGGTGCCAGGCGCAGCCTCGCGGCAAGTACCGAGAAAAAGAATTAGCCTTACTTAGGGGAACCTTTATTCCTAGCTGGCTGGAATTGTGTGTGCCGAAACATGTTGCCCGCAGAAAATTTGTTTATAGCAAATTTTATTGATTGTGGGTTGAGGCTACACATAATTGGAAAGGTGGCTTGTTCCGCGCATTTGGCATTCACTACCTCGTAGGATTGTCTTATTCTACGTATTATGTTNCATCATTGGTTTCCTTTATCCATGTGCAATGTTTTAGTACGTTTTATCCGTTGTGTTAAGCCGCTACTTTTGCCAAAATAACAAAAAAGCATAAGCCCGCGACAGTTTCTCCGTAGTTTAAAATAAAAGAATTCAAAATTCATCGCCGCTGGATAAGGCATGGTTCAAACTATCATTTGAAACTTATGTCTAGTCGATATGACGGATATTATTTCTTAAAAGTTACCAAATAACTTAAGTAACAACATTCGTAATTTTCAACGGACACGAGCTTGACTATATACATTGTAGCTCTCAGTATTTCAATTTTTAAAACCTTAATATTTGTCAGATCAACATATTAGTGTCCAACGCGCTAAACGTGTCCGCAGAGAGTCGTCTGCTATTACGGACCAAACTCATCCATCCATCACACAGACCTGCCACGATAAACACAAATATTGAACTGATCCGCGTCATCTCGATGGTTCCAGAACGAAAGTCGTGTTCACGAACCTTCTAATGAACGATTTCTACAAGAGACTTAAAATTACTCGTCTCCTCTCGACCATAATTCATTCTTAACGGCCTGCAAAGAAACGCTAAGTGCTTCTCCGGCTCAGCGAGACCGTTGAGTCATACGAAGCGCCCCACGGCGGGGTGGTGGGGGGGGAGCTAATACGAGAAGAAAGACGAAACAAATATCGCCCCCGAAAAAACAACACAGAAACAAAGCGAGAACAGTAAAAATTTGCTAAAGGAGAACTTTATGGCTAATGATAATTGTTCTCGTTTATAATTTAAAAAAAGGAAAAATACTTCCATTGGCAAAATGCCTTTGGACCCAGCAATTAAGCAATATAAAGGTGCTATGATACCGACATACACACACGTGTGTGAGATTTGGCATCGCGTATTACGTAGTAACTATCTTTGTAAAAAAAAAAAGTAGCGAGAATACAACGTATTGTTTGTCTTGTGAGATTATGTGGGTGCTTATAGAACAGCGTCAACTGACGCATTCATCGTGATACGTCGGAATGATGCCAACGCAGAAATCGGTTCAAAAAAATACGTTTCGCGGCCATTTATGCGCCGTGAAGAGGACAAATAGTACTTGATGGGAGAGTAATTAACGGAGAGAGAAAACAGCGAATGTATTGCTGAATGCGAATAGAATAGGATAGAACATCTAAAGGCAGAGATTTGTACCGATTAATACCAAAGGGGAATTATGCAGAAAGACACAGTAAGTGGTTCAGCCCCAGTGCAGGAATTGCAGAATTATTAACGAACCGTGGAAATTTTAAGAGATATTTGGAAAGATGTAATCTAGTAGATGATGGCGTGTGATTGCGGAGAAAATTCGGAAACACGCAAACATGTATTTTGGGAATGCATATACTATGGGGAAGAGAGAGAGCGAGATAACTCAGAAAACTGAAAACTAAAACAGTGGTGAGTCGCTCGGACCGGAAATGATTAAAACGGAAAGATGATTTGACATTTTCAACGAATATGTAGAAGGAATAAAAGAGAGAGAAAACGGAATGAAAAGTAAATGCAGACGAAAGAAGAACCGAGAGATAGTGACGTGGAATGTCTGAAGATGGGGACACAAACAAACAAACAAACGAAAAAAAATTAAAAATCATAACCAACGATACTGAGTCACAGAAATTGTCAATGAACAGAAATTGCGATAGTTCGAATCATGATGTGCAGATAATATACTATAGTACAAGGCAAACGACGGTCATTAACGTGTTTCCATACAATACCACGCACTGGGTCAAGACAACGAATTTTGATATACATAATAGTTTATTTAGAACTAGTAGAAGAACTTCCCGGAGTTCGTGTAAAGTTGAAAAACCTAAACAATCATTACTGGACATTTAAAATTTTAAAACAATTCTTTATTTTTTTTATTTTTCAACAACTATACAACAAGCACATCGATATTGAAAGAATAATTGGTACCGAGAATTAATATATATTTCCCTACAGAGAGTATTGAAACACCTGCCAACTGGTCCGGACTTTTTTTTAGCTTATTTTGTGCGGCGTTGTCTATAGTTTTTATATAATATTCTAAATTCATTCGGAAGTCTCCATATTATTCTACTTCCGTGATATTAAATTTTCACTTTTGTTAACTCGAAAAGTAAATACCATACAGAAAACCCACAAAAATACAAAAATGTTGTGCTAATACGAACACAATTACGATTTATTCTATATTCGAGGCAGAAGGAAAATACATTTTATACAGAAAATTTAAAACGCAAAGCGTTTACTCAAGACATCTGAGTATTTTCTCCTTTCAAATTAAGGTTATGTTCTTGAAATCCTTTATATAATTCTGCTTCTGGGATTCGGTGTCGTAAATCAGTGATTTTCAACCTTTTCATACCTAGGACCACAAGATGTGTTAACAAATCAATGGCGGACCAAATCTCACTAAATGGATGAAAGTCTGTTTAGACCTTGGTCTACTACGTAACCTACTAATTAAATAGGGTGAATATTATAGTTACGTTGGCCTATTTATATATTTATGAGGGTTGTAAAAGTACAATAAGTGAATAAAATATGGAATAGAAAATAGAAAGAAGGCCGACTCCACTATAATTTATTTTGTTATATAGCTAAATTAGACAAACCTAAAAGTAATTTTTATATTATAATTATTCTCATTATTTTATTTCATTAATACATCTTCTGCTGGTATAAATAAGGTACGGATACAAATCAAGCACACTTATTTACTCTTGGCTAAAGAATTTACGCACTATTCGTGTTGTATTCAAAATAGCTGCCTTCTGGAGAAGAATATACACTTCTCTCCTTATACCGAGGATCTTGAGACTCTCATGTTGGGCTTTAGGGATCACACCAGTTGTCGACAACACAATTGGTACAACATATATCTTACTAAGCTTCCACATCTTTTGAATTTCATCACTTAAATCAGCGTATTTCCGTTTCTTCTCAGCTATGGTGTTTTGGATGTTGTGCGTGTTAGGTACCGCTATGTCAATGACATATGCAATTTTCGATTCCTTATCGCGCAGAACAATATCAGGTCTGTTATTGGGGATACATCTATCAGTTATAATTGACCTGTCATAGTATAAAGATACCTTGTTGAAATCTAACTCGGAGGTTACTTCATATTTATAATTTTATCATTATTATTATTATTGTTATTGTTATGCCGAAATGCCAATATTTTAAGAACCACATGAAATCGTCCCAGGGACCACAGGTTGAGAATCGCTGCTGTATATGATGCGTTCAGTGGATGGTCTGTCTAACAACGCAATTGAACTGAAGAGGACACTGAGCTTCATATTACACAGCAATGCGGGTGAAGATTCACATTTACTGATTCTCAGCGAAATTTAATTCTTTTTCTGCTCTTATAATTTATCAATATTAACTTTGCATTTTGATTCCAATATCCCATAACACCGTCGTTTGAAATTTCATATAATTTTATCAATTACCTTTTTCCGCTTTTCAGGCAACAGACATTGCGTATAATTAAAGTTTCTTAAACTTCATAGTTTGTGCTGAATCGACGCCTTGGAATAAAAACGTTTCGTAGAATAATCACGGATTTCTCAACTTCCTTTCTCAATCCTTCAAATCGTATTCAAGACATCCAAAGCATCTACAGCAACATTAGCTGTAAAGAAATTCTGCGTTGCAAAGGAATATTAAAGTTGTTATTTAGAGAAGCGGAGAGGGAAAAAAAAGGAAATACTTTTCTATAGAAATCCAGGAAGGAATATTTCTAATGTTCCAGTTAAGTTTCTATGATGTTTCGAGAGCCATCATATCTTAACCTGGTACAAGGGAGAAACACACACATATTTAATTTTATATTTCAATTGAAATATATGTCTTTATTAACATGTATGAACGAATAATAAAATCACAATGATATCAAAATGAATTCTTTTATGAAATAGGGTTAATTATTTCGTAAATCATTTCCCTTCCATTAGGTTGTTAATTTCTCCTCCAAAATCTCTCTTACTCTGACCGTTCATTCAACGTGGACAGAAGCTGAAATTGCTTTTGTGTCACGTGACACCAAACATTGACGAATTACCCACTAGCAAAGGCTTCAAACGCGACACACACATATTCAAATGTAATTCCTTTTAGAAGTGAAATTCACACTAAGATAAAAAAAAAGGGGGACGGTACCAATGAAATCAAAGAAATCAACAAAAAGAAAATATGATTTGCACTCTGCACCGATTCAATGTGTTGGCTGGTGATGGAGTTGGTGATATGGAAATGTTGAACTTGCCGATGGAGGTGATGCGATGTAAGACGAAGTAGGTGATGAGTTGTGGGTGATTGGTTGCAGGTAAGGATGGAGTGTAGAAGGATAAGAATAGAGTGTACATAAGTGAGGACAGTAGATAAGAATGGAGTGTAGATAATAATAAATTTATTGTCAAAAAACAGTACAAACTGCGTATGACCACGTGGAGGACAATAAACTAATTTACTCTCTGGAAGCAAGCGAGGGACCATCCCATCAATTCCGATCAAGGGCCCTAAGGCGGATTCAAAAAAAATATTTTTTTTTTGGATTGAAGATAAGGTTGAGGTGCTTCGTTGATAAGAAAAGATTGCATTCCTAGCATAGCATAGTTGATCATTCTCATTTTCCCGGTAGAGTTGGGAACAATTTTATGATCGTACGTACAAATTACCCAAATGTTGAACCGCAAGAGAATATTTGCGCTGGAAAATTATTTTCTCAAGAACATAATAAAACCACTATATATTTTATTTCTCAAATTTAATTTACGTCTTCTCCGAATACACGGTGTAAAATACAGAGACCTCACCTCTTTGGTTTATAAATGGAACACTGATGTAGTAGATGTAACTCCGCAAGAGAAAAAAAAAATTCCCGCAGGTGGCTAAGGGGTTAGCGTGCTCGCTCACCACTCAATCACTCCGGGGTCAATTCCCGGCGGGGCCAGAAAAAAATTGTTGCTTTTCACATTATTTATGTCCCTGTTCAAATAGCAGTGATTACTGAAAAACGAACCCTCCTTCTTCTATCCACCTCTGCTACTACACCTAGTATCATTAACTCTATTACTACTAACTCCTACTAACACCTCCATGGGTGCCAAGTTGTCGGTAAACCCAGCTAATTACCACCCACCTCCCACCTACTATCACTCCATGTACATAAGTTCAATAGCACGCTATATTTCCCATTTACAAATACTTCAATTAAAATAAATACAGAGAAAGAGGAGGGAGAGGTAGTAAAATAGGGACAGAAGTAGAATGAGTTAGAGAAAGAGGGAGAATGGAAGCGCAGTATCTGGAACAAGGAGAGAGTGGATCGCTCTTGTTATTCGACGCACGCCTCACTGCTACCGGAATGAAAGGATGAAAAATGTAACGGCCTATATGCCTCCCCTGCGGGCCCCCGGGTTGGAACGCGGCGCTTCGCCTTTCTGGTTTCTTTAGACTTCACTTGGGATTCGCTGACCTTCGGAATTCCGATGAAGTTAGAAATAATGGAATAAAAGGAATGATTGATTACGGAATTTCAGCTACGTTCACTGAACACAGCCGCGTTTTAACTCGCAAGTCATATTTAACTTTCTGAATACTTCTTTGTGCAGTTCGGATCAAAATTCCAGACTCCTCCTTTGAAGTGCTACGCAAATATGAGAGATGAAAAGATCTGATTCTGGAAGGTGACGCTTTTAATTTCTTCTCGTTCTTCTTCCTGAGTACTGGGAGGCATTTCAAAGGAATTTTTTTTATCTCGATTAAAGTTTCATCTTTTTACGATATTATCAACGTTTATTCAGACACATGTTAATATATAAATTACATGCAGTTTTTCAAAAGATTTTAATAACATACATATTAATAAATATAATATACAATATTGGGTAATAAATGTTTTTTTAAGAAAACAGGGTATTTGTAAAACAAGTAACGCAGTAAAAAAAGTACTTCAAGAGGTTCAATAGAGGCCCTGTGTCAAAAGGCGGCAGACTACTGAAATTTAATAAGTCTCGAATTTAGAGTAATTTTAATATTTATACCATTTATGAACAATATTTTCCGAATAATCTGTAGTTCGATAATAATAATAATAATAATAATAATAATAATAATAATAATAATACGTACTAGTCAAATATAATTTTTGTTTTATTAAATAGAAAATTTGTTGGTATTCTGTTCATGTTGTGATAGGTAGCTAACTTTTTTATTCTTGTATAAAGTGCGTGCTGAAAAGTTAAATCCCTAGCCTCTGCCTGAGGGCCCTTGAGCGGAACTGATGGGATAGTCCCTTGCTTACTTCCGGAAACAAAAAAATTAGTTTACTGACCTCCTCCACGTGCTCTCATGCAATTTTAAAAACGTTTTCTTTGACAATAAATGTATTTATTTCACCAAATGGATCGCGTGCGAACGTTTCTCTCGTTGGTTGCGGTGACGGTCCCTTGGGCGACTGGGACGCCGTTACGGGAGAAAGGTTACGCTGAAGGGAAGACGTTTGTGCCTTTGGAAACGTCTCGATCAACTTCTTTTTCGTTCCTCTGTACTTTTACTGTTTCTCATGCTTCTGGCGTTTCATTTAACGACAATTACACTGATTTATTTGTAAAAACATTTATTATTTACTATGATGTTTTATGTATTTGTTTGCGAAAGTGATGATTTGAGCCTCGGATTGTTTTGAGCACATATTATATTATACTATTGAAATCCGATTTATTTTGGCAACGTATATTGTTTGACTGCACAATATTTTAGTTTTAATATGAAATATTATTTCTGATGAATTACAACAGAAGCATTCATAATGTAAAACACATTTAATTAAATAAATAGTTGATAACTTACGACCTTATATGGACGAATAATATTTTTATTTTGTTAAGAACTCTGTACGTTTGGACGTGGATTTACTCCGTCGTCATGTCATTCACGTTGAAACGTACAGAGTTCTTAACAAAATAAATATATTATTCGTCCATATAAGGTCGTAAGTTATCAACTATTTATTTAATTACATTACATGAGGGGCGTTAATAGTAGTAAGACATATTTACTTACCATTATCAATTTTCTAACTTTTCTTTGCTGAATGGCACCCACTTCCAGACAGTTTGATAGTAAAAGATTCTTTCTTAATTCTTTTTTTACGCTGCCCATCGTGCGAGAAGAGCACCGAGTTTAAAAACCTCGCCAACAGAAGAAGATTATCACGCGTTTGCCGTATTCTCATTTTCAAGTGGTGCAGAGATGAAGACGCTGGGGTATAAGTTGTTCAACACGGGCGGAATGTCGGCCACTCATTCAAAACACAACGACATAAACACTTTCATTTTACGATGGTTCATTTCCACTAAAGAAAAAAATTTCCCCGTTTTCTCTCATTCGGTGTATTACATTCCGTTTCTATCATTGTTCACAATTATTATTATTATTATTCTCATATATTAGCAGTCTGCGTCCCTGGAGGTGGTACATTTGTGGTGTTAACCCCTAAAACAAAAATTGGTCAGTTTTCATTTATCTATTCTCGTGAAACTTGATCCACGTGATTTTCTGTCCGGAAAATCGTGATTACCGAAATGCACGTTCCACCAACTTCCATTTACGAGAAAATAGCGATTTACGCTCAAACGCTCGGGGACTCTTCGATTACTAGCACAAATCGTGATTTTCTTCAGTACTGCAAGAAATATGGCGTCCATTTTGTTTGTTTTCTAGTGATTCGATTTATAGGTTATGTTCAGTGGCACGAGGGAGGCCCGCTGCTGCCCGCGGTGTCTCTGGTGAGCAACAAGATGCGTTTTCCGCCAGTCATGTGTCTTCAAGTTACCCATAATGCACTGTAAAACTACTACCAACGTAGAGAATTCTTCAGAAACCTTGATTTACAAAATCGACGATTAGTTTTGCATAAAATGTAATTGCGATTATTCTACATTCGTGAATTTGAGCCTTAGAATCATATATGTATTCTAACGGGCATCCCTTCACTGACCTCGTGCTCTCGGAAGTATGCCGACGATGTCCCATTGAAGGGCACGTTCCCCTTCGCAATCGAAGATGGAAAACGTTTTCGCATTCGAGAGAGAGATTCCCTTCAATGGAAGCTCGAACCATGTGACATGAATTTGAATGCAAACCTTCTCACATCACAAAAGTTAACGCGTCACAGCAGCGCGTTTTCCTCCATGTATATTTTATTCTGAGGCGTCTGTTGTTTCTTTACTTGTCTTAACTTTTTCTCACAACCAATGACAATCTACGACACATAATTACATACTTAGTTCAGGTTTCTCAGATTATCTATTTTATTATTGTGTACATTAATTCTGTAGTCCCATCCTGGCCCGGGTTTTTCTTCGTTTTTCCTTCGGGTAGAGGCGGATTTCTTATACAGGTTCTCTAGACTTTGTCTAGGGGCGTGTTTATTGTAACAATAAATCGTGAATTTAGTGTTTTTTCAACTCTTATGATTTTTAAACACTATACTCAGAATAATCTATAGTTCGATAATAACTTGTACATGTAAATTTACAAACATATTTGCGTTAAATTACAAACATATTGACATTATATATGTATTATAACTCATAGCTAACTTTTTATCTTATCGAGGAACTTTTGCAAAAAAAAAAATTGAATCCGCCTCTGCTTCAGGGCCTTTGATCGGAATTGATGGGATGGTCCCTTGCTTGCTTCCGGAGAGTAAATTAGTTTATTGTCCTCCACGTGGTCATACGCACTCTGTACTGTTTTTTGACAATAAATTTATTATTATGAAAATTCTAAATCAAACCCTGCTGCGTCTGTGTGTCAGAATTTTAGACGAACAATTTCATTTACTATTTTACCATTATCACTTCACCTTCATTAGGTTTTTTAAAAAGTCAGTAAGACATTCCTCTCTGTTACATGTGGTAAAGTAGTAAATGATATTGATCGTCTAAAATGGTTTTTTTTTGTGGGGCTTTTGGGCTCGTCAACATCAAAGGTCATAAGAGCCCTTAAAAATTGTACAGGTAGGGAAAATGCAGTTACGCACTAGGGAGAGCCAACATGACTCTCCCCGCGTGTGGGACTCGCCGAATGACTCAGCCATACCCACTAAAAACCCTCCTGAACTACAACTCAAAACTGAAATCCCAACATATCTCACTTTACTAAAAACATTTAAAAAAAAGAAGAAGAAGAGGAAAGAGGAAAGAGGAAAATGAAAGATACCCTAACCCTAACAGCGTCGGAATCGAAAAGGACAAGAGGTGACCAAGGAAGGTCAGAAAAGAGAAAGGAAGGAGCATCGCACAAGTAAGTGGAAGCAATGCCAAACTCAGCTCGGGGCCCCGTGTTCGTCAAACACGTACTTACTAGATGTTAGTCCCCTGGGGTGAGGTAGGAAAATGAAAGATACCCTAGCCCTAATGGCGTCGGGATCGAAGTCTAAAATTGTAACACACAGACTCGGCAGAGATTTTGATAGTGAATTTTAATACATAATTTACATAGGAATAACACCCATCATAGGAAGAAGAAAATTTCGATTTTCGTTAAAATCAAATTCATTAACGACAGAAACAAATAAAATTGGGATATTCTTTGGTGTCGCTTTTATATATTTCTGGAAGCAACATATTTTACGGGGCCGTAAAATATTTACATTTCACGCCTCTACAGAAAACACAATAAGAAGTAAAGAGAGAGCAGCGGAAGGAAAATAGCTCATCCATTGTCCATCTCTCTTTCATTCTCTCTTCCTCTTTCTTTCCCTTTCTCTCACTCTCTTGAATAGAATCTACCGTCCTTGAACCGGTATGAAATTCGCCTTTCGATATCTTGACCCGCGACTACCTCAAACCTTTAATAATGTTGAGTGTGAAACGATAGGAACTGCGCGACGTTGCAATGAAGTCCCTGACGACTTTACTTTGGAGATACGGGTCGGGTTCCTTCAACGTCTCGAAATCGTTGCATCAACGGCTGTGTGGTTGTCAAAGTGTAATACGATCACGCAGGTTATGCCTCAGCGTATTTATGATTGAACCGAAAAAAACGTGACATATTTAGCTCCACGGGAAAAAAAATTGCATTTCAAAATATCCTAGTCATGTGTTGAAAAAAATATAAAAATGTCAATAAATTGTTTCCTCCGCGTAACAATGAAGGCGGAAAAATACTAAACGTCTTCACTTAACCTTTTGTTAATCCGCCTCAAAATGATTCATCATTCAAATATACATACGAACCGTTTATTTCGTAAAAAATTAATTAGTTATATGTAGTTTGATTTTTTTAGTGCAGAATGTTTTTCAATACGACACAAATTCATTTAAATATATTTAGAAATCCACACGAATTTAATTGATTTTGCTCCAACTTGACGGGAAAATGGCGTAAACCTGGAGACGCATCGCATCGGCTCTCAATAATATCACTCCCGCTCTGGACATAAAACGCGCTATCGACCGATAAACGTGTTGGCCTTTGATCTCCTCGCTGAACATATCTCTAGCGAACATATCAGTTAGGAGCTTAATAGAGTCAGCCGCAGCGAAAGAGGGCCACTCGACAGCGACAACAACTGTTGATTGATTTTTCTTAGTTTTTGTGTATTTCATAATGATTACAAAACGATCCCGGATTTGTTGTACGAACTTTAGGGGTTGGTACTTCGTGTTTGCGCCCCAAAACATTAAACACTACACCGTAGAAGATTGTTACAGCGCCAACCCTTAAAGTTTGTACAGTGAATGTGGGATCACTCTTTATCACCCATCCTGGCAAACCGGGTTTTTCTCCGGTTTTCCTTCGGGTAGAGGCGGATTTCTTATAGGTTCTCTAGACTTTGTCTAAGGGCGTGTTTATTGTAACAATAAATCGTGAATTTAGTAGGTTTTTTTTTCAACTCTTATGATTTTTAAACACTATACTCAGAATAATCTATAGTTCGATAATAACTTGTACATGTAAATTTATTGCGTAAAATTACAAACATATTGACATTCTATTAGTATTGTAACTCGCAGCTAACTTTTCATCTTATCTAGTAATTTTTGCTGAAATTTTTGAATCCGCCTCTGCCTTAGGGCCCTTGATCGGAATTGATGGGATGGTCCCTTGGTTGCTTCCGGAGAGTAAATTAGTTTATTGTCCTCCACGTGGTCATACGCAGTTTGTACTGTTTTTTGACAATAAATTTATTATTATTATTAAGAGAGAATTTTCACTGCATTCCTTACAATCTTCGATGAAATCAATTATGTTCAATAGAGTGGAACACAATTTATTTCCGCGGAGATCAATGCGTCTAAAAGCGGAAACACAACGGGGTGGTTTCGCATCGCGTCGACGCCTGTCCGCTTGAGCGGTGACGGGGGTGGGTGGGTGGCTGGGTGGGTTTGGGTGAGTGGATGTGGCGCGTCACGGCAGCGTGCTAGCAGCCGGCGCAGCGCGGCGTAACACAGCGGGTGGTGATGGTGGTCAAGGCGGAATGCTACGGTTGCTGTTGACAAAAAGGTTAATTTCCTGGTGGCGTGCGACCTGGTGATAAGATACTTGGCTTTTACGTTCTCCCACAGACACACGAAACGGACTTAAAGTCATCTCCATCGATACTCATCTCTATATAGTAGTTCCCCCCCCCCATTAAACCTCAACTCTTAACAGATAAAATTGAAGTTGATAAATGGCATATTTAGTCAAAGAATTACCAGATGATTAATTGTTATTAGTTTTATAATATTTATTGTTATTAATAATACCAGATTAAGAAAATTAACAATTCCATGTTAATAGCTTTAATAAATAATTGTTATTGTTGTTAATAATATCGGATTGTTAATTTTTAATTGTTTATTTGACGCATTTTATTTTAAGGTATTAATGATAAAAATTTGTCTAGTAAAACCATAATTTTTTATCAAAAATGCTCCCAGGTTAGCCTCCTTGATTACGGTCTAGATCCGCCACTGCTCAGCACTATCCCATTCACGAACCAACTAATCAGGGAAACCAACTAAAGAGGAAAACTACGAAACAGAACAAAAACTGTGCGGTTAATTTAATCCTGGAAAATGTACTTCGGTGGAAAGCGAACATAGAATGAAGAAAGAAAATCACATCAGTTCGAAGCAGACAAGTATCTATTCTTTCCGTGTCACCTTTCCACACGTGGGGTGAATTTTGATGACGAGTCGAGAATCGAATCCGAGACTCCTACTTTGATCGCAAGGGGTGTTAACTGCCTTCCACGATTGTGCACCGTTTCCATCCAGACCTAAACCCCAGAAGACCCGAGAGAGATCCTCAGACAGGAGATAAGTGAACCAGGCGTCTCACTATGCTGTGTGCACTTAATTTACCGGTTTCACACGTACCTACGCGTTAAGGTTCGTTAAGTACATATTTCTTCCGTGTTCCCTTTCCACACGTGGAAAAGACGTGTGATAACTTTCAATCAGGTGAAAATAGCGATGAGTCGGGAATCAAACCCGTGACTCCTGCTTTGATGGCAGGGATATTAACCACTACTCCACCCAAAATTAGGTTTGTGCGTGGAAATGGTGTACAATTGCGGAAGATGAACGGGTGGTGTAGAGGTAAACACCCCTGCGACCAAACTCCCGGGTTCGATTCCCGGTTTGAAGTCATTTTCTCCTTACTTTAAGTTATCACGGATTCTCCATCATTATAATTCCCTTCAGCAAGAATACGAAAGATAAAAAAAAAATTTCTTTACTCCTGTTTGCCACAATCTATACGTGATACTCGCTCTCAATATTCCTCTTCGAATCTCATGAGAGGAGAATCGCTCTATTTTCAATCGACTTCAGTCAAGTATAGATTTTTTTATCTCTCCTCGAGAAAAAAAAACGAATCTGGTTCATGGTTCATCTGTCCAAAACTTTATCTCCTTTCCACTTCAGCTAATGCTCAATTTTTTTTTTTTTTTGGGGGGGGGGCTTTAGGGCTCGTCAACATCGAGGTCATTAGAGCCCAGCTAATACTCAAGGCTAATGCTCAACGCCTGAAGTGCTTCATGACTGTGTGATACGAATGGCTATATAGAACAATAACGTTTGTCCTATTCAGATTAGTATACTATATGGATTTTTCTGGGGTACCTAATAAATGTATACATGTCATTTCATAATTATCTCATAAAAAAAGTGGGTATTTCACATTCATTCGTGAATGCAGGTATATTCCTACAGGTAAAAAACACTATAAGTATTAAATCCACCACTGCCCTTAGCCCTTGATCGAAATTGATGGGATGGGCCCTTGCTTCCTTCCGGAAAGTAAGTATTTTTATTTTCCTCCGTGGTAGTACTCATTACCAACTGTTTTTTGTTTTTTTTATATAAACATTTATATTTTTTAAATTTCTCTTTGATCTAAACTTCTAAACTAAACACTTATCTAAACTTCTTATTTCTAAATCTAAACTTCTTATTTAAAAGATAGATATCAACAGGTAGAAATATCCTATACTAAAAATAAAATACTTCAGCGTTCTTTCAGAAACAAAGCCACTTACTTGCGGAGTACCCCAAGGATCAATTCTCGGCCCTACACTCTTTTTATTGTATGTGAACGACATGTCATCATCCACATCAGATTGCAAAATGGTTCTTTTTGCTGATGACACTAATTTACTACGTAAACACGACAATGCTCAAAACGTTTTGTCTAACCTTTCGACTTGGTTCCATGCAAATCGTCTCATTGTAAACACTGACAAAACAGTGTCTATGTCATTTCACAATAGTATCACAAAATCTTTACCCCAGGTTTCTCTTTCTTTAAACGGAACACAATTAAAAACTGTTACAAATACAAAATTCTTAGGTCTCCATATTCAAGACAACCTCAAATGGAATTGTCACATTGACAATCTTAATTCCCAATTAAGCAAATTGTGTTACGCATTCCGAACCTTAGTTAACGTTGTTAGTCCACGTATTTCCCGTTGCGTTTATTTTGCAAACGTTTACTCCCATTTACGTTACGGCATTACCTTCTGGGGTAATTCCGGTCAGAGTATTCAAACTTTCAGAATTCAGAAGAGGATAGTTCGGATAATTTGAAAATCTCACCCCCGAAACACTTGTAAACCATTATTCAAGGAATTAAATATCTTAACACTTCCCTGCATTTATATTTATGAAACGGTCGTGTTTGTTAAGACCGAATTACTGAAGTGCCACCCTTGCTTTATACGAAACAGTCTCGTTCACGAACACTATACACGCAATAGTAGTAATATTCATCGCCCTAGAGTGTCAACCACTCTTTGCCAAAAGGGACCATACCATTCGGGAATCGTTCTATATAATTCCCTGCCCAAGAATATAAAAGATATTATGAAATTGAATATCTTCAAATCCGCGGTTAAAAACTACCTCCTGCACCAGTGCTTCTACACTGTAAAAGAATTTATTGATTTTAATAAAAGTTAAATTCGTCTTGTACTTTATCACGCCATTGCTGTAGCACTTTTTAAATAACTTATAACAATTTCAAAAACTATTTTCTTGCATGATTGTGTTGCCGTATGGCTCATATTAATTTAGTTTTATGTGTACTCAACTTTGGCACGGTTGTGTACATTAATTCTGTAGCCCCATCCTGGCCCGGGTTTTTCTCCGTTTTTCCTTCGGGTAGAGGCGGATTTATCATACAGGTTCTCTAGGCTTTGTCTAAGGTCGTGTTTATTGTAACAATAAATCGTGAATTTAGTGGGTTTTTTTCCCTTCAACTCTTATGATTTTTAAACACTATATTCAGAATAATCTATAGTTCGATTATAACTTGTACATGTAATTTTTTGCGTAAAATTACAAACATATTGACATTCTATTAGTATTATAACTTGCAGCTAACTTTTTATCTTATCTAGGAACTTTTGCTGAAATTTTTGAATCCGCCTCTGCCTTAGGGCCCTTGATCGGAATTGATGGGATGGTCCCTTGCTTGCTTCCGGAGAGTAAATTAGTTTATTGTCCTCCACGTGGTCATACGCAGTTTGTACTGTTTTTTGACAATAAATTTATTATTATCTAGCTTACAATGTGTCCATAAGATTATTATATTTAATTACAGCACATTATTCTACAGCGATATATCAAATAAAAATTTGAACATCAACATTCTATTTTGTTCAAGTGAAACTTCTTAGCAACGCTAGATTACTTTTTTACCGTTTTTTTCGTAATATCTGTAAGCACGACGAGCAACTTGAAATAGGAGAGGAATGGTAGATAGACTTTATACGTTAGAGAAACATTCGTTAACTTTGGCAAAATTTATATGTTATATACTTGTAATACACTAAAATAATTCACACCCATTCTGTGTTGAAACTTAACTTCCTTCGGGCGTCCCACGTGGCACTACATTTTTTTAGAACTAACATCACTTTAAACCGATAGTGTCTTTGGTATTTATTTTTATATTTTCTGTTTACACTTTTAGGTTATTTTACTATTGTTCTTTATTAATAAATTTTCCAAATTTTCTTAATTTTCTACAGTTTACTAACTGAAATACAAAATATATTTTAAGTAAATACGTTTTCTAATAACAGGTCACATGAGGACAATATATTGAAGAGTATGGAAAAAAGTGACAACAAATAAGTTGTTCTCAGCAAACTTCTCATATTTGTCACTTACAGAAACGAAATTATGAACAAAATCACTTAAAATATTTTATCTTCGATGGTTTTAATAGTCTCAAAAATTATTTTGGATTCGCCAGTTTTCGAGTAAAATGAATCAAGAATCTGATAATATAGCAGAACATCTTTCAAGAGCACGGGTAAGGGAACTGGCAGTTCCTCTGGGTAAAACAAACAATAACAATATCTTTGCGATTGGAACATTTACTACAAAATCAAGAAAATTACTTTTCCTTTATTATCCGATAATTTCTTATTGTCTTATTCCTGTTATTTCTATTTATCTACACCTATTCTATTTACATAACTTCGTAAACCCAATGGCCATTCAGTACGTGAATTTTGGTGGATTGACTCCTACAGATTCGAGAATTCTTAACCCAAGAAACAATGAAATAGAAGAAAGCAACTCATTTGCAGTTTGAGTGTCCGAAATTCGACTCAACTATAGACGCAGTAAAATAATTTGTCTGCTACACTTAAAGATTGGTTTATTGTTTCAAAAAGCTTGAATAATATTTAGCTGTATAAATGGACCAAGGAGACAGAATACACTTTTGGTAAACTGAAATGAAAGATATGATAATGATAAAACACACAGGAGGACAGCAAGCGTACTGCAGACACGAAAATACATCAATTTCTGTGTACAACGAAATTACGTTTTACGTCATTCATAAGACTGATATGTCGATATATGTCTTGAAATAATATTCTGAATATTTATTTTACTGCCAAATCTGAAATAAAAGTCAGTAATAAGTTCATCTAGCGACTTCGAGCACGAACAGTGCAATAATGAAAATTAACTTAAAGATAACTTGAACTCAAAATTGACAAATAGTTACTTAAAAATCGTCTCAGAGGAAACAATTCCCGTTTTATTACACTCCTCGTCAAGAATCCGTATAGAGTGGCTACGTCGATACGAAGACAATAGATCGCGAGGACATAAAATGCAGTCGTAAAGAGAATGAAGATGTTACAAGACACCCAGGCAGATGCCTCGCGTGTGATCCTCGTCACACGTTTAATAGAGTTTACGACCTTCTTATCCTCGTGTATCGATACTTATGACTGCGTCGGAGATTCCGCAAGTAGGAGGCCGTGAGATACAGCGTCGTTAAACAGCTCGGTATGCTTCTTCAAATGATATGAGAGATACCTCGGAATATGCGTATAATAATACGGTGTGGTTACGGTGATATAATTTTCAGTTTATATATATACATACACTGAAAATTCGATTAATTTTAAATACTAAAGAAATTGAATTTTAGTTCGTTTTGCTTATTTTACAACTAAAGCAGTTTTGAATACAAAACACACTAACTAACTAAATATATATATATATATATATATATATATATATATATATATATATATATATATATATA
>NNCF01126945.1:84684-104548 GCA_002313205.1 Laupala kohalensis
GTAACTGCATTTTCCCTACCTGTTCAAGTTTTTCGGGCTCCAATGACCTTTGATGTCGACATGAGCCGTAAAGCCCCACAAAAAAAATCCATGAATTTCGTTGAATTGTATTGTATTCAAAACCGCTTTAATTGTAAAATAAACAAAACAAACTAAAATTCAATTTCTTTAGTATATAAAATTAATCTGCAGTGCGTTGGCTGTCTTCCTATGTATTTTATCATTATCATATCGTTCATTTCAGTTTATGAAAAGTGTATTCTACGTCTGCTCGATCCATTTACACTGCTAACTATTATTCAAGCTTCTTGAAACAGTAACCTAATGTGAGAGTGTAGCAGACATAAATTATTTTACTGCGTCTATACCAAACTTTCAAGCGAAATACCGCTAATGCGAATGTAATGCATACTAATTCTACTTTACGTACAGAAAATTTAAGCAAAATCGTTGGAGTCGTTTTTGTGATATATTGAAAAGAGTACTTTGACCTTCATGTGAAGTACCCTATGTTTTTAAGTCAAAAGAGAACATTAGAGCGCGTGCATCGACGACAAGTAAATTCTACCGTAAATACGAAATGCGAATTAAATATATTCATCCGTTTACTCAGAATCGCTGTGCACAGACGTGCAGACGGACGGACGAACGTTATGCCAAAAACCACTTTTACTAACAGAACTCAAACCTACTTCACTTCCATGTTTTATAAATGATGGGAACTACCATCGCTGTCTTCCTTCATGTCACCAGAATTAAGAAAACTTTCTACTCGTTTGTCGTAAAACATTTTATGAATTCTGTGCATATCTATGGCGACTTAAGAAAATTTGTTGCATTATAACCACAAGACTAAGGTATTGTGAACTAAACATAATTAATAAAAATAAAAAACTCTATTGTCAAAGAAGCAGTCACAAACTGCGTATGACCACGTGGAGGACAATAAACTAATTTACTCCCCGGAAGCAAGCAAGGGACCATCCCATCAATTCCGATCAAGGGTCCTAAGACAGAGGCGGATTCAACATTTCAACAAATTCCTAACGACAAGAATAAAAATAGTAAGCTACGTATTATAATATGAACAAAATACAGACAAATTTGTATTTAATGAAACACAAAAAGTTCTTTTGGAAGTATGTATAATTATCAAGTTATAGAATATTTGGAAAATATTGTTTATAAACTATTGAAATTTCAATAAATTCGAGATTTATTATTTAAATAGAGAGAAGGGCTACATATCAAATACTTCCGAGCAAAATCGTAAAAGAATAATCCAAATTCCGTCACACTTTGTTCTGAAATGTTTTCCCTACCATGGAATGCCATGGGGGAACTTTAACGACAGACCATTCTGAAACCTTGGAATTTGTGGCGCAAGAGCTTTTATGTGTGTGCATGTATTAACTTTCTTCGATATTTGTGTTCTACAGCGGTCCATGTTGCTGCTACAAACATTCTGAAATTCAAGGAGCTTTAGTGCAACAGTACACGGAAGCCTGACAAAACACCGAAAGTATGGAGTTTCCGTATGGAGTTATAAATCTTCAGTTGCGATAAAAATTGCTTTAAAAAGAGAATTTATAGCCATTTTTTGTTATGAAACTGGCGATAATTCATAATAAAGTAGTGATATTATTATTGAATTGAACTATTGCTACGGATAGTTTCGAAATATTCCCTTGTAAATGTCCATGATTACTTTTTTAGCTTCATTTTTACTCCTCTATGATTATCAATTTCCAAACAAAGTAAAGAATTCTAAACATAATTTTTTTAAGAGATTGCAAACAATTGGTTGTTTGGATTAGAAAATAAGGAGACATTTTTAAATATTCATATGTCATATATGAGTGTATTAAATGAATGTGAAACAGGAAGATCGTATGTACGTTATTGCATGTTATGAATTGATGTTTTTTTCTGAAGTGAGACTTAAGTAAATAAATAATAAAACTTGATCGCTGTTGTACGCTTTTTTAACAAATCTACATAAATGAACCTCCAAACGGGTTAAACCTTGAAAAGTTGACCATTTATTTTCTAATGAAGAAATAAAACTGGAAGTGCTGTATGTGCTTCTTAGCGCTGCAAAATTGAAATTATAACATCATATTTATATGTGAGCTACAATCTCACAGCTGTACACGAAGAGACCAAATTTCTCCATACACTCACTAGCTCCGAAAGCGCAAGGCACGTGACGTCTTCCGAGAAACGTTGGTCAATTAAGAAACAGGACAAGATTAAGCTCAAGACTAAGTTAGTCAAATCACTCATATATTTGTTTTCTTTGTTATAAAACACATTTGTCTAATTGTTATAAAACACATGACGTTAATAATAATGATTAAAACATGATTTAATTTCTATCTATCAATTAATAATACTTTACAAACGATATTCAGGAATTCGCTTGACTCGTTTGAAATGTACAAAATCACTAAGTACAAACATGGCGACCAAGCGCAACGATATCTATGTGATTTATGCATCTCACCTTAGAAAGACTTTAAAAAGTTCTGTGAACTGTAGATAAAAATTGGTGCAAAATTTTCTACAAATCAAAGTAAACTGTCATAACTTTCATAATTCAAAAGTTGGTCTTATTTTGAAAATAAATTATTTATCCATAAGACGCAATGAATTTCAACATCAACTATAATTGTAATTATTTAATTTAAATAATGTGAGGTTATGTTTTTCAAGTTGAAATCACAATTAATACATGTTATTCTGCCGTTTTCAGTGACGACATAGGCAGTTTGTATTTGCTTTTTGACATATTATATATATCATATTGATACAGGAGTTGTACACAGTGTAGCCAACACTCTTACTTCACCATCGTCCATAAGAGTAAAATGATAAGAGTACCTTGCGTTGTTATGTTGGCAGTGCTTTCGGATTTCTCGAAACACAAATCTATCGCGAACATCAACCATCAATGAAATTAAATGGCTCTTACAGCGCTTTCCTGCTCTCTCTGCATCGAGCGTGTGGAACGAATATTACTTTGCGTTTTAGTTTGTTGTAATTAACTTTTTTACAGCAAACTGTCGATTTTGTGACCAGTATTAATATTTACTATAGTGCCTGCGAGTGAGTTGGCAATTTGTGTCGTGTAGCCATATTGCATTTTTTTTTCGATTAAATTACGTGCCATTGAGTAAAGGAACCTACGTCTTTTTTATTTCCTGACAATTCTATAAAAATGAGAGTAAAAATAAACTAATATGGTTTCTCTCAACACTTCCCAGAGCGAGAAACACAAATGACCTCTAAAGCGATCTCATCTCGACCACTACGAAGAGTCTTTTGGTTAAATTCAAGCTCCACTTTAGTCGCCAAAATACTCGTCGTCATGGGCCTCCCTTCTCTAACCGCATCCCGCCATCAACGGCGTCCTCCTCCTAACACCACACATATATTCTCATGTAACAAAAAAAAACAAACAAAAAAAAACAGTTCCACAAAAAGCGGTTTCACACAAAGGAGAACAAGTGGTTCGCTTCCGCCTGCAGCTTCCTAATTCTCCGGATACGCGATGAGTTATACAGCGTGATCCCGAATTCATGGCACAAACTTTAAGGGTCGGTGCAGGACATTGTAACAATCATTTATTGCGTACGAATGTGTGGGTGCAAGTGACGCGGTAAGGAAACAAAACCCACAAAAAATAAGAGAAGAAAGGAAATACAAAGTGCGTATTGACAAGTGCAATGTTCAAACTTGTTCAAAATGTTCAATAACTGTTCAAAATTGCAAAGTTCATCAAGAGTGATACATGCTTGACAGAGTGAGTGGAGCGATTGGCGCATTGACACATTCGAAGACGGAGCTACGGATATTCGAGCAGCGAGATCATGTATTTCCTGTGTTTGCCCCTCACCGCGCCACCTGCGCCCATACATTCCTACACAATAAATGATTGTTACAGTGTCCTGTGTCGACCCTTAAAGTTTGTACCATGAATTCGGGATCACGCTGTATTCCCATAGCGGCCAAAAGGAAAACTGAGTTTATTACAATTCTACTTCAATGCGCCTTTGTTTTGGGATTTATGAACTGAGGAGAGCAAATACAAAGAGTTCTGAGAAACAGACTGACTTTCGATTTAAGAAGAAGAGAGAGACTTTTTCATTTCGGTACGAGGAAAGAGAAATTAGATGTGAATGAGATTCAAAATAAAAATCGGGAGCATTTTCCCATAAGACCTGTGGCAGGACTCTGCTACTTCGATCGTCATCATAGACACTAGAGAACTTTTCTTTCTGAAGAGTTTCAATACAAAAAGAATAATTTTGATTCCTTTGAAAATAAGCTCGTATTAGGGGATTAAATTAAAAATAAATATTTGGTATTAAAATTGGAATATTCCGTATTTCTGCGACATAACTAAAATTATATATCATGGTACTACAGTTAGTAATTTCAATAACGCTGGTTTTCCATAATTAACAATAATCTGCACTCTTTTTCCTACAACTTCTCATAGCATTTTAGTAGGCGTTGGAGTTAAAATAAAGTAAATTTGTGTATTACTAAAAAATTGAAAATTTTGCAATTCCGATTAAAAATAGTCCTCATCACTACGAATGAATTATTTTGAAAAATATTACAATTTAATAATCTGATTTATAATGCATTATATAACATTTCAATATTTTTCAAAATGTATTTTATTTCATACTACGGTTCTAAAACTGTTGGTTGCAGACACTCCTCGAAAAATAGATCTTGTCCTGCTTAACGCTAATTATATTTTCATTCCATATAGAAGAAGAATAAAAAATATCTTACCATATTGATGGAATGTGTCTGAAGCGTGTTGTCAAATCAAAGCTGCATATTGGTCAATAAGTAATCGGCGCCATGAACGCACACTAGAAGCTTTCAACCCTGTGTCAAAGTGCAGCTCTAAAACACTTTAGTCACACACTGCGAGACGCAATGCCTTTACTCTGTGCTTCCAAGGCACTGAACGACAAACTACGGAAGCGGCTGTACACGCTCCAATATTCCCTTTTCCCCTTTGCACTGCTTCAACAGCCCTGAAGTTTACTAAGCTGACAAGAAATAGTGGTCACAAGATCCAGTTGAAACTAACATGGGAACTCTCAACAAGCGCAAGTCGAAAATGGTCCGATTCTTTTTATGCTGAGACATATTGACTATCAAGAAGTCCTGTCAAAATATTTGCAACGAATAGCACACTGGAAGGCACTCAAAATAAAACGAGAAGGTTGCCAATTTTTGTTGTCTACTTTTCACTCACACTTTAGACAAGCGTGAGAAAAGACAGCTCTTTTCATTACAGACTGCCTTAAGTTTCGCATCGTGTGCCGTAATAACATATCTTAATCTCGCTATAACAACACAAACATCTATCACTTTAGAACTAAGATTTTTCACACATTTGTGAGTCCTCAAATAAAATTTTTCCCTTTTCTCGGTGTCAAACTATCCGAACAAGTTTTGCAGAATACATGTGCTTAAATATCATTAACACACTATTTTCCCTTAATCAAAATGTTTCAGATGTACAATGAATACGCATTTTCGAAAAGAAAATATTCGGACAAAGATATAATTTAAAGCCATCCATAAACACGTCAAAAAAATTAATAAATGGGTGAATAGTAAGTAGTACTGATAATTTATTTCTCTATAATATCCGCCGAAATGGGGGAAAAAAAAGTTGAAATGAATTGTGATGTACCTTTTAACGTCCTCCTGTATGTAACTTATATTATAAACGTTTTGAAAAAGTAAGGTTTGGCTCTGTCAGGATTTGAATAAAATTATAGAACTTAAATTTTAATTAAACTCGTCTACAAATACAGAGAAAGGAAACTTAAACATGGAATTGAAAAAGAAGGATAGATACAAAACTAAAGAAATTTATTGCTAAATAAACAGCACCAAACTGCGTACGACCACGTGGAGGACAATAAACTAATTTACTCTCCGGAAGCAAGCAAGGGACCATCCCATCAATTCCGATCAAGGGCCCCAAGAGAGAGGCGGATGCAAACATTTTAGCACTTTACTCGTAACAATAAAATTAGTTACACATTGTTATAATATTAACAGAAAACCAACAAAGAATTGTATTTAATAAAACACGAAAAAAGTATTTCACAAGTACTTGGTATTATTATCAAGCTATATATAGATTATTCCGAAAATGTGGTTTATAAATTGTTACTATTCTCTAAATAACTTTAATAATAATAATAATAATAAATTTATTGTCAAAAAACAGTACAAACTGCGTATGACCACGTGGAGGGGAAAAAACTAATTTACTCTCCGGAAGCAAGCAAGGGACCATCCCATCAATTCCGATCAAGGGCCCTAAGGCAGAAGCGGATTCAAAAAATTCAGCAAAAATTCCTAGATAAGATAAAAAGTTAGCTGCGAGTTATAATACTAATAGAATGTCAATATGTTTGTAATTTTAAGCAAAATACGAAATTTTAAATACGAAATTTATTATTTTAATAGATGCCGCCCCTAAAAAAGAGTTTTGAGAGTCTATGTACAAAATACGCTTGTATCCGAAAGGAAAACTGGAGAAAAACCCGGGCGAGGATGGGGCCACAGACTTAGTACACAACAGTGCCAAAGTCGAGTGCAGATAAAGCTTATATGAATAATAAGAAAATAATAATAGCCTCTATGAAAACAATTTTGAAATGTAATCTATTCTAACAATGGTATGATAAATTACAACATCAATAGACGTATTTAATATTTAAAATAATAATTAAAAATAAACATTATATGGGAAATAGAAATCCATTTTAACTCTTATTAAAATCAGTTATTTCTTTTATATTGTAGAAGCAATGGTAAAGTGTATTCCTTTTAACAGATGATTTGAAGAGGTTCAATTTAAAAATATCTTTTAAGTATTTGTAGACAACGATTCCGGAATGAAATTGTCCTTTTTGGCAAAGAATGGTTGACACTCTAGGACATGAAGCGAGTATGACCCTAGGATACCTCCTTTACTCATTTGGCGTTTAACTGAGTGTGTCTGGGATACGTTAGTCCGGACGTTGAGGAATACGTTAATCCTTCACAATCTCATTTGCGACAAACTCCGGTGCCTGTCCAGTTCTCTCCCCACGAAACCCAACTCCCTCTCAGATGGAGATTCACAGTGACAAATTTCCTGGTGATAAATGATAAAAAGAAGTGACAGAATTCCATGACAGGTCATCAGACAGAAAGCATGTTAGCACAAGATGTGTGGCCTTGAATCGCATTTAAAGTCAAACCAGAACTCCCAGTTAATTTACAAACAATACAATAATATAGTTCAAACTATATCCAGGAACTCATTTGAAACGCATAAGAGAGCATGTATAGTACAAACATGGAAGCGGCCGAGCGGAACGGTTCCGTCATTCACGCCTCATCTCACCACGGAAAAATTAAATTTCTATCTCAGATGTCTGGTGACTTGTAGATAAAAATACTATAAATCAAGGTAAACTTCCATTGCTTTCTTGATTTAAAAGTTGGTCTTCTTTTCAGAATGTTTTCTCCATAACACATCAATTATGTTAGCAAGTATTAGATTTAAATTGTGAGGTTAGGTTTAAATGTTTTTCACGTTGAAATCACAATAATTACGTGTTACTCTGTTTATTTTATGTCGATTTAAGGTATGTCAGTGTCTTCCTTCTACCTACGCACGTACTGCCCTATCACACGAGGCCTAATCCCTCTTAGAAGAGAAATAACTAAACTATTGTAGTGACTTTTATCAGTTTCTTTTGCCGATAGACATCTTTAAGGTATTATGTGCGTCAGAGCGGCTACACTTAAGGCGCAAAATTTTGAATTATTTTACTTCAAATTACTACGAGCTTACAAAGAGAAACTTCGCGGGTTTATGATTTTCGATTGGCTTAACGTAGCGAAAAGAACTACTAATTTACTCTCCGGAAGCAAGCAAGGGACCATCGGAATTGATGGGATTAGTTTTTAGTTTTTAGTTTATTTTAGATTAGTAAATTAGTTTTTTTTCCCTCCACGTGGTCATATGCAGTTTGTACTGTTTTTTGACAATAAATTTATTACTACAACACACCAAATGGAAATAGGGAACAATGGCGTTAATATTTTCACACCTCGCGCGCCATTCGAAGAATAATTCACCAAACACTGCGGAAAATACGGAAATGGTAGCCGCATCAGAAGACTGAAGACAATGTGACCCTTGTGGAAGGAAGAGTCAAACGACAGTCTAAATTCATAATAATAATAATGAGACTTATTCATTATCGAGTTTTAAAATCACTAGATAATTCTCCTCCTTCGACAGAAACAAAATCAGTTGAGTGAATTATTAATTAACAAGAACTACTTTGGGGAATATTTCCAAGTTATGAGAATAGTAGACAACTTGACTTTTTAGTCAAAAACGCGATGCACTTAATTACATGAATAACAACTGCAGATCTCCAAAGGGGCGAGAAAAGTAATGAAGGTAAAATCTGACGCTTTCTTTTACATTTTTTTTTTTTGTATACGTCGTGATAGTGGATGTACATTTTGTTGGAAAACTCAAGGAAGCTTTTTCTCCTTTCCGAGGAACACAAAGTGTCACTTCATTTCGAAAATTAAATAAACTGTAAGTTAATTTCAATTTTGGGTTTATCCCCTAGATCAAACTGGTACTTTATAAGCAAAAATTATAAATGGATACGAAAGGTTTTTTTTAATAACAAACAGCGGGAGGATGATGACGGACATTTGTAATATGGGATGAAGTACGGTAAACATTCATTGGGTTGAGAATGAGAAGGGAAAATACGAAAGAGATAAAAAAAGAGAAAAAACTAAAAAAACGGATAAAACGGAAAATGATAATACTAATATAAAGATTTTAAAGACAGAAAATAAGAGTGAAGATAAGGGACAACGAATGGAATTAAGTTACGAAAATGAGGACAAAACAAGAGGGAGAAATGTGGTCATAAAAAGAGGAAAGATGATTAAAAATGCGTAGAAATGCACGACACTTCATGCGGATAGAAAATAACGTTAATAATGGTAAAGTCACGCATCCTACTAAGGAAAATAATAAGGAAAAGAAAAACACAAAGAAGAATGAAAAAAATAAGACAGAAACGGAAGGAGAAGGAGCGAAGGTATTTTGAGTGTCTTTCTTAGCAACTAGATGATTTGTATAAACTTGATTCTCAGTAGACAGAACAGAAGCACCAACGTTTCGGCCATCATGCTGCGGGGCCTCAAGGAAGACCATGTCAGAGAGTCGTACTACGTCTAAGTCGCTGTCGTTCTCTGCCTAAGAGTGTCTGCCTTAGTGTCTGCCTACTCTCCGACATTGTCTTCCTTGAGGCCCCGCAGCATGATGGCCGAAACGTTGGTGCTTCTGTTCTGTCTACTGAGAATCAAGTTTATACTGACTCCAGTCGCGGAAGCCTACGTTCATATTTTTATACACGTGTGTGATGTGTGTTATTATATATAAAAAATAGTGAAGAACAACAACAACAAACAAAATAAACTCTATACCAGCAAGAGATAGTATATTTTTATTTCATTATTACATAAAAAGTTATTCTAGTTAAGAGCTAGCACAAATTCCAATAGATGAACGATATCCAAATTACTTTTCTTTGCGTGCCGTAGCTACTCCTGAACCAGCGTTGAACCCGGGATCCCGTGCGCTGTGACGCACGGCAGTTTGCGCTTGTGCCGAGGAGAGCGCTGAATACTCGCAGGACGAAGCTGCTAGAGTTCATCAAATTTTCACCGCTTGGTGGTCCCACGACTGCAGTATCAACAGTGGAGAGGGCTGGTTCACTAGCCCTCGGGAGAGGAAAGACGTAGGGTTATCCGACGTCAGGGGTGGATTCAAATAAATAAAATTTATTGTCAAAAAAAGCAGGTTCAAACTACGCATGACCACGTGGAGGACAATATCCTGGCCCGGGTTTTTCTCCGGTTTTCCTTCGGGTAGAGGCGGATTTCTTATACAGGTTCTCTAGTCTTTGTCTAGGGGCGTGTTTATTGTAACAATAAGTCGTGAATTTAGTGGGTTTTTTTCAACTCTTATGATTTTTAAACACTATACTCAGAATAATCTACAGTTCGATAATAATTCGTACTTGTATTTTTTGCGTTAAATTACAAACATATTGACATTCTATTAGTTTTATAACTCGCAGCTAACTTTTTATCTTATCTAGGAACTTTTGCTGAAATTTTTGAATCCGCCTCTGCCTTAGGGCCCTTGATCGGAATTGATGGAATACGTCCCTTGCTTGCTTCCGGAGAGAAAGAAAACTAAGACAAGACATTTTTTTCTAGTTTTTCCACACTTTTTTTCATACTTCCTGACTTCGAAATGGAAAAGTAAAAAATCCAATTCAACATCTTAATATACATTAAGGAGCAAAGTTTCAGACTTTTTTTTTACAACTTTAATAAATAAATTTCCAAAATGCTGGAGTATAAATTCAATGCCCTCTACCAGGTTTGTACTTGATATAAGAAAGAAAAAAGTTTGTCAAGTTTATTTTCACAAAGAAATATTTTCTTTGTGATGTGCACTGTTTTCATGTAATATATCGAAAAACAAAACGACTGGACGATTTTTTAATTTTTTTAGGTTTTTCGAATTTCCCGAACTTTTCCGAGGGGACAAATTTGAAATTCATAATAGGATCCCTCAAAATACAGAAACAAAAAATCTCTACTTCTCCCAAACTTTCCGGGTAGAAGCACCTACTTCGGATTTTTTATTATAGACCCCTGACTTCCGGAAGGTACAAAACAAATCTCAGAAAAAACACAGTTATCACCATTGGATTTGTCGTTTTGTTTTCCATATACACAAGTGAAAAATTTGTTTTCACGATTAAAGATTAATTTTTTAAAACCTATAATGTTTCAAAAAGCGTGATATTTTTACAGTTTTCGCTGATACGTCAACTTCATTACTTCTTATAAAATAAACTAAGATTGACAAAAATAATTCTTACTCAGCGAATGATACATACAAAAAGTACGAGTTATTAATTATTTTCGAAAACACTCCTAAAACGACCAGACGCATATTAAGAAATAAAATTTGTGCTGTCGTACACAGAAGAATGTCATGATCACGTTACAATTGAATATAAACGTTTAAAACTATTTACTCATTCTCCATCAATTGACAAATAAAACCATGTTTTGAATATTCGGCCAGAAGTGCATTTTAGTCACGCGCTGCCACTGTAGTCATTGCCGTATTCAGTCAACAGACTCGACTCACAGCTGACAAAACTATACCAGTCAGTGCAGTGATACGCGCGGCAACAATGCGCGGGACTCAAATCCATCGCTGCTCGCTAATTGAAAACATGGTTTAACTTATCACTCGCTGGAGGTTACATAAATAGTTTTAACCGTTTATATTCAATTGTAACGTGATCATGACATTATTCTTTTTTGCGACAGGATAAATTTCATTTCTTAATAACGTGTCTGATTGTTTTAGCAGTGTTTTCGAAAATAATAATTCATACATTTCGTATGTAGATGCTTGAAATTAATAAATGTAGTCAAAAATACAACAGTGATCATTCGCTGAATAATAATAATTTTTGTCTCTCTTAGTTTAATTTATAAAAAATAATGAAGTCGACGTATCGGCAAAAAACCGCAAAATTATCAAGCTTTTTGAAACATTTCAGATTGTAAAAAATTAATATTCATTTGCAAAAGAAATTTTTGACTTGCGTATATGTACAACAAAATGACAAATCCAGTGGTGATAAATGCGTTTTTCTGCGATTTGTTTTGTACCTTCCGGAAGTCACGGGTCTATAATAAAAAATCCGATAGAAGTGATTGGACCACAAGGAAAGTAAAAGTGATGAGGACACCGACTAGTTGACACCTGTAATTAATTACTGTCTTTCGTGTCGTATCGCTTTCGAAGTCCTAACTGACAATGTGCGAATATAAATCCGTGTCGTCGAACGACAAGAGCGCAGCGTGGTGGCGCACACGACAACTGCGTCGTTTTAGGTCACACAAAATCTCCAGGGTCTCTTATTGGAAGCATATAAATTCAATAGAAGTAATAAAAATGGTAAAATCCTGACTGTACCAACATATTGAGGCTAAAATAGCGCGGATAATAGTCTAGTAACACCCTTTACCAAATTTTGAATGATGTTTGACGTAATCGATTGTTTGTAGAGCGCTGGATTGAGTTCCCAGAGATTACGAGTAGATAGGCCCACACGGAGGATGATTCATTCTTTGTGATGTATTTATTTTATTTACAAGTTTATTTCATTTATTTTAATTCTCACGACTTGAATCCCGTGAGATTTTGGATTTTGTGGTGGAAACAAAAATGCAAAAACGTTCAATTCTCGCAGATATCTGTTAAAAAAATTTGCCACATTCAATTGTCGAAACAATTGTGAATCAAACCACGAAGTACTTCAGCATAGAAACAAGGCGACTGTTCACAGAAGTAGAAACTTATGGAGTGGGGGTATGAACGAAGAACAGTCGTCAGTGGGGAAGTACTCAAAACACTCTTAGCGCGAGTGGTTAAATTACTGTAAGGAAAGTGCACATTAAGTAAACAGTTACAATCAAGAAGACTATGTAGTCTCCTTGGTTACACCACATGAGTAGGATCTTTTAAACCAGTTCAATTAGTTCCATAGTCACCACCTGACGGCGCTGATGTCGGGTTCGTACATTTCGAACCCTACCCCCAACTAAAGAAGTTTCCACTCCTATACATAGTATCCTTGCGTAGAAAAATTTAATAATTGAAAATTGTTAATCCGAATATTTCCAGCCGTGATTTCTAGTTGTGACGCCTCGACCTATAATTAGCTACAACTATCACCAACAATTATTTCGCGCACTCAGCACTGACATCACCGTATTCCCCTGGACGAGACTAGGAATTTCGCTTTCAGGAGAATATTAGATTATCATTCAAATTAAGACACACCACGGACAAGCTTTATGAATATGCACACCAGCATATTCTACTCACAAACTCGCAGTGATGTATGCAAATACGAAAAATTAAGAGCCGCATGTGTCTTATTTTGTTTTAATGAAAGCAAACTTTTATCACACAGAAGTCTTTTATTGCGTTGCAAAATATTTCGGCGCTCGCAGAGCGAAATGAGGCCGAGTACTACAGAGATGTCAAAAAAGAAACCTAAAACAAATGGAGCAAAAATAAAGGGCGATGGGTCGTAACTTCGATCCTAGTGGTCGGTCATTCGAGTATGTTGAACACCGAAAACAGCTCAGTTCGTAAAGTTTCTTTCGCGTTCTCTTAGCGACCGAATGATTTTGTTGGAATGAAAAACCAGGTCGACTGGCGATTTAGGATACACCGAAAAAAAAAAAATTAAGAGTTACAACCAGAAAAACATCAATGTACAAAAATTTGTAAATAATTCGATACGTGACTATGCACTTAAGACGAAACTCAAATTTACCTGTGGAAAGGGTTAAGGGAGGGCGAAGGATCGCACTGATGGAGGAGAGGGTCCATAAAAGGGTCAAAGGAACCCTCATAGATGGATAGCATATGGTATCATCTTATACATTAATACGCAAATGTTCCCTACATTTTTCATTCTTTTTCAGTGTAATTGGGAGCAGTAAAAGAATTGTCTACGAATTCCTATTATTTCATGTTTCACCTTCTTCCATTCCAAGATAACAGCATTTTAAAAATTACATCAACAAACGACTTGACTAATTTATTTTAAAACGATGTAACAATTGACATCTTGATTCCTGACAAATGAAAGTTTGGTAAGCAATAAACAATATTCTTAGATAATTGTACGTGAAAATAGTATTTTCCATACTACTCAGGTAAATAAAATAGATTCCTTCATACTTACATACAGAATAGAGGTCAGATTCAATTTTCCGAGCGATTTAATCCAATGTCCTTATATTCGAGAAAACAAAGTTGTTGTATTCTATTAGATGATGTAACAAACGAGTGTAGGAGACTTAAACAACTCCCGTCACCAACCATCACCAACGCAATTGCTTCATCACCATCTCGTGACCTTCATCGTCACAAGCAAGAAGACTATATACAGGAGTGGAAACTTTTTTACTTGAGGGTAGGGTTCCATATGTACGAGAAACGTCGTCAGCTGGAAAGCACAAACCAGTCATCAGCGCCGTCGGACGGTGACACGTGAACTATTCTCATTGGTCCAATTATGCGACGCATCGGTGTCCAACAAGTATTGTCTCCTTGATTAGACTCATGGTGGTATTAGTTTGCTCCTGTTCTGTTCTGTAAGTATAGAGAAATTACGTACTCCAATATCTTAATTATGAAATTGTTACATAAAATGTATTAACACAGTAAATTACATTTCGATAGTTTAAACAATGTCCCTTTCCGTATATAGTATCCTTGGTTACAATACATGTGTTGGATTGAGAGAATCGGATCTTTTAAACCAGTTGAATTAGTTCCAATGTCACCGTCTGGCAGCGCTGATGACTGGTCCGTACTTCCCAACTGAGGACGTCTTTCGTACATACCCCCACTCCATAAGTTTCCACTCCTGTATACAGTCTCCTTGATCACAAGAGCCTTCGTTCCTAATGGAGTGAAGCGCTACTCTGCCTTACTTTGTTGCCAACCTTGTCCTCTGCACCAACCCCATCCCTTACTGCCTTTCTGCCTCCCTTTTGCCTCCGTGGTGATGCCTCTCTCTAGCGACGCATTGTGCCTCGAGTCCTCCTCCGCTACTCACACTTGTTTCGCCGCCCCCTCCCCCACTAGCGGTGTAATTAACAATTTCATGATTCAATAATAATAATAATAATAATAATAATAAATTTATTGTCAAAAAAGCAGTTACAAACTGCGCATGACCACGTGGAGAAAAAAAAACTAATTTACTCTCCGGAAGCAAGCAAGGGACGTATTCCATCAATTCCGATCAAGGGCCCCTAAGGCAGAGGCTAAGGATTCAAAAAAATTTCAGCAAAAGTTCCTAGATAAGATAAAAAGTTAGCTGCGAGTTATAATACATATATAATGTCAATATGTTTGTAATTTAACGCAAATATGTTTGTAAATTTACATGTACAAGTTATTATCGAACTATAGATTATTAAAACACTCCCCAAGACAAAGCCTAGAGAACCTGTATAAGAAATCCGCCTCTACCCGAAGGAAAAAACCCGGAGAAAAACCCGGGCCAGGATGGGAAATAAAAGATTAGATAAAATAAAAGATCAGGGGACGGAGCCACCTGCAGATTTATTCATTATACAAATAATTTTCCTTAATTCTGTAATAAATAAATTTGTAGATAGTCATTATGAAAAGTAATTTGATGTGTTTATTTCATTTCTTAAATTAATGATACGTATCTTAAACATAGTTTAAAAACAATAATTGGTATCTATTTGTCTTTTCAATAAATTTTTACCGTTTATTTTATCGGTGAATTATTATTTGTTATAATACCGATGACTATGCAGTTGTCACGGAGCGGCGCCCGCGCTACAGGGAACTGTTGTCATTCATCATCTCATAAGTCATAGGTAGCGAGAGTTGGACATTGCTTCAGCGTAAAACATTCCGCAGAGCAGTCAAATGTCATGACCTGTAGGTGAGCGCACAGCAGATGTGTCTCAGGCAGAAGGCAAGGAACTGTGTTTCGTTGACAGACGAAAACCGATGTATTATAATTCTTGCCCGTATAATAATTTTGTAAAACGAATTTTCACAAGACTTACACTTACGCTAATCGATTCCCTGATATTAGAAAACCCCTACTTTTCAAGTTTCGGTAGATTCCCACCTTAAGTTTCAGAGATGGCTTAGTCAACAGGGCCGTTCATTGTCAGCCGCCAGGTCTGCTTGAGTTCACATTGTGGGTCGTGGGGGTGGTAGATGTCGCTGTGATGCGATGTCGTCGCACTTCACCGTTACGAAGGGGGCGGGGGCTCATGTGACCTGGATTTCTGATGAACACTTTTCACTTTTCATGCGATTCTACCTCAAAGTTTGTTAAAACTTATACTACTTTACAATAGTTTCTTCTTAAAGAGTTACTTGAGTCATTTACAAATTATTTACAGAATTGAAATTACTTTAAAGCACTAGAAATTAATTATACTACACTTGAATCATATATCACTTTAATTAATTATATTACTATTTGAATCATTTTTAAATGCTAGAAAGTCAATTTTACCTTTGTCTCTCAAATCAAAAACAATGTGCACAATGTTCTTATAAATCTGTCGCAGATTAATAAACCAAGACTATCAATAATTATCAATGCAATCAAACATAATAAGTTTCAAAGTGTTCTCTTGAAAACTGGTACAACAATTGGTTATTGAGATTGGGTCGAGTGAGAAAAAAATAACACTATTCCGTACTGCCGACGTTTTGAAAATTCATATTTTCTTCTTCAGGACTACACTCAACAAGGTCTACAATGATACTGTTACAGCATAAACATGCGTGCAATTTAAAGTCTGATACAGATAATTTAAGTAACATTTATGCAAACATTTTAAATAAATTAAATAATAAACAATAGTGTTAGGTTTAATCAATTATAAAACATGTGCGTAAATAATAAATTATGTAATAATTTGTAAGTGTAATAGTGAGGATAAATAATAGTTTTAATGTTCTTTGAAATTGATTGTATGTTGGGTAAAGTGGATTTTTTCCCCCAGTTATTGACTTCGGTCTGCGATGTTCCGCCACAGTGACTGACTGTTGTCACGGGAGGTGGAGCAAGCGTCGTGCACAGTTGTGTGTGAGCATGAGGGATGCTCCGTTGGTTTGGCGATGAGTGCGAGACACTACGTACGCAGATGGGAAGTTGGGTTATGTTATGGTATGCGAGAAAGCATTGATATAAGCATTGATGAGAGATAAGTGAGTTGTTGTATTACGAATTTATACAGCCCTCAGATACTCGGGAAGAAAATATAAATTTTCGAAATGACGGCAGTACGTAATAGTGTTATTTTTTTATTTTTTTCTTTCAACCCAATCTCAATAACCAGTTTATATCATTAAAACCATTATATTTCTCACTTGGAGCGCTAGTCCCACCTCAACAATCTTAACTATTAATTATTCCCCTTTCTATCGTTTATATTATAGTATTTTACTGTAGATGCCACATGATGTCAGCTCAGCAAGTGAAGGTACTATTACGAGAATATAATGTTTTACTAGCCGACAACACCGCTTCTTTCATTTATTCTTCATTACGAAATAGAACATCGTAAGAGGCTAGCCAACAATAAATCGTGAAGTGTGCTCATTTGTACTACAAGAAAACCAGAAAAGAGGTAGACGGCAACAGTTCGCCCTTCCTTCTCCATATAATACACAATCCTAGAGCATGTGTTCTCGCTCTACTATCCCTGTCCCACATCCCACCCTACTAGCGACCATCACGGAACATGGTGATAATAGCAGTTATTTATGGAGAATGAAGCTGGTAGAAGGTGAAGAATGTCAATGTGAGAAAGAGAAGGAGAATCTTGAGCGTATCTTCTTTGAATGTGCGTTTGATGGATATTCACTGTGGAAAGTTGCCGAATGTTCTGACGAAATGAAACAATATAGAATGAGTTTGAAGAGATTATTAAGAAAAACTATTAATGAATGAATACGATAGTACAAAGCGTCCGCCTTCACACGCTGCTGGAATAAATACTGTGGAGTTCACAGGGTAACGGACGCTTAGATGAAGAAACATTACGTGAAAGATAGGTGTTAAGATCAGGAATTGTAGAAAGAGATACAACTCGGGTAGTGTCTCCGTGATCAGGGACCGCGGAAAGATGAATTTCAATGAGAAAAAAAAAAATTCTTCCTTACCATAGGGCATACCACGCTTGCCTTCGTAACAGAACCTAACCGAGGAGAGAGCGTGGCCCATTCCAGCATCATACCTCGCCACAAGAAGAACGTTAGGAACGGCAAAATGGAAGCAGCGGGTGACTTTTAGGAGCTCAACTAACTCCAATGCGCGCGGTTCAACACCTTGGATTCAGCAGCGAAGGGGGAAGAAGCAGAAGACTGAGAATTGCTGCTGCTGCTGCTGCTGCTGCTGCTTCGCCATGTGCTACGACGTTCCTCTCCCAACATCTAATTGCAACGAGCTCCTCTCTCTCTCTCTCTCTCTGTCAGAGACCGTACGAAACGAACACGTCGGAGGAGACTCGTTTCCGAGAAAGTTTTAACCAGAGAATATGTTGCATGATTCAATAATTCCAAGTGTAAGAGTTAAAAGTTGAAGATGAACAATTATATATATAGTGGGGCTTTACGGCTCATGTCGACATTAAAGGTCATTGGAGCCCGAAAAACTTGTACAGGTAGGGAAAATGCAGTTACGCGCTAGGGAGAGCCAACATGACTCTCCCCACTTGTGGGACTCGTCGAATGATTCAACCCTACCCACTAGAAACCCTCCTGATCTACAACACACTAAATCATATCTCACAACATACATCAAATGGAGGGGGGGCTACAATGAGGGGGGCACATGACATGAGGGGTAGGACAGAAAATGAGAGGAATGAGGAAAATGAATGATACCCTAGCCTTAATAGCGTCGGGATCGAAAAGAACAAGAGGTGACCAAGGGAGGTCAGGAAAGAGAAAGGAAGGAGCATGGCACAAGTAATATATATATACAGTGGTTATGTCCTAGGTACTCACTACGTATAATAACTCACATAACCTTATAAAGGCGAGGTTAGCAATTGTGCCCGGATCGTAAATACATCGAAAGGTATAAGTTATGAAAGAGTAATAAAAAATAATCCCACGGAATCGATACGTGAAAAGATGAGACGAAAATAAGTATGTGCGCAATGAATCGATTATAGAATATTATTGTTCTGAACAAAACACATCGATTTCTATCATCCATAAAAATATTATTTTTCTAAATCAATTGTAATTTCATAAATAGTCTGCAGTTATATCATTGGAGCATCAACTTATCGCATCAACCGTACGGAGATAAATAAATAAATTTATTGTCAAAAAACAGTACAAACTGCGTATGACCACGTGGAGGGGAAAAAAAACTAATTTACTCTCCGGAAGCAAGCAAGGGACCATCCCATCAATTCCGATACAAACAAAACACAAAAGCTACAGGTGAGAAACAATTTGTTTTCTTCTCTATTGCCTCATTTATGTTCGCTCGGAATAATTAGACTCGATGAAACACCGAGTTCATGACATAAGTGTGTGAACACCAGTTAAAATTAACAGCAACTAATAGCGTTGAAATATTAATTATGCAAATTCCAGAAAATATTCTGGTCAAGTTCAACACAAGTTTAATTTATCGCGCTAACAAACTTGAAAGTAGTTAACTCATTCATTGACATGAGCGTAAATGCGATTGAATAACATCCATTGCCAACTTCAGGTAGTAAATCACTAAAGTATCTGATATCGGCACAAATATACAGAGTGATATGTAATTATTGCGATTTCAACTTGAATAATAATTACATATTAACTCTTATGATTTTTTAAACACTATACTCAGAGTAATCTATAGTTCGATAATAACTTGTACATGTAAATTTACAAACATATTTGCGTTCAATTACAAACATATTGACATTATGTATTATAACTCGCAGTTAACTTTTTAACTTATCTAGCAACTTTTGCTGAAATTTTTGAATCCGCCTCTGCCTTAGGGCCCTTGATCGGAATTGATGGAATACGTCCCTTGCTTGCTTCCGGAGAGTAAATTAGTTTATTGTCCTCCACGTGGTCATACGC
>NNCF01126945.1:104721-136643 GCA_002313205.1 Laupala kohalensis
GGGGGGGGGGGGGGGGGGGGTGAGGGTGCGAGTAGCTTGTTAGCCGCGTCATCAAATTCCGTGAACGTCGTCGTCGAGACCTTCCCCCGGAGTGACTGCCTTCGCAAAGACGCGCTACCCAATATCCTCCTCCCGACGCTGGGGGTTGGGTCGACGAGTTATCCGGTTAAGGGAAGCCGCAGCAACGCGGGTGTCGTCATCCCTTGTGTTCACTTGCATCCTTCCAACCGCTTTGGTCTTTCATCCTCGCCAACATCCTTATCGTAGTATTTTATCTCATTTCTAAAAATAAAAAAACTGTTTTTGATCAGAGTCAGCGTCGCGTGGCAACACCCAACACTAAAAAATTAAGAGAAAAGAAAAACACTTCTAAAATTAAATTATAATGTAGTATAATTATTGAACAAGATGACATATTTAAAAGATCTATCAGTTTCAAAATATCAATCATCATATTACATGATACACTCCTAAACATTGTAATCACACGTTCAAGTACAGATTGCATATATTGTCTTGCGATTTAAACTCTTTGCAATAGCCTCATAGGCAAATTTTTAAAAAGCGCCTCCAAGATTTTTTTCCGACTCAAATTTTGCGTAATAAATTTTCATTGTACTTCGACAATGGTGCGACGTACTTCGATTGCGGTTCCTTAATCTCTGACCAATCAAAATGTTTCTATGTATTATTTTCAAAATTTTCAATTCCAAGCAACCGGAAGTGGAAATGACGTCAGAAGCAGGCTTCTGTTCTAAAAGCATTCAAAGTCAAATCTCAAGCTTGGTTTCCATACACCCATTTTTTTAGTGACCTATCGGGGGAACAAAATTCTTAACACACATATCAATAATCACGATCGCCAAAATAGATGCTCCTGGAGCTAATTCCTAAAGATCCGAAGAGATCTCAATTTTTTTCTCCGACCAATTACGATACTTCCGTAATACACTCGGGATGATTGGAAGCGGCCTAAGCTGCGTGAAGGTCGCTATCCACTTTCGTTTTTAAATAAATATCTACCATTTATTTGTTGAAGTTCACTTCTCGCTAAAAGGTGTAATTCCATTACAATTCTATCTTTAATAATAAACTACTTCCCCCCAGGGGACATACATCTAGTAAGTACGTGTTTGGCGAACACGGGGCCCCGAGCTAAGTCTGACATTACTTCCACTTACATGTGCCATGCTCATTCCTTTCTCTTTCCTGACCTTCCTTGGTCACCTCTTGTTCTTTTCGATCTCGACGCTATGAGGGCTAGGGTATCTCATTCCTCTCATTTTTTGTCCCCCCTTATGTTATGTGCCTCCCTCATTGTAGCCCCCCCTCCATTTGATGTATGTTGTGAGATATGTTTTGGTGTGTTGTAGATTAGGAGGGTGTTTAGTGGGTAGGGTTGAATCATTAAACGAGTCCCACACGCGGGGAGAGTCATGTTGGCTCTCCCTAGTGCGTAACTGCATTTTCCCTACCTGTACAAGTTTTTCGGGCTCCAATGACCTTTGATGTTGACGAGCCCNTTTAAAAAAAACAGGAGAATACTTTTTAAGAACACACACACTCCCGAATTTCTATTTCTCATTTAAATTACATGGGAATTTTTTTTTGGTTCTGAATTTTATATCTCAGTTATGGCACGTTGTACATACACGTCCATAACATTTTTAAGCAGAATTAAATGCTCTACAAGAAAGATCTGTTACATTTTTTTATAAACTTAACCACTCAAATGATATTCGAGTTCAAAGTTCATAACGTATGAAATTTCATCGTATCTTTAATGTTACAGCGAAACTATTGAAAAACATTAAATTACTTTTTTTAGATCAATACATTTACTGTAAAAATACTTTAATTTATAAATCATAAATATTCATATAGTTTTTTTAAGTACTATTGCTAGTACTTCTTGCTATATCTATATAAAAAATTAGGTATGAGTAAAATATCGTTCTTTATTCCCAAGAACGGTGAAAAAAATGTTTCATCAAAATTTTAATACATGTATTGGGGTTTTAGGGTTCACCAACAAAGATCACTTGTAGGAATGTTGTTGTAGATGATTGTAGTGAATGTTTAATATTGTAACGTTTTTCACATCATGAGACTTTTATGGTGTTGTATTGAGTTGCAAATAAAAGGAAATACAAGTGTCTAAACCGACCTTGCATCAATTTCGATAAATGACTACTATTTTCTTTCCTTCATATTTTATGAAATTTAAACAATTTTGTTCAAAACGATGAAATTTTCCTCTTAAAATATAGCAGTTCTTTTTCTCTGCAAACGTTTTATTGTGATGGCGAGTGTTTATGAATGGAAATAACTCAAAAAGCATTAAACGTCAATCTCATTCCTTGTATTGAATTGTATTCTATTCAATTAATTAAAAATAAATTATTATTCTAACACAAGTAGATAGCGTGCCGAGTTGCTGGCTGGATAAACGGGGTTCAATCGCCAGTGAGGAGGGAATTTTTCATCACACCTCAGCATCCAGACTGACACCCAAGTCTACTCAGCCTACTGTAAAACGAGTACCGGGTCTATCTTGGGGTCATAGCGGCCGCACCGAGATGTTCCCCACGTCTCCTCCTCCTAGTACCGAGGCCAAGAAATTGGGGAGCTCCCCCTTTCGTAAACCCCTTGGGCACCTTCGGGGTCTGATGTGGAACAATTTGACTTTTTTAATTGCTTGTTAAGTCCCGTTCTCAATCCGTGATTCTCATCCAAGAGTCATTACAAAAAACTCGTAAGCTCAAACTTTCTGCACCTTCCTAGTATTTACGGCGTCTGCTTTCGCTGGGATTGCAGATGTCTTCGCGCTGATAAACCACTATTGTTCGCGCTGGGGGTTTCTTATTTGTGAGAAAAGTGAGTCAAGTTTAAGGGTAAATTTCAATAGCACGGAATATTTTTCATGATTATAATTTTATTGATGTTTGATTTTGATATTTTTTACATTTTAATAGAATTCAAAATAACTCAAAAACAAGTATTACATCAATCAGATTAGTACACTCCGTATTTTTTTTATTACCAATATATGTAACATAAAGCGGAGTGAAATGATAAAATGTGTATACCCCTGGAAAGTAATATTCAAATAGTTTTAATTATCTGCCCACATTCCACGAAAAAACGCGGTTTCTTTTTAGCCCGGGAGCCTATGGATTCTACATCCAGTCACATCACGATCCGGTCATATCCTGTGCCCAGCCCCCTACGAACCTCACGTTGAAGGACAACGGCCGCCTGACACTCCGCCTATTCGTGCAAAGTCTGTTCCATAACAAGTCTCGTGCAAGATACTCCGATGGGAAATGATACATCACGAGTTTCATAGAAGATGCACATTAGGATATTGCTTGGAGGGATCCATGCTACTGTAGCTTTCTATAGACGAGACATCTTGTTACATTACATACTACTCCAGGGGAACATAATGGAATTAGATTGAAGATCTTTTTTTTAAAATTATGTTTCAAAATTTACTTATAATAAAATTATGTCTTCACAAATTACGTCACAGCAACAGTAAAAGTATCAGCTTTGTAAGAGCTGTTATAAAAGAATGACTGTGTCATGAAATCAAAAAGGAAACATGGAATTAACCTCTAACTATTCGAATATCATCTTTATCTCCCACCCACATAAAAGCGCGCACATTCAAGAGAATACTGAACGAGGTAAATTAACCGTTTTCACTCTCTATATCTTTCCGGTAATTCCCTCAAAGCTAATCAGACGCAAAAATTCGAAGATTATTTCAGCTCTGTCTTGTACTTTATATTTGTAGAAATAATAAAACATATTAAACTTATTTTAATTAATTAATAATTACATGTAGAGTAAAGAACCAAAGTCTTTGGGCCCAAACAGAGAGGTGTTATAGTATCCCCCCACCCCCATTGGACCAGCACCCTTACCAGAAAAAATTGAAGTTGATAAATGGCACACATCGTAAAAGTGTTACCAGATTAGTAATTATTGTTATTAGTTATAATTTTTATTCTTATTAATAAAACCAGATAATAAAAGAAATAATATCATATTAATGGAACTAATAATACCATGTTAGTAACTTTAATACTAACTGTTATTAATAGTACCAGATTGTTAATTATTTATTTGATGCATTTCAGGTAATATTAATAAAATTTGTGTTGTAAAACCATAATTATTAAACAAAAATGGTCCCCAGTTATCCCCCCCCCCACCTCTTGATTACGGTCTAGATCCACCACCATGTACAATTCTCGGCGTCAAGATATTTGTGACTTGGCCACATGTTGTTACGGTACCCATTTATTTGTATTTAATCAACGTCAATTTTATTATTTTGTCTTATTTTATTGTACGCAGTCATGATTATTTAATCCATAAATGACAGCTGCACGTAGAAACTCAACCCACGATTTCCGATGACCGTTGAACGGCGTTGTCAGCAAGGCGCCTTGGTGGCGAGGTTCTAGATCGACCATAAGAATGAGTATTGATGTCGTCATTTCAATAAACGTATTTTGATTGCCCCCACTCCACCCCCAGACGTCCATCTTGCGAGTCGGGAACCTAGCGGAGAAGCAGACAGTGCAAGATAGAACATGCACACCGGCACATGGGCCGTCACCCACGCGTCGTAAAGTTATGTTGCTTTTCTTGCTCTGTATACTATGAACTCAAGTCAGACGGTTTGAGTATTGTTTTCACAACCGATCTTGTTTATCGGGTGTATTACGGTGCCAATTCATGTAATTGATTGTTGTGTTCATGAGGCGTTTTCTATATGTTGTATTTCGCGAAGATCGTTCATATTCGATTGTGGTGGTCGTGAACCGCTCCGTGTGTACTATATTTTCAATAAGTAACATCCATATATTTGATTATTCATCCTATGTTCTGCTGGGTATCTTTCCAGAACTACTGATTGATGTATTCAGGATTTGTTTCATTTACTATGTACGTGTAGAAAGGTATAACGTTAACATAGATTAGTGATTAGGATAAATAGTATTTAATTTGGGTTGATGGTTTCCTTGTTTGTCTTCCAAAGTGATCCTGGTTCAAGTTACACATCCCAGTCGATCCCCCTCTCGTAAGTGTATTCATACATACACAGGTCAGCGAGTAGCCCCATATGTAGATAGAGAATTAATTTACTAAAATAAACCTTTAATTAGGGTGTGAATAATGAGATCAATTTCATAGTGGAGACGCGTAAAGGTAATTTAGGACGTATCATCTTCATATGGATGGTTCGTTTTGAAAAAGTGCCGTTTTATGTACATCTCAATGCCGGTAAGCTTTGTTTCATGAGATTCTTCCAAAGGTATCAACAGAAATTTCCTCCCGTTCCCCGTCCTGGCCCGGGTTTTTCTCCGGTTTTCCTTCGGGTAGAGGCGGATTTCTTATATAGGTTTTCTAGGCTTTGTCTAGGGGCGTGTTTATTGTAACAATAAATCGTGAATTTAATGTTTTATTTCAACTCTTGTGATTTTTAAATACTATACTCAGAATAATCTATACTTCGATAATAACTTGTTCATGTAAATTTACAAACATATTTGCGTTAAATTACAAACATATTGACATTATATATGTATTATAACTCGCAGCTAACTTTTTATCTTATCTAGGAACTTATGCAAAAGAATTTTGAATCCGCTCTGCCTTAGGGCCCTTGATCGGAATTGATGGAATACGTCCCTCGCTTGCTTCCGGAGAGTAAATTAGTGTATTGTCCTCCACGTGGTCATACGCAGTTTGTAACTGCTTTTTTGACAATAAATTTATTATTATTATTATTATTATTATTATTATTATCCAATTGTTAGTTCGGCATATTTTCCACATTCTTTAACGTAACTCCCTTCGTCCTAAAAAAAAAAAGTGATGGCCAGCCACATGCCCTCGCCGACCTAACGCTGCCACGTTGCAACCCAGGGCAACAGCAGACAGTGAAGGAGTCAAAACTCAAGAGCCACAACTCTCTCCGCGGATTGGACATGAAACAGAAGTTCAAACTGAAGAACAGGGCCACTCATTTACAAAATCAACCAATCAGGATTGATAAAATCTGATAAACAACATACTGGTAAGAACACAGTTACATTACTCAGAGAAAATTCTAAGAAGAAAAAAAAACACAGGAAGTTTATTGTAACGCAGTAGCACTTAATTAATTGTCCTCAACTCGGTCACAGTGCTCTCTTGACGATGAATGATTAATTATTAATTAATTTATTAATTAACCTGTCTCTAGTATAGCTAAGTTCTTTTTTCAATTACTTCTGGGGCAATGGTGTAGCAGTAGTGCAGCTTGAAAACCTCTGTCCGAACGATCTGCTTTAAGTCATTAACTCTCTATGTTATCATATTCGCTGCGTTAGAAAACGTACACTGCCGTCGCATCGAGCGCTCTCCGGTCACCGCTGCTATCAGTGAACGATTGATACAAATACAATTTTACTTCCGATTACACAGGGCATGTAAAGAAAGTGTTTTCTAGATAACTTCGGATCTTTGCGAATGAGTTCAAGGAGAGTTTATTAACAAATTTTGTCGATGATGTTCAATGTAGTATGTGTGTATGTTAAGAATTTTGTTCCCCCTATAACTCACGAAGAAATTGATGGATCGAAACCAAATTTGAGATTTGACTTTGGCAAAAGAGAAGCATATTTCTGGACTTCATTTACACACCGCGCTGCACTTCCGGTTCTTTAAAATTAAAAATTTTGAAAATATGTATAAAAGCATGTTTCAGTTCATTATGCGTACAGATTACTAATCCGTATTCCTGTACGCCACGCAGTTTCAGATGCAGGTAAAATGTTTTACACAAAAAACGAAGAGTTCTTTACGCGTCTTGCAGGCGCTTTTTAAAATCTGCCGATAAGACAATTGCAAAGCGTTTAATGTGCAAGAAAATTCGTTTCGTCGGGAAATTATGACATTTAGGAATGTACCATGCAATGCGATGATAAATATTTTGAAACTGATTGATTTTAAATATGTCATCTTGTTTAGTAACTATAATATATTATTATTATTATTATTTCTTGTTTTAAGTGTTTGTTTGTTTTTCCTTAAATTCATTCTGTTACGTAGGAAGTTTTGAGCGCCACGAGTTATTGATATGAAATATATTTGGAAAGTTGAGAGAGGCACATTCCAGATTTAAAAAAATATCATTGACTAATCGGCGACATTCTATTACATAGGAATCACCAGAAATTATCAGGAAGACATTTACCTGAGGCGTATGAAGCTACTCAGAGATGAGATGGGAAACTGATTTTATCCCTTTTTCGTTCGGAGAAGCTCTATTATTGGGGTTTTCCAGTTTCGTTTAGTCGACTACAGTCAACTTCAATTCCGAGAAAAAAGGTCACTGTAGTCAACTTAGCTTGACCTCGCTGAGGAGGAGAGTTGAGTCTAGTGAGAAGATTCGAATTAAAAGAATCGCCAGGTATTTCATTGTTTATTAAGCATTTAATAACCGTTTATCTCACAAAAAGCATTTCAGTATCCCAAGGCGCATGCGCGAACCCGGAAGTCCACTTTTGCCTTTGTTTTGCGTTTCCGAGCGAAGTTGATTAGAGTAAACTTTTCTGCTTGTGATTGGTAAGTCCCGGGTATCTGTCCAGCATCATCGCACTCTTTCTCTGTCGAAGGATGTCGACATTGGGTTATCTGCAGGCACTGAACTTCTATTTCAGTTTTCTTCTATTGCTCTAAATACTTTACCAATGTCACCCTCGTTCTTTCTAAAAAATAATTATACTCTCAAATAACATGTACGGCCTTATTTTCACAGACTATATTTATTCTCAATTATATTTTATATAAATTTATTGTCAAAAACAGTACAAACTGCGTATGACCACGTGGAGGACAATAACCTAATTTACTCTCCGTAAGCAAGCAAGGGACGTATTCCGTCAATTCCGATCAAGGGCAATTCCTAAGGCAGAGGCGGATTCAAAAACTTCAATAGACTCCTAACGATAAAAATAGTTATTACTTATTACAATATTAACAAAATACCAACAAATTTGTATTTAATAAAACACAAAAACTTATTTCAGAAGTACTTATTAATCATGTTACGTCGAATGAAAATGGGAGACGGGACCGGGGTTTGAACCCGGGACCTTGAGCTTTGCGCGCTCGTGCGCTTACCGACTCCGCCATCCCGTTCGCCACCCGGGCCCGTCTACCATTCTCATTCAACTTGTGAAACCCAAAGACCTCTGAGGTGGTCTCGTAGAGACTAAACTCCTCATCTGAGGCGACTCCCTTAGGAAGTACTTTATTTGGGTAGTATTTTTCCATTTCTGGTTCACAAACATAGAAATCTCTTAGATTGCGGTGAACCTCACCGCCAGGTAACAGATTAATCATGTTACGTCGAATGAAAATGGGAGACAGGACCGGGGTTCGAACCCGAACCCAGGACGGGCCCGGGTGGCGAACGGGATGGCGCAGTCGGTAGGCGTATGAGCGCGCAAAGCTCAAGGTCCCGGGTTCAAACCCCGGTCTCGTCTCCCATTTTCATTCGACGTAACATGATTAATCTGTTACCTGGCGGTGAGGTTCACCGCAATCTAAGAGATTTCTGTTTCAGAAGTACTTATTATAACACTATAAAAAATTCGTAAAGTATTGTTTATAAACACAAACTATGAAATAACATTATAAACTATTTAATATTACGACATTTCGGTGATTATCACCTTCGACCGTCACCAGAAAACTACTTACAAAAATTATTAAAACTGGTTAATATTCCGGAAATGGGACCACGGACATCTTCTTAAACAGTTTTTATAATTTTTGTAAGTAGTTTTCTGGTGAAAGCCTACTGTGAGAACTGAAATATTGTATTAAAAATATAATTGACAATAAATATGGCCAATGAAAATAACGTCGTTTAAATTATATGAATTAATATACATTTCTACAGGTGAGCTGGTGAGAATTGCAGTGGCGTGAGTCTATATTTCCTTGATTTGAGATTTTTAAGGGTTTATTAGACTCTATAAAAAAATCCTCTGAAAAACTAAAATAACTGAGGATGTACTAAAATTATCCCTCTTTTTTAAACATTTATTAAGAAAAAAAATGATACAGTGCCCAATTGACTTATACTACCATCAACCTCAATAGAACCAACAGCAATAAACAAAGATCCTCCAGACACGAAACGTGGCAGAAAGTTAGATTTCGGGATCACTTTGAAAGGGGAGAGAAAATCCGATATTCCAGTGGAGCGACGGACCCCACCCTGGGGGGAGGGGGATCAGAAGGGGCCGCCAAACCGTTTTTCGTAAATATCTCAAAAATTACGCAAGATATCAAAAGAATTGAATAATTCGAGCTTCTCCAAGAAAGTAAAAGATGTAGCTGACAAAATTTGCAACAAATTTAGTCATGAGTAATATTTTTACTAGTTTTACACCACACACACAGGCAAATATTTGTTATATTCTTACTTGTATAATATTCTTCTCTTAATCCAGGAAATACGTATGAATTAGTAAAAGTATAGAAATATAAAAAATTTCTAAAATTATACTCGTTATTTTCAAAAAAGAATTATTTTTCTTTGGAATATTTCCTTTAAATTCGACATTTCTGTGCATATCCTGCCTTAAATCAATATATCATCTGATACATAAAATGTACTAAAAAATGCGTTTTCATACTGCTACTGACGTTCTTTGATTTGACTTTAAGTAGCATTTATTTGCCCCACCCCTTAAAATTTCACCCTCTTTACGAGGCTTCTGTGTTTAATATCATTTTTTTAATAAAAGGCAAAATACTTAAATATTTTCAGTTTAATACAATCAATTTCTAGAAAGATCGAGAGCTGAATTCTCACTCTTTGGATCTTACTGTTTCATGACGCACCATTTTAAAGTTACGGTGGACACCTGAGAATGTTTTCCTTGCAGTTGTGAGGCCATTTATTTTCATACATCTCTCCCTAGAATTCCTCAGGTTTTTAGCAATGCTTTTTTATGGCATTCAGGTTTACTGAGCCTTTTTCTAGTTTTAACTTTTTATACTGCGGATCGATGAAACCATTATTTTCATCGGACTGAGCATTTCAGACTGGAGCACTAGAAAGTAATCCATTTCTTCTTACCATAAGGTCGAGTCTTTGTTCAAAAGACGTAAGCCTGTCATCCGTGTTGAAGTCTGGATTCCCATCTACACCGTCGTTTGATTCAACAGAGTTCGATTCACTGGGAAGTTGTAACCGATTATAAGTTTTCCGCGTAGGCCTTCTCATTTTTATAGTTATTGAATGACAGCTGGATTTATAAACATAACTTTTCACAATAAACATTAATGTTTTTTTTTACATAAAGCTCTATTTTTACTAAAAAACATTGTAAATCCATAAATATAGGTATAACATCAAAATATGAATAGAAGTATTTTTCTGACTTTTCAGTTCTAAAAACTAGATTACCTCAGTTACGTATCTATACACTGTGACAATGTCAAATGCGTAGGACTTCGTACCACCTTTAGTATGCAATAAACCAAATTATAGCACTAAAACCACCACATTAGCATCACACGTTTGCATCAACATAAATTCATCGACTGAGTAACTCTACTCTCGTTCTAAACATCTCGGCAGTTTTGTTTGGGATGACATATTGATGTGAGGCTCCCAGCTGCCACTGAGCGAATCACTGAGTTACTTCACAGAATAATGCTTAACGACGCTAAAGATTGACTTAACTCAATTTTTTTCTAGTTCCTTCAATTACACCACTCTGATTCTCACCAGCTCAGATGTAATTACGATATGAATATTCTAAAATGTTTTGTTGCCGAATATAAACAATTACTTTTAAATGTTTGCCAGAGTTTGTCTGCAAAACGCAAAGAAAAACTATTTTCTTGACTCTTCTTTGTTGAAATAAAGCGAGCTTATCCGAGATAAATACCGTCTATCAGTACTGAGCATATGTTCCAGCACGAGACGAGTGAATTATCCCTCCCAAATCGCTAAAGCAAAATATGTGACGCTAATTTCAGTTTAAGGTTTAAAAAAGTATTTGAGGGAGAAATTGTTAAGAATAAATTACGTAATGATTTCAACATTAAATCTTACGGATTAGGCAACAAAAGAAATAATCCTCATCAGTTTTAATTAAAAATAGTCCATGGTATAGAAAATATATTTTACTGAAATAAACATTTTTTAATAGTAATTTTTTCACCAAACTTACCAACAAGGCAGATAAAACATGAATCGGATGAGCAGATGAGATTGAGAACATTCGTAACTAGTCGAAGAATAAATAAGCTTTTAATACAAACGGAACTAATTTCATCATTTTTATTTTGTTTGTTTGTTTAAACACAACGTTTCGACTGTGGACACAATCCTCATCAAGCGAATAACTAGTTTTACACCATAAAAAGCATAAAATATTTGACTTATTAAAACAATCATTAGTACTCCTAAAACAAAGAAACATATCATATATTTGACATTATATATGTATTAGAACTCGCAGCTAACTTTTTGTCTTATCTAGAAACTTTTGCTGAAATTGTTTTGAATCCTTAGCCTCTGCCTTACGATCCTTGATCGGAGTTGATGGAATACGTCCCTTGCTTGCTTCCGGAGAGTAAATTAGTTTATTGTCCTCCACGTGGTCATACGCAGTTTGTATTGTTTTTTTGACAATAAATTTATTTATATTTACTTATTTAAACACGTATACGCAACACGTTACCACCGTCTTAATCCGAAACGATAATACACTAAACACAAATAGAGTAATAACTCTCCCGAGCAGCGTTTGCAGAGTTTGCATCGGTTTCACGCGCGGAGAGCGGAATTTCGCGGAACGCCCGCGGCGAGCAATTTGGGATCGTCGCAAATCTTCGCTCGGAAGGATTGTATCACGACTTCCCACCCTCTCGCGCCCAACGGCACCAACCCTCCAGAAGGGGATACAGTTATTTAAATCCCCACACAATGATACTCATTAATATGCTGGCATTAATATTCGTAGTAACAAAGTTGACATATTAGTTTTAGTGTAAGCAAACGATCAGCTCGTACATTATGAACCTTAACATATCACGTATTTTATAATTTTCAACGTCATCGTAAACATTCGACATGTTATAGAGATAGGAATAAATATATATCTTTGTCTCCGGTGACCACTCGTAAAGGGCGCACAGAAAGGAAGGATGCGATGTAAGACGTTTTGCCTTCGCCCAGTTACTTCGTATGTTTAAGAAGGCAAACAGAAGAGTGTATTGAGCGAAGAAATCAATATAAAGTGTTGAGCACACGAGACCATTGTAAACTAAAACACTCCCCTTCCTTGCTGTATGTGTCTTTAGTTTCTTTTCCCTCTGTAGAGAATGAGAGAGACAGGGGTTGTACGAGGAGAAAAAAGAGCACCCGCAGCGGCGAGCGGCAAAGAAAACCGCCGCGCCGCGTCGGATCGGATCGCGTCGCCGCGTCGCCGCGTCGCCGCGCCGCTCACCTTCCCTTCCGACCGCAGAAGGTCGATACGCAGTCGTCGCCGTCGTCGTCGTCCGTAGGGGTGAGAAAGAGGGGTGAGGATTGCGACAAGAAATTGAAAAGGAGTAAACAACACACGACAGAGAGAAAAGGTACATCCACTGTCTACGATCTACGTCACGGCACATCAGAGATTGAGTTAGCGGGAACATTAAGGTAGATAATAGAAAATTAAAAAACGATTTAAAATAATAAGTTGATGAAGTTTATAAGAAATTATTCGTTCATATTTAAATCAAGAGGGTAGTCCATCGGGATGTTTTCACTTATTCTTCTGATTTATTTTCATTAAGAAAAATATCGAAAGTTTCAGTAAATTAAATGAATAAATTCGTAAGAGAATCTGAATACGGGATAAGAATATTGATAGTGCCTAACAGAATAATTACAAAAGGAAAAGAAAGAAAGAAAGAACGAGAGAGAGAAGGAAAGAAAGAAATTTAAAAAAGTAAAACAGAAAATGAAAGAAAAAGAAAGAGAAGAGAGAGAGAGAAAGAAAGAGACAGAAAACAAGTGGTGCAAAACCATTGCACTGTATACCTTCTCTTATACGTTTCTCTGTCTGGAGCACAGAGTGAGAAAAAGTTCTATAGTAAGAGAGTCATTTCTGACGGGGTCCCCTATATTTTGGTCGTCTTCCAGTGCTCTATTCTTTGCTCAAAGTTGCTAGATGAACTTATTACTCTCCTTTATTTGAATTTTGAAAGAAAAATAAACATTCAGAATATGATTTCAAAACATATAGAGACATATCGGTTGCGGAGAGGATATCGGGCTCTTCGTCTACTCACGAGGTTAGGCAAGTTCTGGAAGATAGTGTAGTTACAAAGCCAGTTGTTTAGGGATGATGTGAAGTGAAGTGATGTAAGAAGGAGAGCAATAGGGGAGTCAGAAAGGGGAAATAAGTAAAAGTGTGAGTGAAGTGAAGTGCACCTAAGTGATTCAAGTGTCTGGGTCGGTTTCCTAAGTGTAATTATTAAACATATTTTTTAGAGTTTGGTTCAGTCATTATTTACTTTAGTTTGAATACTTTAATTTAATTTTAAATTACTTTAAATAATTGAATTGAATTTTTAATTGTTTTAATAATTAAATTTAAGATAAATAACTTTAAATAATTAAATTTAAGATAAAAAATTACTTTATTTTTTTAATGAATTAAATTATGAAATTTAGTATTTAAATGGTATGATATTATATTTTTTTAAATACATTTCTCATCTTAGTACTTTTCTTATTTTGAAACTTTTCTTATTTTAATATACTCTTATTTTAACACATTCTTATTTTAATTCATGTATGATTTTGTATATCCTCGTTTTATTTTTGTTGTTGTAATTGTATATTTTATGTATTTAAATTTCTGCCACCGTGCATGACAGTCCAATTGCAGTAATAAATTATTATTATTATTATTATCATTATGATCTCAGTCTTGTACATATCGTAAAAGTGTTATGTAAATGTTATTTCGTTGTACACAGAAATTGATGTCTTTTCGTATCTGTAGAGCGTTTGCTGTCCTCCTATGTATTTTATCATTATCATATGTTTTATTTCAGTTTATGAAAAGTGTATTCTACGTCTGGTTGGTCCATTTACAGTGCTAAATATTATTCAAGTTTCTTAAAAGAGTAAACTAATGTGTAAGTGTAGCAGACATAAATTATTTTGTTGCGTCTATACCCAAGTTTTCAGCGAAATACCGCTAACGCCGATGCAATGCTTACTAATTGTGACTTTACGTACAGCAAATGCAAGCAAAGTCGTTGGATCCGTTTTTGAGCAATATTCAAAAGAGAACTTTGACTTTCATGTAAAGTACCCTTTGTTTAAAAAAAAAACACAAAAATTAGAGCACGTGTATCGACAACAAGTAAATTCTACCTTGGATACAAAATGCGAATTAAATTGATTTATCCATTTACTCAGAATCGCTGCGCACAGACGGACAGACGGACGGACGTTATGGCAAAAAACACTTTAGATTCAGGGATCGTCAAAACAGATATTTCCTTCGAAATCTCGCTTTCGAATTTTTTCACGATTACATAACTTTCTATATACTACGTGTATGAGAAAGGAAAAAGGAGAGAAGAGGATGAGAACGAAAAAATCATAAAATGAAGAAGATGTCGATGGAAAGATCTAACTAAGCAACGGAGGAGGAAAGAAAACTCGCAATGCAGTAGTGGTTTTCTCCAGAAACGGCGTAAAAACGAGTAGAACATTAGGGCGCAGTGTGGAATCCATTAAATGAGTGTGTTGAAGAGAGAGCTGGGAACTTTTCATTCCTCGCGCGCTCGGTAAAGAGCAGGTGAATGAGATCTCAGCGCCGTGAAATGGCGCAGAGGGATCATATCGAATAGCGAGGCTCTGAATAAGGCAAACTAATACGCTGTGGGCTGAGAATGGGGGAGATTAGAGTCTTCACTTCTAAGAAGACGAAACTGGGAAGAAAAGATTGATCACTATGTAAAGTTAGATTAGCTCTTTTATTTTCCTATCATTTAAGGTACTTCTATCAGTGAGAAAAAATTCTTAATGTAAATAAATTAATGTAAATAAATGTAAATATTTTAGTACATTAATGTAAGTAAATTAATGTACTAAAATGTAAATAAATTAATCCAGCAATATAGACTAATGAAGATTTCTTTTCAGTACGGTTTAAATAAATGAGTTTTCAACTGTAGTAAAGAAACTAATTTAAAAACAACAAGGCGTCACCAAGAATTCTAAAGATATATTTAACATTTTGCAGTGTATTTTTTTTTCGGTTATAGTCTCAAAGACATATCCGCTATTGAAGTTGCATCATATGCATTCAAGTACACGCTGTTATTTTTTGTTATGAACTAGATTGTTATTAATATGTAGTATTACAGATAACACTAAGGTAAAAAGTATATGAATATATATTGAAGATATTTAGGTCATTTCACTAACATTACCCGGATTTTAGTTATTTCTACAGAAAGGTTTGAACACAGAAATTCCTTATAGCTTGCAAATTTCGAAGTTGGCGAGTAAAACACATTATATTAAATGGTAAAGTTTTATCATTAGAAATTTATGAAATAATTATGTTTTTAATTGGCATATTTTGAGTGATATTTCTCAAAGTTTCATTCTTTTAAAAATTCAGTTATTTATTCATGATCATGGTGGCATCATACAACTATTTCACCGAACAACATAGGGAGGAAAAGCCCCAGATAAAAACCCCATCATTTCGACTGAGTGGAGAATAGAACTTGTACGCTCATCTCGAGTAGTACAACTGAGAGGGCGACGCCCTACCATTGGACCGGTTACAAAAAAAATCGAAATGAAAATTTTTTAAAAAATAGTTACGAAGCCAACAAAATCTGAGACTACATTTTATTTGAAATCTAAATCCTCTTCACTATAGTGAAAAATTTAGTTTTCTATTTGAGTTTCCTCTCGTTCGCTTACATGTTGCTACGACAATAAAACTTTTACTGCCAAGAGGACTACAAGTTTACATTAATGTACAATATTTCAGTTAATTAATTTGTAATACTACTGCAAAGTATACAGTTTCCAAAAATAATATATTCAAAACGCTCCGATAAAATTTTGATGATAGTTCTAAACATAAACAAATTCAAACAAGTTTATGACGACGAGCGGGACAATAAAGTAATTTTCTCTCCGGAACCAAGCAAGGAACCATCCCATCAATTCCTATCATGGGCCCTAAGGTAGGGGGGGTAGAAAATTTCAGCTTCACTTTACTTCTAAGATGAGAATAAAATATCAACTACGTGACATAATACCAACTGACTTGTATTTAATAAAACAAAAATGATATTTGACTAGTACATTGTATTATTATTCGAAAAATATTGTTTATAAATCATTAAAATAAATTTGAGATTATCACAATAGACCGCCGCCCTCATACAAGAGACCAGGGAACCTGTATACAAAATAGGCCTCTACACGAGGGAAAACTGGCTCTAATTCTAAATATAATTATCCAAATTACATGGATTATGATCCCCTTCTTCACCCTTAAGGTAGCACTAGCAGCGTAAGTAGAATTAAATCACTAAAGTATCTGAAATCGGCGTAAATAAACAGAGCAACATAATGTACTTATTGTGGGTCAACGTTAGAAAAACATACTTCACCGGCCATTTTAATTCAATAATTGGTGGTGAAATATATTGCGTCTTATGGACAAAACATTTATTTTCGAAAAAATACAAACTTTTAAATCACGAAAATGATGGAAGTTTTCTTTGATTTCTTGAAAATTTTCCACACTATTTTTAAGTCATATTTTATTTGTAGGTCGCCGAACATCTGAGGAAGATATTTAACTTTGTTTTTTCCAAAGAGGAGAGATGAGGCATAGATCACGACACCCAACCTAACCTAACCTAACCTAATCTAACCTAATCTAATCTAACCTAATCTAACCTAATCTAACCTAATCTAACCTAATCTAACCTAACCTAACCTAACCTAACCTAACCTAACCTAACCTAACCTAACCTAATCTCGGCCGACGCCATGTTGCTGTTCCTGTTGCTGCTGTTGTCAATTTCAAACGAGTCCAACGACTTTGTGAATGTTGTTTGTACTAAATAATTAACAGAAAGAAATTATATCAAGATTTTTCATCATTATAATCCATAACGGGCGTGTTAGGGTGGTTGGGTTTTTCCGTCGATGCCGTGTTGTGGTTGCGGGAGTGTGGAAAGGCGTCAGGTCTCACGACCCGACGCTCTCAACGACCGCGCATTTTTCTCCAGGTTTTATCGCGTCCGCGGCTTCCGTAGCTGCCCCTTTGTCACCCACCCCCACCCCCGAAACCAACCCTTAGTTCTCTTTTCGTCGACGCTGTCAGCAACGGTCACTATTGAACCCGAAACCGAAGACGCAGAAAGTCGAAACATTGCTATACTTCTCCCAAAATCAACATGAGATTTTTAAAATAATACATAACATTGATATTAATACAAATAATACATTACTTTGACATAATGAAATGACTTTTCTGTGTTTTATTAAATACAATATTTGTTGGTATATGTTAATACTATGACACGTGTCGAACTATTTTTTAACGTTAGGAGTATGTTGAAACGTTAAATCTGCCTCTCCCTTAGGGCCCTTGATCAGAAATTGATGGGATGGTCCCTTCGTTCTTTCCGGAGAGTGAATTAGTTTATTGACCTCCACGTGGTATGTAACAGCTTTTTTGACAATAAAGTTTATTATTACTAGATCTATTCGTATGATTCAATAACACGGAAAATTGAATCTTTTCTAAATTCTGTATGAAAATATGGGCATTTTTTTTTATGTAGAGAGACTATTTTATTTAATTCTAGCTGTAGGCAAGTTTCACTCTGTTTCATGTTTAGTAATTCTTCACAATGGATCATTACGCAACTGACGTATTTGTTTATTGTTTATTACTTTTTACCAGACGCGTCATCAATTTCACTTGTGTGGAATCAAGAAGTCATGTTACATCGTTTGAAAATGAATTGAGTCTAGTAGCGTCTTTTCTTGATGTAATTTTTAAATGCTGTTATCTCGGAAAGAAATTTTTCTAAGATGAAATAATAGGAATCGTAGGTAGACCTTTAATGCTGTAACCTACTTCACATTCATTTGGAATATTTTGTAAAATAATCATTATATTTCTTGCATTTCCTTAAAAAAATCATATTTATATTTCAAATAGATTTTTCAAATTAAATGTTAAAGGTACTAATTAAAGAAGCATTTCTGGGCCACAATTCCTTCATTCATATTTACAACAAATAAGTTGGTATTCGTGCATAAAAAAATATCATTCAAACGATAACAGCTCACAATCTTCAAAATAAAACCGTAAACCTACGATACTGATAAGTGACGAATGCATAATTCACAGCTTACTATAAAAAATTAATGTTAGATCAAAGAACATTCACTACAGAAATTTATTAAATTACGGTGAATCTTACCCCCAGGTTACGGATTAATTATGTTATGTTGAATGAAAATGGGAGACGGGACCGACATTCGAACTCGCAATTTAAGAGGTTTCTGTGTGTTCGCGAATCAGAATTGGAAAATACGACCCAAAACAAAATACTTCCTAAGGGAGTCGCCTCATATGAGGAACGCAGTCCCTACGAGACCACCTCAGATATTTTTTGGGTCTCGTAAGTTGAATGCTAATGGTCGACTGGGTCGGGAGGCGAACGGGATGACGCAGTTGGTAAGCGCATGAGCGCGCCGAGCTCGAGGTCCCGAGTTCGAATCTCGGTTCTCCCATTCTTATTCAACATTCAACACAATTAAAGAACATTTCGTTTATTTAAGAACAATATCTCCTCTTGAAGGTGGGACTAGCGCTCCGTGTGAGCCAAATCACAGAGATGTTTAATTCTTTCTTTTTTTGTATTGTAATTGTTTTATAACACAATATTATGTTGAGAAAAAACATAATTTAATTTCTACCTATCAGTTAAATGAATACTATAAGCAAGATTCAGTAACTCGCTTGGCTCCTTTGAAATGCATGGGAAGTGGCCCAGCGGAGCAATTTCGTCATTACACATCGGAATAAGTGAAAAATATGTTTCTCTCAAGTCCGATGACATGTCGATAAAAGTGATACGAACAAATAACCACAAGAAAAGTAAATTTTCATCAATTTTGTTACTTAAAAGTGTTTCTTGAAAATAAATGTTTCCTCCATAAGATGCGATGTATTACTCTGTCAATTATAACTGCTATTATTTAATTTAAATGGCCGCCGATGAGGTATGTTCTTTTAACGTTGAAATTGTAGTAAGTTTATTTACGTCGATTTCTAATATTTTATTGGTTCAATTCTGCTTACGCTAGAACTACTTTTAATCGATCGGAAACATTTAACTTTTATCGCTCCGAGGGACAATTTAACACAGTGCACAAAGAATGAAAAAAGATACTTAAAAAACAGCCTCTTCGTGGAACTGCGCTCCGTTTCTGAGAATTGGAAAACAAAACAGAAAAACTGTGTTGTACTTGGGAGTGAGTTGTACCTCCGAGTCCCTAGGGACGGGCGCACGCGCAGGGGCCGCTACGACCGCAGGAACTTAAAACATCTTCCACATCACGCGAATTGAAGTCTCAAAATTTATCAAGGTTCTAAGTAAAGAAGGCGTCATTCCGTGGGACTCTTTTACTCAGAGAGGAAAGGAGAAAGGATGAAAGGAGAAAACAGAGGAGAGTAAGACGATGAGGAAGAGGTTCTGGAGATAAAAGGTATTTTTTTTTTATAAGTGCCAACGTTTCGAACTCTATTAGTTCAGCAGGACTGAAGCAAATTATAATACACTACAGTATGGAGAAGAGAAAGAAAAGAATTTAATTATTTATAATTATTATAAATAAATTCAGTTTGGTGTTCTATGTAATAATAAAAAAACATTAAAAATTATGACATTTTTTTGGATAATTTGTCATTTAAACACTTTTGGTATTCTCTTGATCCAGATCGTAGAATATTTCTATCAAGCAAAAGTTTTGTAAATTGTATTTGCAATTCATCTAATGACACAATGTAGTATTTATATATCATATTTGTAAAATTTTAATATTTTCTTTAAACTGAACTGTGTTATTCACTTTCTTCATCCGTGACGAACCAATATCGTTCGAAACGTCGGCACATGAAGTATCATTTCGAGAACCTTTTCGTGATGTTATTTCGAAGGTCAAGAAAAACTATGAGAAAAATACTATCGCGCATCAGATAAAACGTACAAATTATTGATGGAAAGAAAGAAGAGGAGACGTGAAAGAAACAAAAACAAAAAATTAGATAAATACCTGTGTAACAAAAAAATGGTTGGAGATGGAAAGGGAAGGAAGAGATACATCTCGTAAATCAGAGTGGAAACTCGAAGTAGGAGAGGAAGAAATATGAAAAGACAAATATGGTGAGAGAGAAAAGAAGCCTGTCCCATTACGTCCCTCCCCTTTCAGAGAGAGTGAGCGGGGGGTGGGTGGGGAATGAAGGTTGAAGGAAAAGGGGAATGAAGGCAGAGAGAGAGAAAGAGAGCAATGCTTGGCGGAGAGGCGAGCGACAAGTGGCGACCGGCAACTTCCCAACAAATGTAATTAGACGCGACCCGAGGAGCGGCAGGAGGCGAGGACCGAGCGAAGAAATCTATCGCTTGAAAAGCAGGAAGGGGACGCGTCCCCTTCTCTCCACCCCCCCCCCCTCTCACTCCGCCGCGTCNCGCAAAGCTGAAACCATCACGGACGAAAATGCACTTGTCGCATTATTCTATAGAAACCTAGCGTTTCAGTTGCTGGCCTCCATGTTTGTTTGTTTTTTCAGAACACAAGACCACGAAAGAGTACAGAAACAAGCACTTAAATGTAAATCTCATTTAACAATTGCGTAGTTTTGGAATGTTCAGAAAATCAAAGAAACCGATCTAGGCTCATCAATTTACAACAAAACTTATAGAAATGAACCCTGGTGGAATTAGTAACAACAACATTATAGGGTAGGAGAAACTTTTTATTTTTTTTAAATTTAGAACTAGGAAAGAAAAAATCGACGTAGACAAATGTTCATTTCTGTATGGAACAATTAAAGAGAGGAATTTGATGTGAAAAATAGAGCTCCGCATCTATTCGGAGAGTGAGGAATGTTCTGGAAGATGGGGAGCGCTAGTGTAGACGTGAAGTGATAAGAGCGCAATGCGTGAATCAGATAAGGAAGGGAAAGAAAATGTGCAGAGAGGTGAGGTGCACAAAAACGGGTAACACGCACAGTTTTTACTCGATTCATCATGAACCGGGTAACCGAAAACGTAGCACACTTTACCCGTCCTGGCAAACCGGGTTTTTCTCCGGTCTTCCTTCGGGTAGAGTCGGATTTCTTATACAGATTCTCTAGGCTTTGTCTAGGGGCGTGTTTATTGTAACAATAAATCGTGAATTTAATGGGTTTTTTTCAACTCTTATGATTTTTTAAACACTATACTCAGAATAATCTATAGTTCGATAATAATTCGGACACGTAAAATAATTTTTTTGAGTTAAAACTCGCAGCTAACTTTTTATCTTATCTAGGAATTTTTGCTTTAATTTTTGAATCCGCCTCCGCCTTAGGAATTGCCCTTGATCGGAATTGATGAGATGGTCCCTTGCTTGCTTCCGGAGATTAAATTAGTTTGTCCTCCACGTGGTCATACGCAGTTTGTACTGTTTTGTTTGACAATAAATTTATTAATATTATTATTACTTTATACCTCAAACAAAATACCTGAAACGTATCCCGAATATTCACACCAGATTCACTGTTGGCACTGCAGTTATGTTGTCACGTGAATTCTACCATCACCGCGAGTGTGGCTACCACATTCTATCTTCGTATTAATATTTAATAGTTACAAAGCAAAATCAATTTCATGTCTTTCCGTTTACAAACCTGTTACTCTTCTCTTAAAACTCGAAAATCACTCATCCGATTTCGGAAATTCTTTTTTAACTCGTTCAGATTTTCCCTGGCAAGGTTTAAGTATATATTTTGATAACTTAGGTATCACAAACATAGAAATCTCTTAGATTGCGGTGAACCTCACCGCCAGGTAACAGATTAATCATGTTACGTTGAATGAGAATGATGGACGGACCCGAGAAGCGAACGGGATGGCGCAGTCGGTAAGCGCATGAGCGCGTAGAGCTCAAGGTCCCGGGTTCGAATCCCGGCCCGTCCACCATTTTCATTCGACGTAACATGATTAGGTATCACAGTAATAAGCAATAACGAAAATAGGCAATAATGTCGGGGAGATAAATTTACAGAGGCTGCCTAAATGGTCAGAGATAGGTGACAACAATGAATGGCGACATTGTCCGTCTTAAAGTGTTCTACCTATAAATCTAAGACAGAACATGTTTCAAAGATTAACCTAAAATATTCAAAAATTGTTCTAAAAATACACTTGTTACAATACTCAATTTAAGAGAGTAATTCAAATAGGCAAGAATATACCTTCATCAAATTGAACGCATTCTGTACTTTGTGCCTTTAATGAAGATGAAAACTGTCGTTAAATCGTAATATTTGAACAAATATTTCACATTTTACAAGCGTTTTGGTCTTACAAGCAGCTGCCGTCGTGCGTTGCCTCGAGAGCACTCGACCGGCAAAGCGCTCGCCGGTGGGAGGAGGTGCTTCATGTGAAGCAAACGTCTTTGACTTCGTAACAAAAACATCCCAGCGAAGCCTGGGTGGGTTGCTAGTAGTTGATAAAGAAATACAATTGATGAGATGAGAAACATCATGTGCTCAAGAGTAACAAAGTAATTTCTTCAAAATCCCCGAACAGTAGAAGTAGTAGTGCCAAGAACGAGAACAAACTTTCTGACCAATAGTAAGTCGAATAAAACTTTCTCAACCTGAACGTCGGAACGTCATTATTATTAATAATAGTAAGAAAAGAAACACAGAGGAAATGGTTAGACGATCTCTGCAATTTTTTGTGGATCAAACGGAGCAGTTGCGTTGCAGTTGCGTGCTCAGAGTGATTTAAGATTTCTCAGATTCGCTACTGGTTGCAGCGAACGCTACACAAAATAACATTTCATAAATTAGCACACGCTGTAGATACTGAAAGGCATGAAGGGGCTTCACAATATATCACGTGATTGGATTAGAGCAGTACAGCAGATTCTTCTAGAGTTTCTTTGAATTAATATAATAATAATAATTTTAATAATCTGTTCGAGAAGACACAATAAAAGTATGCGTAATGTTTAGAAAGCTTCTCATGTTGCCCGTGATTATAATAATAATAATAATAATAATAATTAAGAGGTGGTAATAAAGAAAAGAAATTTTGCATCCCAAATTATTTTAACTGTGTACCTTTCAGAATTTTTAAAAAATATTTTCTCATGAACATTGTTAACACATTATTTAGGAAATTAAATCAAGAGAGAAATTAATGTGAACTTAAAAAAAAATTGGTTTCAAGAACTAACGTTCTGTCAATATTCGTACAACAAGAAACAAGATTGCCAACACAACAATAACCCTCATCGTTTTCCCGACAGATAGTGTTTTCAAGGCAATTGAAAATACATCTTCCACTGCGGGAATGTTCCATTTAAAATCCTCGCTCCTCAAAAGGAATGACCTACCTTCCGCGACCCGTTCTCTTCCAAACTGTGTCTTTCGCTATTTGATTACTCTGCTCGTTCAAGTTCTACAAGAGTATTTGAAGCATTTAAATTTACTTGAAGCTCAAGTTCATTAGGAGGAGGATTCAACAAATATTTGTATTCGCCCTTAGTCAATTTTTACAACCCAACGTTTTCACAAACGTTAATTTTTTTTTACTAAACTCACTCATATATTATACCGTCAACGAGTAAATATATAATAATTATTAATTTCACTGTAATTTCTTGGGATTAAGTGAATAAAAAAATTAAAATTTTCTTCGAATTTGCCAATTCAAATAAAATTGGAAAGTTTAAAGAAAATTTAATTTTTTTTGTTGTGCCGTAATCCCAAAAAATACAATTAAATTAATAAGTGGTACAGAACGCATGATTTTATAACTATTAATGTCTTATTTGGCCTCTGATATTCTGGAAAATTTTGACTACACTAATATATTTTAATAATTTTTATCTACAAGAATCCTATATTCAACGACATATTTCTTCATATCGTAAATAAAGAAGGGGAACATTTAAAATACATCTGCGTTCATTATGGTACCGCAAGAAAAATTGAATCACTGAAGTGTATTTAATAGGCATAAATAAGCAGAATAACATATACTTATTGTATGAACTCACAACTTCCGAGTAGCTACTCGTGGAGGAGTGTTTGCAATGTTTACAGCCAAGTCGAAAATTGCGACGGTCAGGGACTCGAACCCGGGACCTCCGGCCTTGGCCGCAGGTGCGCTATCCACTGCACCACCCTCCTCGACTTCCAAATCAGTACGCGACTTCCACCCCAAATATGCATCCAACGCGTAGGTACGCGAGAACCGGGCTTCAGAGCTACCAACATTGAAGCCGCCTGTGGTCACTTTTCCCCTGAAGGGATGTGACCCAGGTTCACCGGATCGGGCCAGGTGGAAGTTGCGGACGGACTTGGGAGTCGAGGCGGGTGGTGCAGTGGATAGCACACCTGCGGCCAGAGCAGGATGTCCCGGGTTCGAGTCTCGGTCCGTCGCAATTTTCACCTAAAGGCTGTTGGCGTTGCATGTTCTTTTTATGATTTCAACGTTAGAAAAACATACTTCACTGACCATTTAAATGAAATAATTGCAATTATAACTGATGATGTAATAAGGAATAAATAGACTAACTTTTAAATCACGATAATGATGGAAGTATACTCTTATTTGTAGTTAATTCTCCGTACCATCAATTATCTCTATGTCACCAGACATGTTTTTATACGCACAAACAAATCAAGCGAGTTTCCGAAAATAGTTCATACTGTACTATTGATATACAAATAAAAATTAAATCACGTTTTTTATTCATTATAATTCATAATGTTGCGTTATACAACAATTGCAATACAAATAAATAAACAATTACACTTCTCGGTGTAACTTGGACCAACTTGGAGCGCGGGTCCCACCTCAACGTACTCGAAGTTTCTCTAGAACCTCGCAGGTCCGCAACAATTCCCATTCAACGACCAATCAACCCTCTGGCATCTGCCCAATGGCAACTGCTACCCTTTCTCTCTCCCCGTCAACCCTTGGCGAGTCGCCATTGTCGGCACTTCATGAGACAGTGGGTCGAAGGCGACGCGAGGCACTAATTGCGTTCAGGCGCCTTGTTACGAATACTCCACGTTCCGCCTTTCTTAGCAACAGTGGCGGATCTAGACCGTAGTCACGGGGCGTGGGAGGGGGGAGGGGGCTGACCACCGAGGACCATTTTGGTTTCAAAATTATGCATTTACGACACGAATTTTAAAAGTATTACCATAAATTAAATGCATCAAATAAGTGATGAAGAATTAAAAACCTGTTATTACTATTTAATCATGTTATGTCGAATGAAAATGGGAGACGGGACCGGGGTTCGAACCCGGGACCTTGAGCTCTGCGCGCTCATGCGCCTACGGTAGGTGAAGTTCACCGCAATCTAAGAGATTTCTATGTCTGTTATTACTAATAACAATATTATTTATTAAAGTTACTAACATGGTATTGTTAGCTTTAATTATATAGTATTATTAATAACAATAACAATTATTAATCTGGTAACACTTTTACAAAGTATGCCATTTATCAACTTCAATTTTATCTGTCTTAAGAGTTGGGGTCCAATTGGTTGTGGTGGGGGGGGGGAGAGCTATAGCCCTTCTCTTAGCCACTCCAATCTCCTCCTTCCTTCTGCTGCTTGACATTTGAGAAAGAGACGGATAAGGCCATCGGCTGTCTCCAAATGTCCGCTCAGAGTAGCAACGAATGAACGCAATAATCAACAAAGTGCTCCAAAGAAGACGAGTCTCCTTTGCCTAAGACAACATTCATTGGAAGGAAACGGATTTGCGATAAATTTGAGCAATAAAGAACATCGGATGCGGCGAGTCCATTTTGATGTAGCAGAGTTTTCTGGAACATTGCCATTGCCAAAAATATCATTCTGAGTCAATGTTTATGCATTTAATAGAGTTGAATATCTATACTCAGTGTAGCTAAGTATATTTCTTAGCTAAATATCTCAAAATTTCAGTCCCGAAAATATTATACTTATATCAAAAGGTAATATAACTGCCATATGACAACAACCTATCATCTGATCCGTGGTGCCGTTCAATATTTAATTCTTCATTCTTTAGATGTCTTTTGTATCAAACTGGCATATCCGACTTAAAATTTAAAAAATAAGTATTTCTAAATGTAAACATAGTTTCCAGATTTTACAAATAAATTTCCCCTTTTTAGGTTTTTTTAAGTTTTACCAGGTAGTAGACACCAGGTAGGTAGTCGAAATTTTATATTTATTTGGGTATTTATTTTATGTCTTTTGGCAAAGTTAGGTTCAGGCCATGAGGCACTGGGGCTCTTCCACCTAACCGTTGGATTTCGAAGAGCAAATTGGGAAGGATACATTTTGGGTGTCCGTGAAAGTTATGGTAGCAAAACGAGATTTGTCTGGTGTAAGTGAGGAAACGCCACCTGAAAACATCACCTGGTTCGGTCGATCAGGGTTTGAACCCACGCTCAGCAGGATCGTGGAAGAAAAGACGCTACCACTAGACTACCGCTGTCGGTTTATAATAACTCTAAAAACAGAAATTCCATTAGATTAACATGTAATTCATTCGGAACGATCAATGTCTCATTCATATTCACAATGCATGCAACTCTGTCTTCACAAAGTAACACGACGCAATATCTAGAGACGTAGGAACCGCAGAATCATCCACGCGCGCGCAGTTCGACAAGCAGCTGTTTCCGAAAGATCCACGCGCGCCTGCGTTCTCAAGCGGATGCAACGCCCCACTGCAGTCGTGTACAATGGGTTGCCTCGGTTACTCTCCGCAGGAGCACTGATCTCAGTGAGAGAGTTCACAGCAGCGACGCGCCTCAATGTTAAGAGGCAGCTGAGCGTAACGAGGTAAAAATGGTGTTTTGAAGGACTTCTTGAATTGTTAACCAAAACGTAATGAATTATCAATTTGTGAGTTTTACAGTTGCGTTAAAAGGCAAGAGCAATTCATTTCAACAGTGGGTGCCATAGTGACCCAGACCAAAGTTCCTGCTCGAACGGATGTTTAAATAAATTCAACCAATTAAAAAATATATTCGCACTAAACTATTTAAATTTGTTCTAAAAATTGAAGATAACTATTTGGTCATTGTACTTCAATATATTTCAAAATTTAGATATATTTTTCCATTATTACGCCAAAATATTTTGAAAGGCACCAGACAGAGTTACACGCAGCACAGTAACATTCGGAAAGGGTGGCATTGGAATAACAGCCCTACGGCCATCCACACACGGGTCGTTTCAAATTTTAACTCGGGATCTCCATATTATTATTTTTTTTTTTTTCGTTAATCATAATTTCAGCCTCCATGTTACACAATATGGATATTCGTGCGTTAAGGTCAGGAAAACTGAATTTTTTTTACGCCAACGTTTCGATATTTTACATACCATCCTCGCGACTGACTATTTATTTGACATTAATTCACTGTACATTTCAACACAAATCATACGACGTACACTTTCGAACCCTTACCCTCACTTCTCTTCACTTCTACACACATCCTAACAAGCAACACCTACCCTGGAGAAGGACGGGCAAAATAACATTACAAAACATACAAAACATTCAAGATGAAATTAATTCATATGTCAAGGAAAAATAATTATTTACGCAATATCACTGCACTGGTATCATGCACGGGTTTTTCTTCGTTTTTCCTTCGGGTAGAGGCGGATTTCTTATACAGGTTCTCTAGGCTTTGTCTAGGGGCGTGTTTATTGTAACAATAAATCGTNCTCTTATGAGTTTTAAACACTATACTCAGAATAATCTATAGTTCGATAATAACTTGTACATGTAATTTTTTGCGTTAAATTACAAACATATTGACATTCTATTAGTATTATAACTCGTAGCTAACTTTTTATCTTATCTAGGAACTTATGCAAAAAAAAATTTTAATCCGCCTCTGCCTTAGGGTCCTTGATCGGAATTGATGGGATGGTCCCTTGCTTGCTTCCGGAGAGTAAATTAGTTTATTGTCCTCCACGTGGTCATACGCAGTNTTTTTTGACAATAAATTTATTATTATTATTTAATGAGCTTAAACGTGTCGTGTCTCAGAAATCATATCAATAGTGTTAAAGAGTTAGATCAAACCCAAACATTATAAGAGGTTACAAGAGCTTCCTGTATTCTGTATAAAAATAAGAATGCGTACTTTTGTGTAGCAAGTCTATTTAATTTTGTCAGATACTACTTTCCCCCGTATCTTCTAGCTGTAGGCAGGTTTCATATTTAGCATAGAACTAAAGTCGTTTTTTTGGGGTATGTTTTTGTAACAGTTTTTTCAATATATAGTGATTAATCATTGATATATTGTTCGTGTTAATACGGTGTTTCAAAGTAGTACTAGAAATAATGTAAATTGTGTATGTTCTTTGTAGTCGTGACGAAGGCAAAATAAATTGCCGAAACGTTGGCGTTGTAAAAGGAATATTTTATTGATGACCAATCCTCGAATATATCGTTCCGTCATATAATATATATATTAGTCAAGATCGACATAACAACATAAATGCATTCAAATTCATCCCCCAGTACACAGTGTATGCAGAGCTAATACGTTAATGAAAGTCGACATTTCGTGAACATACTTTATGACGAGCCTCTCAAGTCAACATAATTTAATTAAGAATTCTGTGAAAGAGGATTCGCGAGATGTACATTTTAGAAAATATTACATCTCCAAGAAAGTTGCAATAAACTGTTCGAAGGCAAAACCAATGTGAAAGACATGAAACATAATGAAAGACAGAAAGAAAAAAAAATGGACTAGATGCGTCGAGTGAATATAAATGAAAAGAGCGATTTGATTTTCCAACGCGCAACGATCGATGTACTGTTACAACGGCAATAAAATAAGAATTTAATGGCACGTGAAAAGTACGAAGCAGAAAAATACGAAAAGAGAACGCGTAACAACGACGAGGCATTTGAAGTGTTTGCGATATTCAGATAATGTTTCCATTTCCAAGCGACAGCTTTGAAACTGAAAAAGAAGCAATAAAGATAGTGCAATTGCAATATATTTCACATTCCGAGTGTGATGTTACTTTCAGACAAAATTCATTGCTTGAAAAAATACTTGCATCTGTCCATGTATTCATCTGTCAACACATTGGGACCATTTGATTAATTTTCCTAATGAATACGAAAGTGTAAAATCTTTATATATTTTAATTAATAATAATTTATTAACCAGAAAATGAGCAATCTGCTCGGTGGCAGATAGGTAAGAATACAAAATAAAAGTATACACAATACAATAATAATAAACGATTAAATAACAAATTATTGCCAAAATATCTATAAAATACAAATTAATAAGTGTTTTTAGAAGTGATAAAATAAAGAAATTTGAAGTATTAAAGTAGTGATGCAGTAACTACATTTATTACCCCCAACGTGGTCATACGCAGTTTGGAACTGCTTTTTGACTATAAAGTTTATTTGATGAGAGATTTATTTTACTTTATTTTACTTTTGTATTAAGCGACCTAAAGTTTCACAGTATTGAACATGCATTGACATTATTAGCATTATCTATTTTTTAGTAGTATTAGCATATATTTCCTGTACACGAAATGTTCAGTAAATAAAAAATATGAATTAAAAAATACTATGATAATAAATAATAAAAACACTTAAATGTAATGAATGATATTTGAATAATTAAATAGAGTTAGATGTTGTGGAGACACAAATTAAGATAGTTATAAAATATTGATTCTTTTTGATAGTGGGTAAAAACTATAATGATTATAAGGATATTTAATTCGAGATTACCGATTACCATAGCTAAATCCACATGAAATGAAAATTAATTTCATTAATTGAATTAAGATTAGATAAGACCCATTTACGTTACTTAACATTTCACAAGAGACAACTACAAACGCAGCAGAATGTGTGATTACTTCAGATTCATACTCCACTAACACGAATACTTGTCGTTCCCGGAGCGAGCACGTGCTCGGCATATCGCATATGTCTGGACCAGTGAGCTCGCAAATAGGTGAATACTCGGGAAATACCCCGAGCAAGTCTCCAGGTGTTCGGGATTCGCTGTGCGGTTGCTCGGGGTTCGCCGAATAACGAATGTGTGGAGCCGCCTTCACAAAGCAATATAATCGTCTTTGAAACTTCGCTTCGTTCTTCCTATCTGGACTGGAGCCCCTCCGGTGGCTAAGTGGATAGCGTGCTCGCTCACTCCGGGTTGAAATCCCGCAAGGGCGAGAAGAAGAAAAATTTTTTTGTGTGTTTTCACTTTAATGTCCCAGATCATGTAGCTGTGACGACTGAAAAGTCAACCTTCCTTCTTCTACTCCTAAAATGACAGACTCGTACTATTCCCAACTACTCCTACAAACAACTTCACGTGGGTCAATATTGTTGGTCAGGTCTGATGACTTGAGCCTCACCACGAAATAATTATTATTATTAAATAGAAATAGAAATGGCTTGTGTCGAAAAAATAATACTTACAATTTCGTCGCACATTATTGAAGCTCCTAATTTACTCGTTGCAACTAACTATATCGATGCGTGACAAATCTAAGAAGATACAAAATTACGCCCTATCGGAATAAAATACAAAGGAGCTTATTTTGACACGCTGGACGCTCACAATACCTCTCTCTCTCTTCCGTCGACTTCTTTTGCTTAAAACCTTCAAAGAATCTGCTTCATCTCTTCGATCCACAGATCCTCGCTCTCCGAATGCTGTACTTTTAGTCGCCATAGTAGCAACGCACGTCGTTGCAACCTGCGACCTCATCAATACTCTCCTGCGCACTAAACATTTACATGAATCAAATAGCTAACTAGCATAAAATGATTTATATATGTAACCTTATATTACATACTTAATTCAGAAGTTTCGATCAGGTATAAATAGCGACGAGCCGGGAATCGAACCCGGTACCTCTGCGTTGATAGCTGGAGTGTTAACCACTACACCACCCGTTGCTCTTTTACAGTTGTACTCTATTTCCACCCAGACCTAAACCCCGAATACCTGAGACACATCCCCAGGTCTCAGTGAAATGGTGTACAACTGTGGAAGAGCAACGGGTGGTGTAGTGGTTAACACTCCAGCTATCAACGCAGAGGTACCGGGTTCGATTCCCGGCTCGTCGCTATTTATACCTGATCGAAACTTCTGAATTAAGTATGTAATATAAGGTTACATATATAAATCATTTTATGNATGATACATTAAAATAACAAAGGTTCATCAATTGTCTAATACTATCTATGGTGAAGTGAAATATTAATTTAAAAAATTAATATCAATTAATTATGCGATAAGCGACAAAAATTAATTCTTGAAAAGAAAAAGATTGCTCCTCGCAATCGATCTTGTGGTTGCTACCAACGTTACCTACGTTACAGAATTTGAATTAGGAGACAAACTTTAGAGAATGAAAAGAATGTATCATTCTCTGTCAAATCATGACCACTGTTACATCTTCACTATTTCCTTTGAGGTGCGTTGCGTGGCGCTCGTCCTCCATGTTTGTACCTGTCTCT
>NNCF01126945.1:136846-147190 GCA_002313205.1 Laupala kohalensis
CAAAAATTCCTAGATAAAATAAAAAGTTAGCTGCGAGTTATAATACTAATAGAATGTCAATATGTTTGTAATTTAACGCAAAAAAATTTACATGTACAAATTATTGTCGAACTATAGATTAATCTGAGTATAGTGTTTAAAAATCATAAGCATTAAAATAACACTAAATTCACGATTTATTGTTACAATAAACACGCCCCTAGACAAAGCCTAGAGAACCTGTATAATAAATCCGCCTCTACCCGAAGGAAAAACGGAGAAAAACCCGGGCCAGGATGGGGCTACAGAATTTATGTACACAACCGTGCCAAAGTTGAGTACACATAAAACTAAATTAATATGAGTCACAAGACAACACAATCATGCAAGAAAATAATTTTTGAAATTGTTATAAGTTATTTAAATAGTACTACAGCAATGGCGTGATAAAGTACAAGACGGATTTAACATTTATTAAAATCAATAAATTCTTTCAGAGTGTAGAAGCACTGGTGCAGGAGGTAGTTTTTAACCGCGGATTTGAAGATATTCAATTTCATAATATCTTTTATATTATTGAGCAGGGAATTATATAGAACGATTCCCGAATGAAGCGGTCCTTTTTGGTAAAGAGTGGTTGACACTCTAGGCCGATGAATATTATTACTATTGCGAGTACTGTGTTCGTGAACGACACTGTTTCGTATGAAGCTAGGGTGACACTTCAGTAATATTCATATTGTTGTGGTTTAAAACAATTACAATATAAATAAAGAAAACATTTATACATCTCAGTGATTTGACAAAACTTTGAGTGCTGCTCCCTCCTAAATTCCTCTTTTTAATCCTCTTCTTCCTCCTCCTTGTCCTCTGTGACGTGGCAGCGGAATGAACGCGGGGCACGTGAGGCGCGCGTAGCTTTGAAGAAGCCGCAGCTGCATCGCAGAGCGAGGGACGAATGGTGAGGGGAGAAGATAAAGGAGATAGCGGAAGATCACCAAGATACACATTATGTTGCGACGACGTAAAATCATACTGATACAAAATATGGAGAAAAATGAGTTTCGTGAGAAAAATTTTATTTTCGTGATAATAATAACGCTTAATAATATTCGACTTCCCAATATTCACTACAAAACTACGAAATATAATATTTCAAATAACTGAACTCACCTCCTCCGATGTTTATTTGCCAAAATATAAAATAAATTTATTGTTAAAAAAGTAGTTACGAATTGCGAATGACCACGTGTAGAACAATAGACTAATTTTCACTCCGGAAGCAAACAAGGGATTTGACATTTCAGCTTTACACTCCTAAGATCAGAATAAAAATAATGCAGCTACCTTTTATAAAATCAATAAAATTCCAACAAATTAGTAAAATTAATTAAACGCTAAAACGTTATTTCAGAAGTACGTGTTCTTATCAAACTATGGATAATTCGGAAAATAATTATAAATCATAACTATTAAAATTTGTAATTAACTGTTACGATAGATAATAACTGTTACAATAGATAATAACTGTTACGTAAAAGCCTAGAAAGCCTTTATATGAAATGCGTCTCTACTCGAAGAAAAAGAGGAGAAAAATCCCGGGAAGATTCAAATTACCCAAAATATAATTCATGCTTTCACAGGAGTAAATAATAATAATAATAATAATAATAATAATAAATTTGGACTTCCTTAAAAAGACTCGCAATGCTAAATGTTAAACTAAACTGCAATTACAAGCCACTTGTGCGAGAGACGTTACAGGGTGAGAGGCCCAGCGAGAATCGCACCGGGAAACCCCCGCCGAGACACGTGACATACGAAGCGGTGCCGACTCATTTGTCGCCGAGACACGAAATGCAATATCGCAATATTGCCATACCCAAGTTTCGAGTCAACTTTGAAGTTATAGAGTAAAGGCTGATACGTAATATTCATCGTGAAGGAATAACATTCATGATCATAGAGTGTCATCCGCTATTTGCCAAAAACGGCCGATATCATACGGGAAACGTTCTATGTAATTCCCTCCCCAAAAATTAAAAAAAAAATTAATAAATTAAATTTCTTTAAATCCACGGTTAAAAGCTACATACTACACTAGAACATTGTAAAAGAATTTATTTATTCTAATAAAAGTTACGGTCGTCATGTATATTTTTACAGTATTTCTCTATGTTTATTCATATATGTTTATAAGTACTCAACGGTTGTGTGCATTAATTCTGTTGCCACATCCTGGCCCTGGTTTTTCTTCGGTTAGGTTAGGTTAGGTTAGGTTAGATTCTTTATACAAACTCGCTAGGCTCTTGCCCCAAGGGTTGACATCTATTGAAATGATAAATCTGGAATTTTGTGTTATTTAATAGTTACAATTTATAAACAATACTTTCTGAATAATCTATAGTTTGATAACAATACAAAGTACTTCTGAAATAACGTTTCTTGTGTTTTATTAAGTATAAATCTGTTACTATTACGTTATTATAACACGGTTATATACATTAATTCTGTTGCCACATCCTGGCCCTGGATTTTCTTCGGTTAGGTTAGGTTAGGTTCTTTCTACAAACTCGCTAGAGGCTCTTGCCCCAAGGGTTGACATCTATTGAAATGATAAATCTGGAATTTTGTGTTATTTAATAGTTACAATTTATAAACAATACTTTCTGAATAATCTATAGTTTGATAACAATACAAAGTACTTCTGAAATAACGTTTCTTGTGTTTTATTAAGTATAAATCTGTTACTATTACGTTATTATAACACGGTTATATACATTAATTCTGTTGCCACATCCTGGCCCTGGATTTTCTTCGGTTAGGTTAGGTTAGGTTCTTTCTACAAACTCGCTAGAGGCTCTTGCCCCAAGGGTTGACATCTATTGAAATGATAAATCTGGAATTTTGTGTTATTTAATAGTTACAATTTATAAACAATACTTTCTGAATAATCTATAGTTTGATAACAATACAAAGTACTTCTGAAATAATCTTTCTTGTGTTTTATAAAATAAAACTTTATCGGTATTATGGTACGAAAATAACGCGTACCACACTACTTCTATTGTTAGGAGTAAAGTGCTGAAATTTTTGAATGCGCCTCTGTCTTAGGACCCTTGATCGGAATTTTTGGTCCCTTGCTTGCTTACGGAGAGTGAATTAGTGTATTGTCCTCCACAAGGTAATGCGCATTTTTAACTGCTTTGTTGACAAAAGAAATATATTAAAAAAGTTAAAGAATTACTATTATTCACAGACACACAATTTGATGCGGGGGGGGGGCAAAATAATTTATAACGTGACGTTTCGATCTTAGTTGTTTGTCGCCACCACGAGGATAAATAAGTTCAATGATAGTCAAAATTAGTGTCAATCAAAATATCAGAATTTAAGTAAAATAAGTAAATTTTTTTCGCTGAATCTACAAAAAGGTGCGACTTACAGAAATGCGGTTTGGCAAAATCTGCGCGCAGAATTAGCTGAAGAATCAAAATTCCTCTATGCATATTTTCAAAATTTCGAATTTTAAGAAAATGGGAGGGGAATGTGGTGTGTAAACCAAGTCTGTGTGAGCTGTCAAGAAAAAGGCCTTTATTCCCGATGCATACAAAGACCAATCTCAAGTTTGGTTTCGGTGCATCTATTTGTTCCTGAGTTATCGGGGGAACAACATTCTTAACATACGACATTGAACATCACCGCCAGCATTTTGAAAATAGACTCTCCAGGAGCCTATTTGTAAAGATACGAAGATATGTCAAAATCTTTTTTCGATCTAATACAATACTTTCCTTACACACTCTATGCAATTAAAAAGCAAAGAAAAAAAATCAGTTGGAAAGAGAGAGATTAGTCAAGAAATAGCAAATGGGACGACGTAACTGTGATGTGTGATTGTTTTCTTCATTTTTATGCGCATTGTCACAAAAAACAAACAATTTTAATTGTAATGAAGAAAAAGGTGATTTAATTTGTATCTTTCAGCTAATAGTATTGTACGAACAGTAATAAGGAACTACACAAATACACAAGAACCTGTAAAAACGTGGAAGAGGACGAGCGTGATTTTTTGCATCTCACATAAAAAAAAGTAAAAAAAGCCTATCTTCCTCAGATGTAAAAGTTTGGTCAATAAGTGCTTTCTCCGTAAGCCGCAATGTATTTCAGTATAAATTATAATTGTGAGGTATGTTTTTCAAGTTGAAATTACAGTAAGTACATAAGTTAATCTGTTTATTTACTTACACGGACTTAAGATCATTTAATGATTTAATTCTACCTCCGCAAGTACCACCTCGACGAAGATGACCATGAAGATAAGACATTTCGGAAGAAGACGGAAGGATAGTGAGATAAGGAGAGATGTCTCTCATTGAGAGCAGAAGGTGCAGGGTGGGAGAGAGGGCAGACGAAAGTGTTCCTTGGGGAAATTAATATTCCTGGCTTAAGACGAGTCCCAAGGGCACTTCGCCGTTGCCGTTGCCGCCGCAGCCGCGTAGTGCAGCTAAGCACCGAGAGAAAGATGGCTGCCACAGCTCCCTCACGAAGGGATGAAGAGGGAAAGAGGTCTGAGGCTCTAAGGAATTCCAGAGCGATGCCCTATTTTTCTATTCAATGGAGATCTCATCTCGACTCGCCGTCATGATTCTAGCGGAAGTGCAGGTTTCAGCGATCACCCTCAGACGTAGAGAAAGAAGGCGCACACACGTACAACGAATAAATGTGGAAAGTACCCCATTCGCCTTTCGAATTACAATTCATAACAACCACTCGTGGCACTCAACAGAACACAAAAAATTTAAGAAAAACGAACCACACTTCAAAAAAAAAAATTATAATTATTAAACAAGATGACACAAAGGATTAATCAGATTCAAAATATTTATCACCACATTACATGGTACACTCCTGAACATCAAGTAGAGATCGAATGAATTATCTTCCACATTAAACTCTTTGCAATATCCTTATTCGTCGATTTAGAAAAGCGTCTCCAAGATGTTCTTGTCTTATCAGGGGAACAAAATTCTTAACATACATTGGACATCGTCCCAAAAATTTGAACGTAGACTCTCCTAGATTCAATTAGCGAAAGATCCGAAGAGCTCGCTTCAAGAGAACTTCATTCAACGCAGCAATTGATGGAGCCCCGAATCTGAATGAACCTGAGAGGTGAGAGGGAAGGATATTAACATACGGGTCGAAAGGAGAAATACACAAGAGAATGGCGTGAGATCGTTATCGAATTTCCTAAGAAGAGATGAATAATTGCACTGCCTCACCGACTTCGAATGTTGTCCTTAGTTAGGAGCAGCCATTTCAGAATAAGAGGTTCCTCGCATAGTTTAAAGGAGATATGAAGATGTCTATGACAGCTTTCACTGAGAAGTGAACTACATCCGCCATATTGGAGGTCCTCAACTAAAAATATTAACTACAATAATTGTAGTTAGAGATTGTCTCGTATTTCCTTATAAATATAATACAATGAAACAGAAAGTGACTTAGTGACTTTGGGGGAAAAAATTTTTTTTGCACGTACTTCCGAGTAAGTTACTCTCCGGAAACAAGCAAGGGACCATCCCATCAATTCCGATCACGGGTTCAAGAGCAGTGGCGGATTTAATATTTATAAAAGAAAGTATTTAATAAACACGTACCATTAACCATTTATTTTTCCAAAGTAAATTTTGGATGTTATTGCAGTAAAAATTCGATATTAATAAAACTGAAGTATTAATGACATTCCCGCCCAAGGAAAATCCGCCACTACCCGAAGGAAAACCGGAGGAAAACCCGAATCAGAATGGGGCTACAGAGATAATGTACATAACCAAAGTGCCGAGGTTGCGTACAGTTAGAAATAAACTATTAAAAAATAAAATCTATAGAGAACTACAACAATACGGTGATAAAGTATAAGAGAAATTAACACCACTTACATCCTCCGTAGTCACGTGGAAAACAATTTTTATTAATATATAGAAACTCTCATTGACTTTTTTAATATTAAAACCAATCAATTCTTTCACATTATAGAAGCAATAGAGCATTAGAAAGTTTGTACCCGTGGATTTGAAGAGATCCAATTTATTTATATCTTTTATGTTTCTTGGGGAAGGGATGAACGGTCAAACGACGTCGTTTGGTGAACTCAGGCGGCGCCCTTCGTCCTCCCTCCCACCCTCCACTCCATCGATCGATTAAACCGAGAAATTAAATTAATTAAGATCAGCTCTTTCGCAACCCTTGAGCGCTACAAAGGAAAAACAAGCGAGCGAGAAGAAAAATGGACAAAAGATTGAAGAAGATACGCGGAGAGTGAAGTTACTGCAAAATACGAAATGAAACTAGACCAAGAGTGTACGTGACTATAAGGTTGAGTGATAAAACAGAAAGGGCATAACAGTATTTGTTAAGAAAACGGAAGACAAAATATTGTTTCCATGATCCAATTCTTCGCGGAGAGACGGATTTTTCATAAAGACTTGCTGGGCCCTTACCTAGAGACGGCATCAATTGATACAATTATTAGCGGATTTAGTGTTCTTTAATGTTAAGTTACGAATTATCAACAATACTTACCGAATTATTTATAGCTTGATAATAATACATAATTGTGAAATGACTTTTCTATGTTCTATTAAATACAATATTTGTCGGAATTTGTTAATACTACGACACGTGTAGAACAATGTTTTTTATCGTTAGGAGTATGTGGAAATGTTGAATCCTTAGCCTCTGCCTTAGGAATTGCCCTTGATCGGAATTGACGGGGCGATCCCTCGCTTTCATTTCGAAGAGTAAATAAGTTTATTGTCCTCCTAGTTGTCGACGCTGTTTGTAACTTTTGCTCTTTTCACAATAGAGTTTATTTGTTTATTTAATAAAAATGGTTTTCATTCGATCAGGTTTTTGAACACGAATCGTGAGAGGCACAAGGTTTTTCCTGTGCAACTGTATTCAAATGTATTTGTCCTATTTGCTGCATCGTAGCGTATCTTGTTCATACTTCACTTATCCAGAAGAAGAAAAAAAAAAAACCTTCGTTCAAACTGATAAAAAATGAATTAAGTGAATCCTAGCAGCTTATTACCCGGCGTTTCTCGAGATTTTTCTCAGACTAATCATCTTTTATTAAGGAAAAAATAAAATCTGTATTGTAAGGTCTATTTTTGCTTAATGGTTTTAAAAACATACAGCATACTACAACATATTTATAAATATAATCATACATATTTAATGCAAAACTTGACGGTAAACACTATACTTCGCCGTTCGAATTTTCGCTTCCGGGGTATGACGCGGCTGCATCAGTTCATTAAAATGCTTTTATTCTCTTAAATTGAAATAAGTCTCTTTTTATAGACAGACATATGCTGTCGCGGACTTTTTTGTAGAACTCTATGAGACAAACAATATTGCCACCCATAGTTGTCACATATCTCAAACCGTTTAGACAGCGTAAGCAAATATATCTCTTTTTTTCTCATTTTATCGACATTTACTGTCAAAAACCATTTCTACCTTTCTTACCACACTTTTTAAAAAGCCTGTTCATCCCTGACATCTTAACTATCTTCTTTCCAAATTTCATCACGATCGATTGAGTGATTTAGTCGTGATTAAGTACAAACACGTTTCCGAGTCACACGTTTATATGTCAGTGGCACGGAAATAGCACTCTTCTTAAGGATTATTGCAACCAAATTGCAAAGTATGGTTAATATCAATGAATTACAGGAGTAGAAAAACAACTAAAATTGAATGCCAATCACTAGACAAGATCTTCAGTCTCATAACTGTTGACTGTGAAGCTTCCTAATGAGTCCGACAGAGTTCAATTGTGAGGTTATGTGAGGTGTAAGGACAATCCACTGAACGTATAATCTACGACACCCAATCGTAGAAACTGAAGTATTTAAAGGCTCCGAAGAATAGTTTGCAAATACATAGCCTAAAAGTGAAATGAAAACTAAAGAATTGAGGTCTTAACAATGCGCATTTGTTTAAAAAGCATTCTGTGTAATGTTTTCCTTCTGCTTAGATTTCAAAATAATTCATTAGTATGTACATATCATACAAAACTGAAATGGTATAATATTTGGAGGTTTTCTTCGCGGTCTTTTTTTTAATAATACGAAATGAGAGAAATATGAAAACTAACAAAGAAATTTAGAATATTTTATAAGATGCCCGGGCAGCGCCGTGCAAAATCAGCTGAAAATATAGACCTGTTGACAGGGGTTGTAATATCCACCGTAGGGTAAAATATTTTAACCAAGAGCCGACAATTTTTCGAACAAATATTCCCAAAGCTTTGCTTAGTCATATCGAAAAAACTAAATAGCCTGGGTCGATCGTCTCTCCGATTTTTCTCCGGGTTTGAGGCGGATTTTCCATCGGCAGGAATGTCATTTACTACTTTTGTTATTATTAATATCCTCGAATTTTTACAGCACATAACACCGGAAATAATTTTGAAATGCATTTCTTAAATAATATCTTGTATAAATATTAAATCCCCCTCTGCCTTAGGGAATTGATGAGATGGCAATTTTGTTGTTGTTGTTTTTCGGAGAGTAACTGAGTTTATTGTCGCGCATGTGATCATTCACAGTTTGCAACTGCGTTTTTGACAAAATCAATTGATTTATTCGACGAGCAATGGTACCCGAAAGAACTAATATCGTTTATTTTCGCGTCAAAAAATGCGTTTTGAACAAAAAAATATATCTAAAGAAGTAAAAAATTTACAAGCTCCACCAAATTTATTTTACCCGCGTGATTCAAGTGTCATCATTTGTTTTCATGTTACACGCGCTCTTCATTTTATTTCTGTTCCTTTGTTTAGCGTTCGTCAGATATTCTGTGACGTATCTTTTCGCAACCGCGAACCAATTTCTTTGCCGAAAAAAAAAATTATATCTTCGCATTTTAACGTGACATGTGAACCGACAAAGCGAACGACTTTCATTTCATAAATATAAAAAAAAGGTAACAACGTTTTATCATGTGACGAGTTTCGCAAAAAAAAAGAATGGAACAAAGCGCTTAGGCGGAAAAGACAGACACGGGGCCGTCAGAGACGCTGGCGAATAGTGTGTCGGAGTTACACAAGCGCTGGGAAATTGGCTGCAGCTCTGACGTAGCAGTCACGGGAGAAATATCACCTCCCGCCGACAGGAGCGTTGCAAGAGGGACTTTGCACCCGATAGAGGAGCCATGCGAATATCTCATTTGACTACAGACGGGGATATATTGATGGTCGTGACTTCAGTTCATGTTATAAGGTAATACAAGGGTAGGTGGAATTAAATCACAAAAGTATGTTTAACCGACGTAAATAAACGCAGTTGTTATTTCAACTAGAAAAACATACCTCACCAGCCATTTAAATGAAATAATAGCAATTATGAATGATGGTATAATACATTTCATCTTATGGAGGAATAATTTATTTTCAAAAATTAACAACATTCAAATCACGAAAGAGATGGAAGTTTACTTTGATTTGTATTAAATTTTCCAAAGTATTTTTACATCACTTCTGTTTATATATCACCGGACATTTGAGAAAAATCCGGTGATGTATAAATTTTCTGAGGTGAGCTATTTAAATTTAAGGTGGGACCAACACTTCTAGTTAGTTAACTGAGATGTATTGTTTTCTTCCTTATCCTAATTCGTTTAATACACAACAATATAAATAAAAATGTGGAAAACATTATTTAATTTGTATCTATCAGTTAATAATATTCTACAAACGATTTTCAGGAACGCGCTTGACAAGTTTGAAATACATAAGAGCATGTAGAAACATGGCGGCCGAAGGCAACGGTTTCCAGATTTATGCATCTCACCTCAGAAGAAGTGAAATATCTTTCTCAAATGTCCGGTGACCTGTACATGAAAGTTGTCTAAAAAGACAACGTAAAATTTACTACAAATCAAAATAAACTTCCGTCACTTCCGTATTTGCGACATCACTGACATATTAGTATAATTCATATTACTGACAAGTACCGAGTTACATCCCGTTTTTTTTCGAACCGTTGCTATGGTGACGTGCCACCAGAGAGGGTGCGGCGGAAAGATACGGGATGAAACTAGGGGAGTGTTTATCACTAATATATATTGTACAACTAAATAAATCATTAGAACGAAGGCCAAAATAAAGATTCCGAAACATTGTCGTGTTCTGATCCATAGGGGACGGGGGCTAAGGGGGCTATAGCTCCCCCCCCTCCGTTGAACGTGAACTCTTAACAGATAAGGTTGATATTGAAAACTGTAATTGATAAATGGCAAATCGGGTTTTTCCCCGTTTTTCCTTCGGGTAGAGGCGGATTTCTTATACAG
>NNCF01126945.1:147963-166082 GCA_002313205.1 Laupala kohalensis
ATTTAATAAATACGTACTGTTATCCATTTATTGTTCCATAATGAATCGTAGATGTAATGTGCTGTCAAAATTCGAGATTAAGAAATAACAAAAGCATTAGAGAAAAAATACGCGACTACCCGGAGGAAAACCCGGATTAAAATGAAAAAACCCGAGCCAGGTTGTTGACAAAGACTGGTTTTTTGTTGTTGTTATACAAAATATAATTTTGTGCTATGGCAGGTCTCTTTCTTTAAGCAATCCAATCTCACCGTATTTTTATCCAAAAGTTTCATAAATAATGAGATATTAGAGACTAAAAAGGTGAAGATAAGTTTTTTAGTTGAGTAGGCCATGTTTGTTATTGTACAGACAAGTTCAATCTTACCTGCACAAGAACAAAATGATTGGAAAAATGCGAAGTGATGATGGGTGAGGGAGTGAGATGAAAGTTAATTGTTAACAAGGTTAAAATGATTTAATGACATGCTATGATATGATGAGATATAATAATACGATACTGATTTCCTAGAGATGACATGATGATATGGAGAGAAAATCCTGGAAACCAGCTGGTTGAAGCTGTTGTAGAATTGATCCGGATGGTTGACGTGTTGACAAAGAAATAGTTGATGAGTAGTAATCTTCTGAGGTGCAATTGTAGGATCGATCTTGCGAGAAAATGTCGGCTCGGCGACGAGAATGAAAGTAGCGATGCGATGTGTTCGAACGTGATAATCCCTATTGTGAAGGGTTCAACAAGAGAAAATATGTGTCGGTTTGGCGCCGACAGTAAAGAGTTCGAACTACGATAAGAGAGGCGAGATCAGAAGTTTATCCTCTCATTAGTAGTAGCAATCATAGTAGTCGTGTATTAGCACTGAATCTCGTGTAGAAGTAGTGTAGAGAAGAGAAGAGAACAGGCCATGTGGTTTATATAGTTTTAAACTAGTGCGCTGTTGCCAATTTGATTCGATGAATCGATGTGACATTCTGCTAACTCGATCAGGAGTGACGTCTCGTGACGAGACGAGGAAGTTTTTGGCTTCGCCCAACTCTTGCGTGATTCAGCATTAACACTCAAATGTAGTCTGCGAAGGAACTTGTAATTAACTCAGTAAATTATATGATGATGAATAATTCTTCTTTTTTTTAAAAAAGTATATGGCAAAATATTTGAATCAACCTATGGCTTGAAAGGAAAATTTCCTTAGATTATCAACAATCAAGATAAATCACTTAAATTGACCAAAGAGATTGTTCTCCAGAGACGATTCACTTAGTAAATGATTCAATACATTGTCTTAAACGATTCGATTCACTTGTTTAATAATAACTTATCAAAAATGTCTGAACAGTAATAAAAGAAGAGTATTTACTCAGTCGCCTAGCAACAACTCTTAAATCTACAGGCATCCTGTTCCAGACACACATAAACATGTTTGCTGGCTGTGTTAAGGAATACCTAAAAGTTATTTAAATTTTAAACTAGATTTATTTTTATTCAGAATCTCCGATATTCGTTATTTTACTATTATAAAAAAATATAGTACATTTAAGGTGAACTTTTCGTATTTATGTTGATTTAAGGGTCCGATCGAGGTCACCCCCCTCCCCACAAACCCTCGCCTACATTTACTTCAATGAACATAGGTTTCTCTAAAGAAGATCACTTTTTAAATTATGGGTTGATATGTAGTAGATATTTTAACACATTTCTATCAGATTTTTTAACGAGTTAATTTCAGATTCGGATTAACCGCAGTATGTACGATACAAAAAACCGACGATGGAAGATTTTCATTTCTCAAAAGAACGTTCGGAGACTGGCATTTAATGCCTGCATCGGTTGAAGAAAAGATTTCGAGTTCTATATCTATTCACGGGATTAGGCAAGTTCTCAAAGAAGGGGTGTAGATGTGAAGTGAAATTTTTTGAGTCAGAAAGGGAGGGAAGAGGTAGCGAGGTGCGTACAAAAAAGGATAAAAAATCAAATGATCGGGTCATCCGCCGTAAAATATTCCATAGGTAGACATTATTATTTTTAGTTCTTTCAGCGTCACATGTTTTTATATTTATTATATTTATATTAGTTTAATCATTTATTTAATAATTTTTAATTTCAGTTCTCTGTAATATTTATTGATTTTGTATATTTAACTGAGTTTCCTGATATAATAATAATAAATTTATTGTCAAAAAACAGTACAAACTGCGTATGACCACGTGGAGGACAATAAACTAATTTACTCTCCGGAAGCAAGCAAGGGACGTATTCCATCAATTCCGATCAAGGNACCAATTCCGATCAAGGACCCTAAGGCAGAGGCTAAGGATTCAAAATTTTATTGCATAAGTTCCTAGATAAGATAATAAGTTAGCTACGAGTTATAATACATATATAATGTCAATATGTTTGTAATTTAACGCAAATATGTTTGTAAATTTACATGTACAAGTTATTATCNTGTACAATTTATTATCGAACTATAGATTATTCTGAGTATAGTGTTTAAAAATCATAAGAGTTGAAAGAAAAAACACTAAATTCACGATTTATTGTTACAAAAACACGCCCCTAGAAAAGACCTAGAGAACCTGAAGGGAAAACGGAGAAAAACCCGGGCCAGGATAGGTAAGATCTGTCCATTATTTTGCCACTGGGTAAGATCTGTCCATTTGCAGTTAAATAAAAACATTATTTTTGTTCCTCATCCCCGTAGACGGAGGGAGCGCGAGACGAGCAGGAGGGCGCAGTTGTTGTTCTTAGAGCAAACGACCTCATCTTTCACGTGGAAGGAGGTGAGCGGAACGTGTTGCGATCGATACAACTCTGTGGTCGAACAGAGTCGGAACACGGCAATGAACGTGGAAGGTCAATCGCAGCGCTAGGACAACAAGCTGCAGTTTGTAACTCCGCCGGAGCTTTCGCGCTCAGCAAGGTTCTCTTGAGTTCGAGAAAGTTGGCACAATATTATTTTAAAACTATGAACAATACGGTTTTATGAAAATTAAATCAGTTTTTGATTGATATTATGAAAGGAACATTCACTTTTTTTTGTAATCTCAGCAGATCACACAGTGAACATAATCGATTTTTTTTGTGGGTAAAAATCTACACTTTACATTTTTACCCGGCGCAGTAGACGTTCTCTTAACCGCGTCGCATCAATGGTCATCGAATTAACCGGACTACCCCATGGTTCAGTTTTTTTTTCAACTTTGTTCAACATATATATACATATTATTTTTATATTTTCATTTAGTTGCAGTTTTATCTCTTATTCACAGATTCATTCTACATTAATTTGTTTCCAATACACTTAAAACTTTACTATATTTGAATTAATTTCAAAATTTTTATAATTTTAACAAATTTCAAATGTTTATGAACTTAACAAAAATTATTATACCCTGTATTCTTACATATTGTTTATATTTTTGTGTTTCGTTTTATTTTAGACTGAAGATGGCAGCTAAGCTGGCGAAAGTACTATCTGAATAAATAATTTTAGTACTAGACAACGCAACATCTTTCAATTATTCTTGTACACACATACATTAAGTTTTTTAAAGTTTATATTTATTTGTTTCATGTTCGTATAGTTGCCGTAAGTTGTAATAAAATGAGTTCGATACTGAAATGTCATTCGCTTGTTTATTTATGACAACGAAATACATTTGTTCGTTTTGAACGAAAATCGATTTATGACGGGAACCTCTGATTAACCGGTCGAACGGGTAACCGCCCAGGATCTCGGTTCCGAGCAGATCGATTAAGAGGCCGTTACATCATCGGTGCACGACGACCCTGGTTCCTTCCCCTGGTTCGAAATGAATGAAAGCAATCTGCCGACTGCGTTTAATTATCGCTCAGAGACGAAATGGAGGACCTCACGTGGCATGGAACCTTCTGGAGGGGTGAAAGGGAAACGTGAATTGTCATTATGAGATCGCAAATAACTGTTCCCACCAGTTTAAGAAAACAGTAATGCTTATATTAAAACATGTCAAATGTAGACACAAATAAATAAAACACACCAAAAACAATTTAAAAACATAATAACACATTAATGCATTATCGCAAACGTTTCGGTACTAACTTGAGCACAAGCTCAGATAATTCTACAACGAGTTTTACCAAAGATGATACACAACAGCTATCGATTATTTACAACACAGTTTTATAATATGATTGTTCAATTTCTGTATTTTTGTAACCACATTTTTTGTTAATATTTACAATATCCTGTTCAATCGTTTTGTTGCTATGTGATTATTTGTTGCTACAATTTGTTTACATCTGAAGAGTGCTGAAATCACTAGATGAAACGTTGTGTCTCGATAATAAGATATTTCTCTCTCATAAACAACAACAATGTCTTTAGTCTAAAGAAAAGATGTAACAAAATCTTGCAGCAAAAGAATAATTTCGATTTAACTTATTACTTTCCAACAAAAAAGTATTACTATAATAATAATAATAATAATAATAATAATAAATATTTGCAGTGTAATATTAAATAGTTTTCTTCTCAATAAATAATTATTAAGTTTATCCATGTTCTTAAGTATACTGTACTTAGCAATTCCAACAGTCTTCAATATTCGTTTTTTCGTTAATAAACTCTCTTTTGAATAAAAATATTTATATTCTTGCAATTTAAATAGAACATAAATTTTCGGGTTATAATGTTACGATGATAACACGAATCAAAGTCAATAATTCCATTCAAAAGAAGGAGAAACCTGTAATTCTTTCTTTCAAAAAAATCTCGTAAAGTATATTTCAATATTTCTGCATGACGGAGTATTTTCTACTCTGAAATTAATTTCAGAAGATTTTCTCCAAACTTGATACAAAGTTGCCTCAAAAAATCCACTTTCTTCTTTAACTTGAAGCTACGGTTTTAGAACAACGAACGGAAGCGTGAATCTAGAAACGAAAAAAGTGCTAAATAAATAAATATTTTTAACAGTTGATTAAAAACTTGTAATGTAACTTTTTGACCGTGGCACAGGGATATTTCAAGTTCATGTTTTAATAATGCAGACAAAGATTTGGATTCATGAAAAGCAGAATGGATTCCGGAAAGCTGAGATTTTCTTTTAAAATATGTATCATTCAATTTCAGTTCCTTTATATTACACAGAACCGTCTGATAACGTATTCTTTGAATGAGCACAAAGGTATTTGTGATTCTGTTTCTTAAGTCTTTCTCTCAATGATTGAATGACAAATGGTAGACAATGACACACGATGCACAATATTAAATTTTAAAGGAATATAAATCTATTTATGTTGTCTTTCATGGTTTTATACAAAAAAGTATGAAAAATATTATTATACAACTTTTCAAGATAAATATCATCTGTATGGTGACGGAACGGGGAACGTACCCTGAGTAAGACATAAGGAAATAAAAACAATATAGGAGTATCAACTTGACGAATAGAAAATCTAAGAAAGACAGAAAAGACTCGCCAACGTTTCGGATATATCCTATCGATCCTCAAAACTTGTTACTACAACATCTGCATCACTCATACACATCTCCAAACATTACATAAGGGCTCTAATAACAGACACGTTGGCGAGCCCTAAATCCCCAATTAAAAATAAATAATTGGAGCAATTGGTATGATGTACATTACAAGAAGTAAAAGATTTCGTCATTCTGCCATTATTTATTGACGTAAAAGGCTTTTTCGGTCGCATGGCGGTCATCTTAAGTGCTACGAATTTTTTTAACGAGATATAAATTTCAAAATAAATATAAATTGAAACATTCTAAAAACAATCTACCGCCTTCTTCTTCGAAAAGTTAATAATTTTTAATATAGTATGAAATAATAACAGGAAATAATTAATAACAGGAAAACATTACCTGATATTATTTCATATTATATTAAAAATTATTAACTTTTCGAAGAAGAAGGCACTAGATTGTTTATATTTATATTTATTTTGAAATTTATATCTTGTAAAAAAAATTTGTAGCACTTAAGATGGCCGCCATGCGACCGAAAAAGCCTTTTGCATCAATAAATAATGGCAGAATGACGAAATCTTATACTTCTTTAAAAAATAAATAAATACAACTATTACACCTGTTCACCAGGCGCATCCTGCTCACTTAATGCATAAAAAGTGAGATGTTATTAAAATATTGTAACAAGTCCTGACGATATATAGAATATGTCCGAGTTATGTAGTGTTCTTTAAGGTTATATCCTGTCCTTTTTCTGAAGATGGTATTCATGTAATATCAAGTGGGCAAGAATTTAATAGCTTTAAAAACAAGAATAGAAGTTCTGGAGTGCAATTCAATATTTGAACTGTTCGACACAAATTCGAGTACTATTTACTTTAAAGATTTCTTACTAAATTAGGAAACACTTGTGGTAACTATATATTGCAATGTGAAGTGGTTCCTAACCCAAGGATGTTATGCCTGACACAGTCAGATTCACGGAGGACAGCTACACATACAAACTGCAACTCTTCCCTCAGCCAGCGATTAACTTCTCTCTGCGCTGTAACTCTGTCCTGACAATGGAGCAGAAATATTTCTAGTCAGCACTGTCATAATTAGCAATTCCTTATTTTCAGGAACGAGTTTGTATGTGTATGTGTACATCATCCAAGCTCATTACAGTCTTTGATGACGACTAGCAACTTAAAGAAGCTGTTTCGAAGAGCAGTTGACTTTACTTACTTTTCCTTGGGGCAGAGGTTGGTCATACGAACACCACGTTTCGAAAAAATTGTTTTCCCTCTAGGAAAAGTAGTACACACAACAAAAATAAAACATAACAAATGTTTTAGAAACATTCCATTTTGAAGAAATATTGTTTTGGAATTATTGTGTCAAGATAATCTTCTTTTTTTTCTCCCTTTTCTTTTGAAGATTTGTAAATGGAAAATATAGGAAGCTATTGAAGCTTATCTACATGGGGCAAATAGGAGGTAGTCACCAACAACTTGACCCACACGGAAGTGTTAGGAGGACTAGGTAGAACTATTACAAATAGTGACCCTACAAGTAGTAGAAGGTGCGAAGGAGCGGGTTTGCTTTTGAACTTTCTTCTGGTGTAACAAGCATGTTATCCCTGAGCATAAGACTTGCCACTTTCTCTTCTACGAAGGTACGTCGTTTTACCAATCAATGTACGTAAACTTGTTTCACAGTTTTCCGAGAGACCCGGTAGGAGACATCTTTAAATCGAACAATAAATACACTAAGGTTGTGCACTTGTGTAAAGGGTTGAAATTTTGTGCTTTTCTCGTTTTTCCGATACACTATTGCATCGAGTGGAAACTCACCGGCAATGAGTGCGGACGCAGCGGCGAGTAGGAGAGCAGCGAGCACGCACGGCCCACTGGCATCCTCCGCTGCCTGTGCAGTCAGCAGCAACACGCCCAACGCCCACGGAGCTGCCAGCGACCCTCCGCAGAGCAGCCAATATGGCGGCGCCCCGCACTGCAGCCAACGCAGTCCGCGCATCCCGACCTGCAGCGAGGAAACAAAGCTTTCGAGAGGAAATTCGGAGGAGGAAACTCGAAGTTTAAGTCGGCAAATCTGAGTATCACTTTCCGAAAATTCTCAGCTCTACGGTCAAGAAATCCCAACGATAAATTGACGATTTATTGTATCCTCAATACAAAACTTGCAATACTTTCTGGAATACACGAATAAACAAGAAGCATAAATACAGAAATCGTCAGTCACTTTATTAATAAAACCTGGAAAAGAGTTCAGTTCATATTTCCCATTCGTTTTACAAAACAAGAGGTTTAATATATTCTGTGTGTTTAGGTAACTTATTGATTCGAGAAATTTCTTTCATCTTTAAAAGTATACTATTGTTTCTCACAGTTGATGACATTTATTACACAGAACACTTCATTATTATAAGCACTTTATACTAAAATCTAACAATAATTTCCAAGAAAGTCGGTCCAGGAATTTTCATTGACAAATCAATTACGATTGTTAGATGAAGTACCAGGTTATATCTGGAAAGTATTATGTGTACATGTAATGGACGCGTCTTTTTAAAAAAAATATTTGTTTCTACTTTGCGGGGAGGATGCTGAAAGAGAATTTATCAATTCTTCACTTACACAGTGAAAATTTTCTTTTCTCTAAAGACCACGTCCGTAGATTTCAGTATTCAGTAGGTCCTTAGGACCAAGAAATCACGCAGCTCTGTCGGGAAATAAACTCTAAATCGACAACAGCCAGGTGAAAATTGCGTCACACCGGGACTCGAACCCGGGTGTTTCTGCTCTCGCCGCATGTATGCTACGCATTGCACCACCCGCCAGGTGGAAGTAGTGTACGGGTTTCAGGAGTCGAGGCGGGTGGTGCAGTGGATAACACACCTGCGACCACAGCAGCGGTCTCGGGTTCGCGACCCGGTCAGTCGCAGTTTTCACCCGGCCGTTGACGACGCAAACACCCCTCCACGAGTAGGTAGTTTGGAAGTCCATAAATTATCTTTTCATGTGTGTTTGTAATAATTGTTCGTTTGAATAAAATATTTGAATACAATAAAGAATCATTAAAATACAGACAATTTTTTACTTTCATTTTTATTAGTTTTTATTAGTTTACCTTCTCTGTCTACCAGGAATTAAAATTTCAACTTGTTCTACAGCTTTGAAATTTTGCACACTACTCATCACGACAACTCAGATCGTCAAATATAAAAATATTAAAAACAATTCCCTTGTAAATGCAACTGAAAAGAAAAAGAAACAATATTTCTGAAATTGTACATTTTTACAAAATTTATGTACTAAAACTAAATGTGTTAATTGCAACAAGATGCTGTAAATGTAATTTGGTTGTGGGAGAAATTGTTATTGTATGTTATAAGTATAGACTTATTTATAATAAGTCTGCGAACGAAGAATCCGAGATATTTTGCTGTGTATCCAAAATTTAAGATTTTTTCGCATCCTACTCTTTCATTTTTAATGATCCATGTAAATCTCAAATAAATTTATAATACCAGAAGAATAAATCTTTCCTTTTATGTAAACACAATTCCCGTATCCTTTTTCTATATTTTACAGTCACAAACATTTCCTTGGATTCATTTTAGCTTTCGCGTTTACGGGAACGCGCAATGCAATGTCAGGTTTCGTCACAGTGTAAACCAAAGCGAACATTTGGACATTCCGATGACGTGCGGAGCTCATACATCCTCATTGAACCCATCGCACTAATAGGGAATCATTGCCATACGCCGTCATCTAAGAGATTTGAAGAGAGCTTGATTTATTTGCTTTATTTTCTGTTCAATGCACGACACCATTCCCAACACAAATATGACTCTACACTACTGTTCGAACGAACGAATTTTGTGGAGTCGCCAACACATCCATTTTCAATTTAACACACAATTTAATTACAATTTAAAAATTTTGTAATTCGACCCAAACAAGGGGACAAACTATTTACTTTACGAGATCTCAATAGAATAAACAAATATAATTTCAGACGACGATCCGATACTGTTTGGTATCATCATCGTCACCATCATCAGGTACCACAGTCACAAATACATTACAAAATGTGTGAGCGCCGGTCTCTTCACATGGATATACGTGAATATATGTATAAGAGTTTTAAAGTTAATGAAAGAATAGTGAAATAAATACTTAAAAGAAAGTAGCATATTTGAAGAAACTGTTTTGGTCAATATATGAATGACATCTGTGTTGTAAACGTTATATATAATATTTCGGTGTTGTTCAAATATAATTATCTCGTCTTGAAAGTACTCGTTTCATGGCCTTAAGGTGTAGCAAAAAAAATAATTTAAATTTCGTACAAAATTATATCGATTTATTCTTAATACCATAATAAAAATTGGTACAGCAGTTTTCTTACTTTAGAAGTAAATGAGTTTCTTATGTCAGTGGTTTCGTCTGGATTTAAATATTGATGTAGAGTTGTGGGTTGCGAACATTTCACAAATTTTTAAATCGTATTCTATGAAGAGAAAAATGATTACACTAATCTCTTTGGAGTGTCAATTGGAAACCCCAAATCATAATGAAATAATGGTATAATACAGTGGAGCCTCTCTAACTCGAACTTCAAGGGAAAGGTTATAAGTTTCGAGTTAACGAGTTTTCGAGCTATAGAGGACTTCGAGATAAGTTTTTTAACATTATCAATTTCGACTTATAGAGGCATATGTTATTGAAGCCATTAGAAAATTAAAAAATCGACTTGTAGAGATTTATTTTACTACATTTGCGATGTACATAATTACAAGCATAAAGATGACTTTGTAATAAAGGAACAACTTGAAAATATGCACATATTAAAAGAAATCAGTAATTTTCTTTTGAGTCCAGGAATTAACACAATTGTATTTTCGATTGCAAACAAGGCACAAAATATCTTGTTCTCGATATCACTACATCTTTCAATGAAATCATTTCTTGGAATTGGTTATTGACGACCACGAAAGTATTGCTTGGAGTTAAAGAGTCTTGCGAAAAATATTTCCATTTACAGAGGCCGCAAAATTTTCATATTGCTTTTTGCGACTTATAGAGCCCGCTAGATTTGTAGTTCGAAGTAGAGAGCGTGATATATATGGATAGTACATCGTAGGGAAATCACATTCAGTTCGAGTTATAGCGTCTAAATAATTCGAGTTGCATGTTGTTGTTTTTTATACTTCAACGGAAGGGAATTCGCTAATTTCTTCGTCTCAAGAGAGGATTTCGAGTTAAAGAGGCTCCGCTGTATTTTCGTTTCAAGTTCCCAATATATTGTGACTAAACGCTAGACTCGTTTTCGTGCTTTCCTGGTCAGACCGAAATTTTTAACGCGGTACAAAATTTGCATTAAATTATAGGATAGTTTTCATTTAGTTCTTAGAAATGGGTGCCGCTGTCTGTACGCATGTCAGTGAGTGGATAGCATTGTAGAGTCAATCATTGCTCAAGAAAAACGATCTACCCTTAAGGTTTTTAAGAAACATTCAAAAGAGTACTTTGCCCTTCATGTGATGTACCGTTTGTTCCAAAGTAAAAAAAAGAATTAGAGCCCCTGTACCGACAAGTAAATTCTACCATAAATGCGAAATTCGAACTAAATTACTCAGAATCGTTGCGGACAGACGTTATGCCACTTACCCAGGACCAGGGATCGCCAAAACGGATATTTCCGTAGAAATCTCGCTTTCGAAATTTTTCACAATTACAATACAAGTAAAAATCACTGATTCTGCAAAACTTTCCGGGTAGAAAAACGTCATGTCTGATGGAAGAGACGTTGAGCACAAGCATCAACGAAGGTGGGCAGAGGAAGGGAGGGGCAACAGGTACGCTGCTCCCGCCCTCAAGGGAGTCGCTAAGGGCTTTCACTTCTCATTAGCGGTCAGCGTGTGTTTGCAGTGGGATGCCGTCTGCTGGAGTCGGATGGATGGATGGATGGATGGAGGCGGTCATACGTGTGCGAGGAACAGTATAAAGATACTCCTTTCACATAAAGATATTATTCTTCATCTAAACTGGTCATTGCGATTGGGTGGAAGAAGAAGAAGAAGAAGAAGAAGAAGAGAAAGAAGAAGATAAGAAAGAAGATAAGAAAGAAGAAGATAAGAAAGAAGAAGAAGAAGAAAACACTTTCATGCTGCCGACATTCCGAAAATTTATGTTTTCTTCATCAGGGCTACACACAACAAGATCTACAATTAGTCGATATTCTTAGTTGCTAGCAATAAGTTAAACACTGAATATACACTAACAAATAATAAATGAAAAAACATACCTGCATAAATTCACAATAGAACTCACTCATCAATCACAAAACTTATTACATCTCGCATACTATAATACACACAACCCATCTACGTACGTACTGTCTCGCACTAAACGCCAAAACAACCGAGCAACACCCCCCCCCCCCATGCTCACAAACAACTATAGTGCACGACGCATGATCCACCCCTCGGTGAAAGTCGCTGCGGCGTAACATCCCAGACGCAAAGACGAGGGAAAAACCAACAACTTCAACCCAACATACAATCAATTTAAAAAATTATTAAAACTATTAACTATCCTCACTTGCAGACTGAAACATTATTTGATTATCTATTACATACACACATCATATATTTTATAACTGATTAAACATAACACTATTGTCTTTTTAATTGATTTACAATGTTGGCATACTTGTTACTTACATTGGCTGCATCTGACTTTATATTGCGAAATACTGAGCAATATACACCATATTATAAAATTATACTATAAAATTTCAGGTCAATAATATGAAGTATACAGATATTCTTCTCAAAGAAAATCTTACAGCATTGAGGTAGGACTAGCGTATGTAGAATTAAATCACTAAAATATCTTAAATCGGTGTAAATAAATAGAGTAATAAGTACTCATTCTGATTTCCACTTGAAAAACATAACCTCACATTATTTAAATGAAATAATTGCGAACTACAATTCATGGCGTAAGTCATTTTAAAATAAAGCTACTGAATTATGTATGTTTTTACAATTTGACATTGAATTTCAGATTTCCTTATTGGCATACCTACCCTTGTATGTCCAGTAGTGCAACCTGAAGAGAATGTAATGAACCTGATAAAGGAGGGAGTAGTCTCCGTCTCGGAACGTCGTCGTCCTCTGTTACTCTGAATACGTCATGTTAACCGTCACGTGACCATGAAATAAATCAGGGTTGTACTTAATGATGGTCTTTTATGTATTTGCACATCGAATGAAATACTAATATTTCCAAATATAGTTATGAAAAACATATTGAAAAAAATTAATTTTTCTTACAAATTATTACGTATATGAGCGTGTTCTTTAAAAAATAATATAATACTTGGCACAGCAGACGAAGACCGTGAGGTAACGTAAAAATTCAAAAGTCGTCAAAAGTATGTCACAGCATAAAGAACTAGACCTTCTTAAATACTCCACTGTGCATTAACAATTTCCCCTTGTAGTTGAGCTTCTGGGAGTCCCCTTAAGCATTGTTCACTCGCTGCCAAGACAATGGAAAGCTCATCCATCCTACAACCATCTGCTACGCTACGTCCCGAGCGTAGTTTAAAGGGGAGAGATGGCGCAGTCTATGAAACCTTTCACTAACAGATAATGCCCACACTATCGCTCCTTATTCACAAAAACAAATTTATAGTTCTTTATATTAATCAATTACTACTTATTGTTCCCTACGTATATTTACAAATGTATGGAATGAAACAGTAAATAAAGAAGGGAAATAAATACAAAAATAATGGGAAAAAGGTATAAATTAACTAACGCTAAATTATTAAATATAATAAGAACACATATTTGGAATGACTCAAAAATTAAAGTTTAAAAATTACACAAAAAACTAATTTCACAGTGTGTAAAACCATGGTCGAATACAAGAGAATTTAAAATCGATTAAACAAAACGTTGTATTTAAGGACACAGATTACTTCCTTACAAAAACCACAGTCTCAATGTATAGAGTTTGTTCACTCGCTCCAGAAATATTAAGGAGTAATTTTTATTTGATACATGACGTTAAGATACGACGAATGCGACGAAATTAACAGAATCGTCTAATTCATTACGACTAAGGCCTTGTTGGAGGCACAACCAATTCACTTTTTTTCAAAAATCTTTCAAGTAACTTGGATTTTTATGAATTTTTTAGCGGTTCAACGTTTTCGTTTTTTTTTCTTTTTCTTTTAGTTCATCATGTTATTTTTATCTCAAAGGACGAAATGTAATTAATTAATGTTTATAGTGTACAGAATGTAATTAATATCAGCTCGTTAACTCGCTGTAGTAAGCTGCCGGAATCAAGGGAAATTTTGTAAGATGGCGACTGACTAACTCTGTTTATTTAGTGGTATGTTCCCCAAACTGGCCATTATTTACAGGATCTGAGGGCAAATATTATCGCATTATTCCTTTGTAAATTATGTTGTAAAAAGTCGAATAAAATTTTACCAGAAAATAAAGCAGAAGTGAGCGAACAATCAACAAAAAGAGTTGATGAATAACTGGAAGTGCAAAACCATTGCACACACTTTCTCATACACGTTTCTCCGGCTGCAGTAGTTCCCAGAAATTCTACATGAAAAATTATTGTCTTGTCTCTCGTACAATTCTACAACGAACGGTACCAGTAGCGTCGTCGTATTCATTCGCTATCCGAAATTGCGATGAAATAGAAACTGATCCACGAGATTGCTAGATATACCTATATTTAGTTTATCTGTTCTGCGTTTACCCTTTAGAAGAAATATTGAAAGGGCTCTAGTGACCTTGACGTTGGCGAGAACTATTTTTAAATAAAGGATGACTGATTTTTTTTATCGTAAGGACAACAAGACAGTTTCGTTTTTACGTTTCTTGACGCAACTCATTCACGGAAAATTTATTAAAAAATCACTGAAATCGAAACCAATGGTAAAGATAGTTAAAATGTGGTAAAAATTTAAATTTAAAAACCCCGGAAACATGTTGTACAAAACCACAACTACGCTTTCTCGATGGTAGAATGTTGTTAAACGTTCAAATTGATCTCGTTGAGCAATTAAAATTAAAAGAATTGCTGCAAATAATCGATTAGAAGAATAGGACTAATGTCAAAAAGAGACACACAGACAACTTAAATGAGGTTTACACCTGAACATTGTTTTGAACGACAGGTGTAGCAACGACAGAGGATCAACATCACTCAATGCATCACTCGCACTTGAACCGGAATGTGTCGGAACCATTCCGTGGAAAGAGAGTGGAAAGTGTAAGAACTTCGAAAAGATGTATGTAGGGTGGAACGCACCAACGTGTAATAGCATTAAGGCTAGAATAATCACCATGGGACAGAGAATTATTTCATGTCGCAATCTCAACGAAAATCCAACTACGTATTCATTCAAACAGTCGAAAAGAAAGTAAGAATTTTCTTTGGCCAAAATTTCCTGTTAAAATAGCAAAACTCAAGTCAACTTTTACCGTACCATAGAATAAATTGCACAACCCAAACAGGTATGTGTATTTCTCGACATAATATTTCGTTCCATGTACTTTACTTGTTTGCTTTAAACAATAACTATCTAGGGGCTTTAATGACCTCAATGTTGGCGAGCCCTAAATCTCTAATTAAAAAATTACTGTCTTTTGTAAAATTGTGATTGAATAGAGAGAGTAATCAAACATAATCCCATCCTGGCCCGGGTTTTTCTCCGTTTTTCCTTCAGGTAGAGACGGATTTCTTATACAGATTCTCTAGGCTTTGTCTAGGGGAGTGTTTTTGTAGCAATAAATCGTAAATTTAGTGTTTTCTCTTTCAACTCTTATGATTTTTAAACACTATACTCAGAATAATCTATAGTTCGATAATAAATTGTACATGTAAATTTACAAACATATTGACATTATATATGTATTATAACTCGCAGCTAACTTTTTATCTTATCTAGGAACTTTTGCTGAAATTTTTGAATCCGCCTCTGCCTTAGGGCCCTTGATCGGAATTGATGGGATGGTCCCTTGCTTGCTTCCGGAGAGTAAATTAGTTTATTGTCCTCCACGTGGTCATACGTAGTTTGTACTGTTTTTTGACAATAAATTTATTATCATATTTTGTGTATCGTAAATAAAGTAATAAATTCATTCTGTAATACCTTTTTGTCGAGTATATTATACTGAAATAATTTTGTATTGTGTCTAATATGCATTGTAATATAAATAGAAAATCACGATTAATTACTTGAACGCTTGCAATATCATTGGACGTTCTGCAGGTTGCAACCCCCAGGTAACGCCAGGGGCAATTCCGCAGCGCTGCAGACCAACGCTCGCCGTCCCGCGCGCCCGCATTTGTCTGGCCTGAGCTGTGCCGGGCCGGGTGGCGAAAATAGCGGAGAAATCAATAGAAGACTTGCAGGGTGGAACTACAAGGGGCGGGAGCGCGAAGGGGCGGAAGGGGGTGGCTGGGGGCTAAGGACACGCAAGGTGCTCGCCTGCCCCCTCCCCCACTCCAACGACTCCCAATCGCAAACGCCGTCGAAGTCCTCACCAAGGTCACGGGTAGGAAAAGAAAATGAGAGAGTGAAATCCAAGGTTCCTCCGTCAAAACCCGAAGACACCATTTATATAACCCTTTCTGACCTACAGAAGGGTAGGGTTGAAACATTAAAAAAATTATTTTATTTATAATTTCTTTTGTCGGTTTTCCTCAGTCAAGAAAGAGTTGGGGGAACACTGCAAATATCATTATCATTATCATTATTATTATACAGTTTCTTCTCGGGGATTACTCACCCGATTTTTAAAAAGGGTCGAGGGGCTATCTAGCATACCTCATTCCCGGCTTGGTATATTGAGCACGGTGCGAACAATACGGCACGTTACCAAGATTTTTGGATCTTGGGAATAAGTGTGTTGGGATGCAAATTTAGTTTTTCCAAATTGTTTTTCAGGTTCTTATTTATGATGCCATTTGCTGTAACAACGAATGGTAGAATTTCTACAGTTTCAAGTTTATAAACGTCTTTATATTCTATTAAAAGTGGGATGTATTTTCAAATATTTGTTATTGTTATCATAGCTTTAGAACTCGCCAACAACGAGGTCATTAGTGCCCTATTAGAAAACATTTACCTAAATGAGTGAAAATCCTCTTTTGTGGTAGGAAATTCAAAGATTTGCTTCCCAGAATTTATTTTCAATATTAGTGAAAGGAGCGATGTATTTGCAGGTGATATATTTCTTTTCACCTTGTTTATGAATAGCCATTTTTACAAAGTAAATCAAACAAAATGGCGCAACCTTTCCTCTGTTAGATCAAAATAACTTTATCTGTTAGGTGCATTATAACTTCCGTATTTACAATTGCAAGAATCTGTAGCGGAGGATGAGTGGCTCGAGAATATTTGTGAGATCCACTTTGAACAGCTGTTGTTTCATCCCGTGACGTAACCGTTCAATCGTAAGCGGCGTTGCATGCAGTGCGAAAATCAATGACAATTTATCGGTGTCGTATCGGGATTTGCTCACCGATTCGCAAGGACATCGCCGTTACTTCAATACAGGGTTTCTTCAAGTTCATAGTAAATAAATCGACCCGATTTATTAAATAGACACTGCATTTAGAAAAACACAAATCACGTCGAAACGTCTGCGGATCACCATCAGATGTTGCATACAAATAACAATAAATATCTTTTGGTACATTTGTGTACGCTATAAAACAACTTAAGCGTTCCACTTAATGTGTTTCATACGAGCAGTAAAATATAAACTAGAACAAATATAATTTTTCTTTCACTTACATTTACACCTAATTTTATTCTTACATTGTATATGAAGAGTTCTCGCACTGCTGGATAAGGTAACCAATGATTTTGAAACGAAAAAACTAAGAGCTATTTAAAAAAATTAAATGAAAAGCACAGGATGTTTGAAGTCTTGGAAAATGTAACTACTAATTGCGGCGGCACCGAAAACTACGATCTCAACACTACTATAATTCATTTCCGATAATTTTGACACATCAACCCTTAACCAAATTGACCGTGGACTAAGCTGAGACAGTGACTCTTCTCTTTTGCGACTGCATAGCGGATGTATCCAACACTAATATCGGACGTTTTCTGATAATTTTAACCTGCCACCCTTCGTATTCGTACCCCAGGGATGCTTGGGGTTCAATATCTCCAATTTAGACTAATTGTGAGGTTACGCATTGGAGTCCTTAACCATCTCAACTGCCCCAAAAACTATGGTTTCAAAGAGGCTCTATGCATTAGTTTTACCCGTCACCCTCTTCCCACCCCTTTGCAAAGAGATGTCAGGGATGTCTTTCCCCCATAATGCTTATTCTAACATCTGTGTATAGTGTTTAGAAAAAAATGCACTGCATTTAGAACAAGAGATATGGTGGGACACATACATATAACATTGAAACCCCCATTTCATCTTCTTAGGGGTCAACTTTTGTAAATTCCTTTCTTTCTCACTGCCAAATTTTAAGTTTGTAGGTTTTGTAGTTTCTGATATTTCGAGATTAGTCAGTCAATAAATCAGTCAGTACGTGAGTGGTATTTCGCTTTTATATATATATATATATA
>NNCF01126945.1:176496-219328 GCA_002313205.1 Laupala kohalensis
TTTGCGTTAAATTACAAACATATTGACATTCTATTAGTATTATAACTCGCAGCTAACTTTTTATCTTATCTAGGAACTTTTGCTGAAATTTTTGAATCCGCCTCTGCCTTAGGGCCCTTGATCGGAATTGATGGAATACGTCCCTTGCTTGCTTCCGGAGAGTAAATTAGTTTATTGTCCTCCACGTGGACATACGCAGTTTGTACTGTTTTTTGACAATAAATTTATTATTATTATTATTACGTCGTCTAAATGTTGATTAATGTTAATTAATTAGGTTCAGTCACTTTCGAGATTATTTTAAAGTGTTTGTGAGACAGGGGAAAGTGATAGCTGCAAAATATTTATTGTCATTAAAGATGCAAAAAATTTATTCACTTTTTTAAGGTTCAGAAACAATTTTTCAAGGGCAAGAACAAAATCACTGGTTTTGTGATGGCGCTGAAACTGCGGTTTTTGAAAAATTAAGGACAAATTCTGTGTACGACTGGGAATGTTTCTCTCTATTGTTGTATTGTTAATTCTTGAGACATTGGCTTTGGCCGAGTGGGCAAAAATTCATTTAAACAAAAAATATTCAAAATTGCCCCAACTTAAAAAATATTGAAAAATTTACCTTTTTCGCAATTATAATCGAAGCGTGCTTATTCCAAAATGGTCTCTAATGCCCTTCGATGTTGACGAGCCCTAAAGCCCCACAAAAAAAAAAAAAAAAAAAAANAATGGTCTATGAATATTGAAGTTGGGATTTTAAATTAAAACATCATGCTTCAATTTATTTTTCAGTGTAAATCAAGCTTAGACAAGAAACAAAGCGAACACTTTGGAGACATTAAAAGTACAAATTTATAATACGAATTGTTGGAACCTCTTCCCCCTCTTAGCAAATCTGGAGAAAACTGCTTCCGTGTCCCGTGGAACGTGACGGAGAACTGACACATGAGAGCAAAAGTCCAGTGAGTCTCTTTCTTCGCCAACATTAATTAGCTCGAAGCCACGATTTCGGTCGACGAAGCGTAGAAAAATCGCGCTCCGCGGTCGCTGCACTGACCGCAAGTGTAGTAAGAATTCGCAGAAATTTGCGGATAGTGGGATACACGTCAGCGTCGCAGTTTTCCAAAGTATCCAAAACAGAATCTGGTAAATTTTCATTGTTCTTTACTGCCCGCTTCCACTTTTCAATCCACAATAAAAACACTTGCTTTACAGTTGTAACAGAAGCAAATAATCCAAGAAGTTCCTGTTTTACGATTTACGATTTACGATTTCCGATGTACAGCGCTTTCATCTTCTGATTTGATTCCTGTTCTTGGCAAAATTACACGAATATCAAACAGATTCATAACTTCCGGAGAACGTCTGTCTTTCAAGTGTGTAATGACGTTGTCTAAAAGTGATAAATAAAAAGATATTCCAAAGTATTCTTCACAAGCCACAGCAGGATGAATTTGCCGGCAGGAAGATGTTTGAAGCGAAACAAGTCGTGGTATTTTCAAATCAACGTCTAAACTTTCAGGTCAGGAAATATAGATTTAGTCTTTTCTCGCTTTTCTTGGAGTAAGCTGATAGTGTCTTCTAATAAATCAATACCCTTTTTTAAATCTAGTGTTGGTGTTTCAAGGAGCCCACTAAGAGATATAGTTATTCCTAGAATATCACTAAGACACACAACTGCGACGAGAAATTCTGGACTTCGGAGAAAACGCTTGTATCAGAGAAAACGCATCAGATGACGTCTCCCTGCCCTGCAAGGGCGTCGTGAATCTATATAATCGATTGTCCCTGGAACTGAAGATGCCCCTCGTGCCTCTCGACCCAACGAGTAACGCAAATACTTCGTACTGAAGCACCCATTTTCTTCTTAAAAACATCGTGTCTTTCTAGGGAGACGTTAGCAAAAGATACTACTTTCTTCATAGTTCCAGATGCGTTTCTACAGGAGACTACTTTTGAGGAGTTTGTCAGAGAATGATTGAAAACGTGACTGAGCGTGTCCGTGGCCATTTTCTTCAGCTCTAGAACGACACCTTCTGTTTCAGATGCCATTACTGAGCAACTGTCGACTCCGAAATCTACGCAAAATCTTAAATTTAAATCAAAGTTCTGGACCATGTCCTCGACAATATGACTCCGGTGAAGCGACGCCCTTCTATATCTGCTCTATAACCTTCTTTTCGAATCGTATTATAGGCATTAACATATGTCAGGAAATCTTCCCTCAAATTACTTTCATGAACGTATCGTACAGAAACACATAATTGACAAATATAAGAAATATCTGTTGTCTCGTCAAATATTATAGGAAAAAGAGCTTCCCTAACTCTTGTTAAGAAATATCTTCCTTACAACAATCTGAGTTCATTTTGAGTGTACAGCAATCTGAGCTTACTAATGTACGTTGCATTCGAAGAAGCTCTGTCTTAAGTGTTCTCGCAGGACGTTGTCACCAGCATCAATTCTAAATCGAAGCAATTCTCTGAAAATTCCGTCAGTTTACTATTCTGTCTTTTTCATCCCTATTTAGAAGACTGTCGATGTTATCATCCCTGTGACCTCTTAAAAGAATATATTGCCTCCCACATAAAATAATTGTTTTTATAATAGACATCAAGCGATAGCAACAAATTTGATTTGCTGTTTCTAATGAAGGACTGTGGTATGAGAAGAGAAACTTTTTTCCAGCATCTACAGCATTGATATGGTATTGGGTTTTCTCATGTACTACCAAATCTCCCTTTCGCCCTAGAAGGTTGTCAAACTTTGTCAATGGTTCTTTTACAGGTTTTCCCAATGAAGTGTTGTTTTATAACCGCATCCAGAACTAGTGGTAATAGGAACACAATATTTGCATAACAGTCCTTTGTCTTTAAGTGAAAAAACAAGCCAGTGAAATTTTTCTAGAAGGTATCCACGGTTTTTCAAGTAACATAACATTGCAATAATCGCTCACATTAGGCATCCCAAAATAGAATCCTAAGTCGTTAGACAAGTGACTTTGCGAACTTGCTTAATTTGTGTTCTGTAGATGTTCACTGACTGTTGCAGAAGCGAAGTTAGCACTCGCTTTACTGACACACGTTTAAGACCGTAGAGAAATAACTCTGGCTTTGGGAACGTGATTGATTTGAGTCTTGTAGGTCCCTATGGACAGTTGCAGAAGAGGTTAACACTCGCTTCATTATCACTTGTTTTTCGTTTAAAAAACTCATCAATTTCCTGATTCTTCATCGTAAACTTACCACAGTCACAAATTGTGCCTTTCAAAAATGTAAGCTACTTCACTAAATAAAGACACGACTAATATTTTCTCTTTATACACAATGTCAAGTCACAATGGCGCACGTTCGCGTAGTAGATTTTACAGTTCCGTCCGCTTTGTTACGTTCGCCTCAAGAGAAGAACGACCACTTCGCGCACTCTGTGAATTGCGGCAGCCCAATTGGCGGAGAACGATCCCCACTACGAACACGATCGCTTTGCTGGACCTTTCCCCTTCCACACGTGTGGAAATATACCCCTTTCCACACGAGGGCTACGACCCACCCACGGCGCCGTCAAGTCGACAGCTGGCAAGGGTTATTTTCAATTCTCGTAAGAACTATCACATTCAGGCGTTTCGATGACATATCGGTTCTGGGCGACACATGAAATTTGGAATGGTCCACAGATTGCATCTAATGATTCCGTTCAAACGACAGTTAAATCGTGTTAGTCTTAAATAGTAAAAAATACGCTCAGAGACATTATGCACGAAGAGAGCGGATTAAGGCACTCTTTACTTACATATCTTCCTAATACTAATAATAAATTTATTGTCAAAAAACAGTACACACTGCGTATGACCACGTGGAGGACAATAAACTAATTTAGTCTCCGGAAGCAAGCAAGGGACCATCCCATCAATTTCGATCAAGGACCCTAAGGCAGAGTCGGATTCAAAAAAATTTCAACAAAAGTTCCTAGATAAGATAAAAAGTTAGCTGCGAGTTATAATACATATATAATGTCAATATGTTTGTAATTTAACACAAATATGTTTGTAAATTTACATGTACAAGTTATTATCGAACTATAGATAATTCTGAGTATAGTGTTTAAAAATCATAAGAGTTGAAAAAACACTAAATTCACGATTTATTGTTACAATAAACACGCCCCTAGACAAAGCCTAGAGAACCTGTATATTTTTTATCACAAATTTTGATCGGATTTTCGTGTGAGCACACAATAATTAGTGCCAACACTACCAGAATCCCTAATAATTGAATAAAGTACTTATATGTAACCCGGAATGATAAACCGTCTAGAAACAGAGCAGCATGGAAACATAAACATATTATGAAAAACCTCTTTAAATAGAAAATCGGTCCTCTGAATTATAGTGAGAGTCCTGCCCGAGAGGAACTTCGCCCGAGGGTACTAAAAATGTTTTAATGTGTTTGAATGAATGAAGATATTCTTGATATGAAAAGTTATGAAAACACGTCCGGATGAAGGAAGTGTTGAGCTCTAGGAGAAAGGTTGCGAAGGACGTCTCTGCAATGGAAGATGATTGTACGCTGATCTTTCTGTTTATGTTGAGAGGTTTATGATGAGTGGTAGAGTGGAGAATTCGCGGTTGGAAACTAAGTTCGTTACCTATTTTACTGGATAATAGTTTACTCGAAGTCGAAAAGTTTGCATAGCATTCATATATGTCTATAAATCAATTCTGATTATAAATTTATGCTGTAGATTTTGTACGTTTAATTTTTTTCCTGTAACAGAATAATTCTTCAATTGATTCTTGAGAAGGGGGGGCGGCGTTGAGACCCCTAAAACACAACCCCCATTCATAACTCGTGGACCTCCGATGACGACTCTCTTCCCACGAGCGTATCAACTCTCATTCACGTCGACACCCACTCTCACAACCTGTCATTCACTCTCACAATGGCACTACAATCGCCGCCACAACTATTTTTGTCGAACTGGGTATGGCACATTGTGCGTAGCTAAATCGTTTCTACAAATACACTGCAGTGTTAATTACTGATTAAAAATAGTTCAAATGCGTCAACCTTTTTGAAAGATTTTAAACGCTTTTGCGCAACTAGAAACTCATTCTCTATGAGATTTTTTTTTTTTTTTTGGTGTGGGGTCATGACCACCTTACCCCCCTCTTTGTAACCGAGCCTGTAATCAGTATGGTAACTGTCCTCCTGTACATGCATGGAGTATCCTACATCTGTTCGACTCCGACATCTAAAGAATACCACAGAAGGGTGACCGAAACGTCCCAGTTATGTCTATGGAGATGTTTGTCCCAGTTATATGCACTATTACCTCTGATCACGGAACCATGAATCTACAATGATATTTTATTCTCAATGGAGAATAAAGGAAAATTACCATTTTCATGTTGCGTGGGACCATCTTTCGATAACACAAAACCCCGGAAAAAATTATACGTGACTACTGTATGAGGGGCGTATTTAACTCCAACTTGACACGATTGTATAATAATATTAATAAAAGTAATTTATTAATCAGGAAGTGAGCAATGCTCGCTGGCAAACAGAAAACAGAATAAAAGTATTCACAATACAATAAAGAAGTTAAATGACAAATTATCGTCCAAATATCTATAAAATACACGCACAAACATTATAAAATGGTTAGAAAATTAGTACTCAAGGTGACAAAGAGAAATAAATTAATTATCTACATGAGGTTCACATGTGTGTATATTTACATACGTACACAAAAACATTTTCTCTTACAGAGAGGTAGAGACACACACACATACGTACAAGCACGCTTGAATATACACACAGATAAATTCTTCTTCCTACACCCTTAACACGAAAGTAGTTACTATAATATAATTAAATGAAATTAATATCTTCAAAAAATAAAACCAAAACAGGATTGTTGTGAACAATCTTGCACACTTCACATCACTACACTACAGTACAGTACGTTACACTATTATAATTCGATTTTATCTTGATTTTACGTAGACAGGGGTTTCGTAAAGCACTGATAATAAAATACATGCCTCAACTCCTATCACGTCTCATAGTTTAATTTGTCACTTTTTCATGAGACCTAAATTTCGTTAATTGCTTTAATATGAAGGGAGAAACTATTGGTGCAAAACCATTGCACACACTTTCTCATATACGTTTCTCCATCTGCAGATCGACAAAAATATTGTAAAAGTGTTATGTTAATTCGTTGTAGACAGAAAATGATGTATTTTCGCATCTGCAGTGAGTTTGTTGTTCTCCTATGTATTCTATCATTATCACAGTATCGTTCATTTCAGTTTACGAAAAGTGTAATCTACGTCTGTTTGGTCCATTTACGCTGCTAAATATTATTCCAGCTTCTTGAAACAAGTAAACTAATGTGCAAGTATAGCAGACAGAAATCATATTACAGCGTCTATACCAAAGTTTCAAGCGAAATACCGCTAATGTGGATGCAATACATACTAATTGTACTTTACGTACAGAAAATTTAAACAAAGTCGTTGTAGCCGGGTTTTTTTTTTTTCTTTTGAGAAATATTCGAAAAAGTGCTTTGACCTTCATGTGAAGTACCTTTTGTTTTAAAGTTAAAAAAACAGAGCACATGCATCGACAACAAGTAAATTCTACCTTGGATACAAAATGCGAATTAAATTGATTCATCCATTTGCTGAGAATCGCTGCGCACAGACGGACGGACAGACGGACGTTATGCCAAAAAGCACTTTTTCAGAACCAGGGATCGCCAAAACGGATATTTCCGTTGAAATGTGGCTTTCGAATTTTTTCACGATTACAAAACTTTCTATATACGACGTATATGAGAAAGGAAAAAAAGATGACCAAAAAAGTTAACTTCTGATGTCATTAACAGCATTAATACCTCTTTCTTTCGTGTGAGTGACATAATGAAGCGAATGCAACACTGCTTTGCATGCAATTCTGTGAGAACACGAGGTCTTATCAGGAAGAAGACAACGGAATTCAGGAGATAGAGGAACACTCACAACGCAGAGATTTCTTCGCGAAAATGAAGTGGCACGAGGAAGATAACATGAGACAGCTAATTGCTCCGGAACACGAAAGCGTGCAACGAGACACCAAGTCGGATTGGACATGGTAACAAAACTTCATTAACCTTTGTCTTCGCAAAAAACTCAGTCTTATCTAAGTAGAAGAGTTGTTCTTACAGAAACGAACACAAGATAAAGGTTAACGAACGATATGTATAAACTAACTTCATTTAAATTGAAATTAGAACAATTTCTGCTTGCCACGGAATATATTCAATAGTATAGAACACTGTTTTTTTTCTCATTTGCTCCGAAAAGAACACGGCGTACGTCGCATCTTTATAGAAGTTAGAAGTACATTGGAGCCGCCTTTTCTTAATATCAAAGACACAATTAAAGATACAAATTACTACTTAAGAATTTGGTATAATGTTTTATTTGGTTCTTAACACTCATTTGGTTAATTTTATAAGTTCGAATATCATCCCTTTTTTAGTGTTGCAATGTAATCTTTAATTCATATTTTTTCTTCTTTTAGAAATTTAATTATTTACTGTCATGTTTTTAAATGAATTGGGAACTTTTTAAAAGATTAAATGTATTATCCCTGACTCACGGCTACAGAGAATAAAAAGGACGTTAGCCACTTTTTTAAGTACGAACATCGTGCCCCTTTGTTACCATATGACCTTATCAATCATTTCTTACACTCGGTAATTGATTCGTTCGTTATTTTTGATGAAGCAAAATACATTCACTCTAATATTCTTAATTTATAATATAGTATTGTAAAAAAGGATTGACCATCACCCACTGAACGAGACTAGATGATGAGGAAAATAGGAATAAACAAAGGGCTATCGTTATTGGTGAGAGAAAATACTATTCCAAAAGTTTTCCGAAAAGAATTGACATGTTTATTCATGGCAATAATCCTCTCCCCGTTATCTCCGTCCCATTCACGACTGAGTCACTCCGCGTTAAATTTCCGGCGGGACCAGAAAAAATGTCCCAGTTCATGACAACTGTCCATCTCTGCGAACTATCCATCTCCTAATCCTAGTATCAATAACTATTACTAAATAAACTTACTAACACCTTCACGTGGACAAAGCTGTTGCGAATCCAGCCAACTACCACCATCTCCTACCTCCTATCGTCCCATGTAGAAATAATTCACCAGCTCGCTACATTTACTACAGTTCATCATTGAAGGCAATGCACCGTTGTATGTCCTAATTCATGACATGTATCACACTCGCACCAGTGCGCCCTCGAAATCCCTCATCCGTCCTCAGAGAAACATTCTTAAGAGGACTTTGGAACGAATATACGCGCCTCGCATCCTCCTAAGCCTCAGACAGATTCTCAATTTGCAGGTACAAGGCGACGGCGAAGGCACAGTGCTTCGAGGTAAGCCGCAGTCAAAACAGGGTGGGGACGCGAGATAACAAGAAGGGATCCTGTGATGGAGCGCGAAGGTATTATTCGGCGTCCTCGTCACGTCCTCAGCTTCTGGAGGAGAAGAGGAACTGATTGAGGTGGTACTGGCGGAAATCGGCATAAATAAATAGAGTAATATGTACTTATTCTGATTTCAACTTGAAAAACATAACCTCACATTATAGAGAAAAGTGTTATTTACAAAATAAGACCAAATTTTAAATCACGAGAGTGATGGAAGATTACTGTGATTTGTAGTAAAATTTTGGTTGTATTTTTACACTACTTTTATCTATAGGTCACCGGGCCTCTGAGAATGACATGCATAAATCATGAAACCATTGTGATCGGCCGCCATCTTTTTACATGCATTTCAAATGAGTCAAACGAGTTCCTGAATAATGTTTGTACTATAATATTAACTGATATATACAATTTAAATCATGCTTTTTCTTCGTTATTAGTTATATTCTTGTGTTTTACTAATCGACGAGTAGGAGGTACTCGGAAGTTGTGAGTTAAAATAACCCGAAAAAAAACAAAGGAAAGTAAACGAATCAAAATAAAACGCACATATTTATATTAACCGAGGAATTATTTCTACTAATTTCTGTTTCATTGTTCACTGAAGCATTAGTAGATAAGTCGCGACAAGGAAGAATATTTCGTTACAATCTACTGAGAGCGTCTCGAAATTAATTAAGCGGACGCTGCAGAAATCGATGTTGACCTTGTTTACAGAAGCGGCGCATTCTATCTCGTTCTTCCCTAAGTCCTTACGCCGACGACGCCTCCCTTCCGCTTTCTCACCCTCCACCCCCAACCATCGTCCACCCCCGGCCCCGCCCACGACGCTCCGTCACGGTTCGGTTCGCAGCGAGAGGCTACGCGACAGTTGCTCAATTTACAGGTACAAGGCTTCTCTCACGCCAGGAGCCTTGTCGAGATGAGGAGGAGACACCACTACGTAAACCACTCGCATACAAACATCTTACGGTCTCGAATGCAAAAAAAAAAGAAAAAAGTGCTGCTATCGTTCCGGAAATTTGGTTTTGGGACCAGCACTAAAAGTTACTAAAATCACGTTGAGGCATAATTGTTTTCTTTGTTATTATTCTAATAGTTTTAAAGCGCAACAAGATAAATAATAACAGAGGAAGACATGATTTAATTTCTATCTAACAGTCAATAATATAGTACAAGCAATATTCAGGAACTCGCTTGACTTGTTTGGAATGCACCAGAACATGTACAAACATGGCGGCAGAGGGCAACGGTTCCGTGATTCCTGCCTCATGTCACCTCAAAGGAAGAAGTTAAATAGCTTTCTCAAATGTCCGACGACCTATAGATAAAAGTGATGTAAAAAGTGCTACAAAGGAAAATTTACCACAGATTTAAGTAATTTACCATCATTTCCATGATTTGAAAGTTGGTCTTTTTTTAAAAAATAAGTGTTTCCTCCATAAGACGCAATGAATTACGTCATCAATTTTAATTACAATTATGTCATTTAAATGGCCGGTGAAGTATGTTTTTCAAGTTGAAATCACAATAAGTACATATTTTTATGTTGATTTCTGCAGACTGGGATGTTTGTTCAGTACACTTAAAAACGAACCAGCTTGGCGAGATGTCAAAGAGCGTTTAGAGAAAACCGACTAGATTGGGGGGACAAGATCACTTTTTCAAAATTCGCGAAAGGAAACTAAAAACCAGACGTAGGAAAATACTCGTTTCTCAATAGATAAATCACGGATTGGAACAATTTGCCTGCGGATGTCGTGGGATAAGCGCTATCGGACACAGCAACATCTCTTAAAACCAAAAAACGCTCCAAGAAAAGGGGATCAGACAAATAAAAAGGATTTTGGGCAAGTTCTGGAAGAATGGTTACGTTAGTGTAGATGGGATGTTAGTGGAGTGATAGTGGGTAGTGAAGTGAAGTGATACGAGGGAAATAAGTGATTTAGAAAAGGTGGGAATGGAAATGTGAAGTGAAGTGCACGAAAGGGGTAAATCGAGTGTTTGGGGCATCAGTGTAATAAAATGTGCAATAAGATGTTTGTTATATCAATTATTTAGATGTTTTAGGGTAAAATGTTTTTATATTTAATAATTTAATATTAGTTCAATGATTTATTTAACAATTTTTTTAATTTGGTGCTCTGTGATACGTATTTCTGTATTTTTTATATTCTATTTCCTTATCCTCTGCCATCGGGTAAGATCTGTCCATTTGCAGTAAATAAAACCAACACAAGTTGAGAGAACTAGATAATAATAATAATAATAATAATAATAATAATAATACTTCTTGAACTATGCACTATGATCACTACTTGAACATTCCAGAGTTGTTTTACTTCAAAGGCCAGTTGTTGGTATTTTGATACTTTGTCGTTCTTTGTTTTTTCTAGATTGTTGTAATTTACGACAGCAAAATCGATGAGATACACTTTTGATTCTTTTCTTTTCCAAAGGATGACATCAGGGCTGTTGTGAATTGTTGTTAGGTCAGTGAGAATGCTTCTGTCCCAGTACAAAATATTTGACTTCAAATCGTCTTGCAGGACTGGTTCAGGTTTATACAGATGGTCTGGTGGTATTGGATTGTTAATGCAGTTCAGTGAATTTGCAATTTCCAGGTGAATTATTTTTCCCATGTTCTCGTGTCTAGTTTTATAATCATTTTTGGTCAACTGGGCGCAACAATCAATAATGTGCTATTATTATTATTATTATTATTATTATTATTATTATTATTTCCTGAATGCACCGAGGAACTTAAGCATTAAGCTCCGCGTTTCAATTTGTATTCGTTTTAATATAATAGTGCATTAATAACCCATTTGTTCAACACACTTTTCACTTCATTTCAATTTGTAGGTTTCATTGAAGAACGCAAATAATGATAAACTAGTTGATTATTTTATCCTCGTTGTTTTTATTTCAATTGTATTATTATTTGATATGTTTCATAGTAATAGATTGCAATAGTGGAAATGCAACTGAATATCTATCATAGAAATCTCTTAAATTGCGGTGAACCACATCGCCAAGTAACAGATTAATTATGTTATGTCTAATGGACTCGGGAGTAGAAGACTGGAAGAACCTCGGTTCCCGTCTCCCGTTTTCATTCAACTAAACATAATTAATAAGAACAATATTCATGAGTTGAATACTAACACGGACAGGGGGTTGTCTAGACGCATGAATTCCCCACGAGAACAAGGGAAAACCAGAGTCTGCGAGACTCGGAAAAAGAAATACAGGTTAAACAACTGCACTGAGGTTTACTGAAAATAAATATTGGAACTAGAAATCAAATAAATTATCAATTACGCCTCATCTACTATTGGCCAAATCTGGACTAACAGTTTCAGAATAGGAACGTTAATTTTCAAACAGTTTTATTGACATTTTAAAATTTATATTTATGTTTTTCAATGATTTTCGAAATTTCGTGGAAAGAAACCTTCTTCATAAAAACTTTCTCGACGCAATAATTCAAGCCTGGGTTCAAATGACCTGGCAATGAATGGAAAATATTTGAAAAGCTCTCCTTAGAAGATAACACTTTTGTAACTGCTTTAGATTTGAGTAACAATGCAGAGAAAAAATATTCAAGTGAAGTTTGAAGAAGTTGTGAAACGTGGATATCTCGAGCTGTCTCATTTCAAAAGTGGATGACTGACTGTTGAACCCTTCACGAAGAGAAGGGAGGATGCTAAGGGGTAAAAGGGAGAAGGAGACTAAGTCTTCTGCGACGGGGACGCACCGCAGTGCTGCCAACATATCGATCGTCACGATTTCACCTTGCCCTCTTGACTGCACGGCTCATCCGGTGCGGTTAGCATTGTCTGCCATTAGGTTAAGTAAAGTTTATTATAAAAAGCAGTTGTGAACTGCGTATGACCACGGGAAGGACAATAAACCAATTGACAATCACATTGCTTAGAACAGAGCCAAAAAAGAAGCATAAACTCACATGTGACTAGCTAATTAACCGGTGTTGCCTTTGGATGTTCCTTTTTCGGTATCTTCTTTTGCTCAGGAAGAAATGAAATCCAACTACATTGTTGTAAGATCTAAGTGCTCTTAGTTCCTGTTTTTTTTTTAAACATGCACAGCATCCTAATTGTTCAAATTCATAACAATACAAATTTAATACAAATCTTGACTCTGTTATACTGTACAAAACCATCTCTCGCGGGAACCGCGTCGGTCGAATATTCGCTTCCGAGGCTCTTAATGACGCGGCTGCACTTCACCGTTTCATTCAAATTCTGGTAAAATCTAAACTATTAGTGGAAATTTTACGACTTTTTCTATCTTTGCAATAAATGCGCAAAAAAANTTAATAACGTTTCATCGATAATTGAGGTTAATTTTTGTAGATAGACATGTGCTGCTATCGCGGACTTAGTGGCAGAACTCTGGGAGGTAAACAATATTGCCATTCATAGATGTCATCTATCTCTAACCATTTAGGGTTATTCTAATCGAATATAATATTATTATTTTTCGATTTTATCGACATTTATAGTAAAAAAAAACATTTCTATCTTTCTTATCACACTTTGAAATAAAAGTTAGCCTATGTTCATCCTGAACATTAAATTTTGCTAGTAGATAGTTTACATCAGGATCCGTCCCTTGGTTTGACGCAGCGATCTCTGCTGAGGGTTGTCCACGATAACATGAGAGAGAAGATACAGTTTGCACATCGCCCTCTCTCTCTCTCTCTCTCTTGCACATCCGTTTGGAGGAGAAGGGAAGGTATTTCAGTTTCCCACACACACACCAAACTTCTTTCTTCCTCTTCGGACAACCGGTACCTAAGACCGCTGGGTCTTTTTATATGTACGCCGTACGCCTAAGCAAAAAACCAAACATCGACTGTGACCAGGTTCGAAAACTATCCTCTACATTTGGACGTAGCCAGGATTTTTTTAAAAGTAAGCGACAAAGTGTGTATGAAATAAAATTATACGAAAATTCGTATTTAAATTTATTCACAACCTTTATATTAATTGCTTTATTAAATTTTGTTTTACGGTAATGTTTTATTTTTCAGTGTAATTCGTTAAGAGAAAGGCGGGGGGGAGGGGGGGGAAGGGTCATTTCCCACAACCTCAAGTAAAAAACACGACCTCAATCAGGAATTTCAAAGGTGCACTGGACAAGACTAGAACTTTCTGCTGCACCCACTTCAGTATGAGAGGATGGTTATGTTCCTTGTTTGGTAACGAGCAAACATTCACATTACTTATTCACGGTATAGTTAGTTTACGTGGACCTGTATAAACTGTCTGTTAGGGGCAGTAGTAAAAGTGTTTTGAAAATGAAATTAATTTAATCAAATAGACACTTCACTATTTACTTTAATACCTTAAATTGATACGTATGTTACTTCGATTAACAATAGTTTTCCCTTACCTCCTAAATTCTTCATCTATCTCAGGTTCAATTCGTTTTCCTAGTTTCAGTGGTAAAAATGCGTATGGCGTATTCTCCATTTGCCGTTCTGAGCGAGCACTTGTGCACCCCCAGAGCAAAAACGTCGTTTCTTTTCACAGAGAAGTTGCACCAATGCGGATAATTCTTGTTCCATTTGTCTACGCAGACGCACTCTTCACGCACTGAGAGCAACCGGGCTTTGCTCCAACAATTTTCTCAGCAGAGGGACTGCACTGGGCACAGTTAATGTTAGGCTAGTCTGTTTATAACGCATGCATCAAGGATGTTGAAAATTCATTGTAAATATTCTCTCTCCTCAGATGTAGAGCAAGAGTTGTTCACCAAATTAGTCCTTTGGAAAATAAAAAATTAGTTATAATAAATTTATTGCTAAATAAACAGCACCAAACTGCGTATGACCACGTGGAGGACAATAAACTAATTTACTCTCCGGAAGCAAGCAAGGGACGTATTCCATCAATTCCGATCAAGGGCCCTAAGGCAGAGGCAGTTAGATAATGCATTTCGTTTCATCAAACCAATTACACGACGATGTACATATGAATACGGAAAAGTTATTTGTCGATATATTAGTAAATCCATACATTCAATTATTGTAGATTCGTTAACTATTGCGGCTAACAATGGACGTTCCCCGATCGTGCAAAGATGTTCCATTTACTTTTGTGCACTCTCCTGGTGGAGTGGGGAACTCGCTAAAGAACACTCGGAGCAGAGAATGGAAATCGGGATCAGTTGCGCACCACTTCTCCTCGAGGGAAACAATATGCGACCGATCAATAGCAGCTTTACTAAAAACAACTACCAACCCGTCCGAAGAAAACCAATCCTATTTACGGCAGCGCTGGTCTAGTGACAGCGTCTTCGCTTTCATGACCCCCTTGAGCGGTAGAGCGGAGGTCCAAACCCTGTGTGGCCGAACTAGGTGAGGTCTGCAGCTGGGGTTTCCCTCACCTACTCCAGACTAATGTCGGTTCGGTACCATACGTTCCCTGGCAACCCACCATCTCTCCTTCCCAATTCCCTTACCAACATCCAACGTTTAGGTGGAAGAACCTGAAGACCTCATGGCCTGAACCTCCTTTTGCCAAAAAGGTATAAAATAAATAAATAAAACATTTACCCGTTTTTTTGTTGTTTCTTGTGGGGCTTTACGGCTCATGTCGACATCAAAGGTCATTGGAGCCCTAAAATTCTTGTACAGGTAGGGAAAATGCAGTTACGCACTAGGGAGAGCCAAGATGACTCTCCCCGCGTGTGGGACTCGTTGAATGATTCAACCCTACCCACTAAAAACCCTCCTGATCTACAACACACCAAAACATATCTCACAACATACATTAAATGGATGGGGGGGCTAAAATGAGGGGGGCACATAACATGAGGAGGGAGAAAAAATGAGGGGTAGGTCAGAAAATGAGAAGAATGAGGAAAATGAAAGATACCCTAGCCCTAATGGCGTCGGGATCGTATAGAACAAGAGGTGACCAAGGGAGATCAGGAAAGAGAAAGGAAGGAGCATTTACCCGTGTTCCACTCCATTCTTCGAGGGTGAAAACGTGCTTCTCTCGAGCGCTGAGGGAGAGTCGAGTCCACGCCATGTCTCAGAACCAAAAGGTAAGTGACAAAGGGGTGCAGGGGTGGGGGGAGGCGAGAGCTAGCTACTGTGTAGTGCAGCCCTTCAAGAGCCCTGTCTCAAGGGGTTGGTTGGCGCTTGAGGATTCGCTCAGCGCAAGCAGAATGAACACCCGGGGGCCCAAGAAGAGGTCGAGGAGCTCGGTTGCTGCTTTTGGTTCACTCCAGCGAGCACTGCGGTAGTGTCTTGCTTCCAGAAAACAAGCAAAGCTTCTCTCACACCCATTTTGAATGTTATGTAACAATAGTTGTAATACATTTATTGTCAAAAAAACAGTACAAACTGCTTACGACCACATGGAGGACAATAAACTAATTTACTCTGCGGAAGCAATCAAGGGACCATCCCATCAATTACAATCAACGGACTTAAGGCAGAGATTAAGGATTTAACATTTCAAGGCACTCCTAACAATAAAAATAGTTCGGTACGCGCTATAATATCGACAAGTTTTTATTTAACACAAAAAGTATTATCTAACAACAGATTCGGTAAATAGTAAGTATTAAAATAACACTTAAATTGAGATTTATTATTTCAATAGACTCAGACCATAGACAACGAGTGCCTAGAGAAACTGCACGTAAGTGATTGAGAATTACAAATAAAGGAAAGTACTAATAATAAATGGAAACAGGGTGAAAAATTGTGATAAAAATATAAGTAAAGAATTATAACTCCAATTGGAGAAGTGATGACTGATTCATTAATAGAGAATTGAAAGGGCTATCATAGTGTTGTAGAAGAAGACGCATGTTGAATGGTGGTGTTACGAAGGAAGCAAAACAAGACCATCATTAGTTTAACATTATTTTCAAAAGAGCGTCGAGGAGAATACAAATCGTGAATGAAACAAGTTATGTGTACTCCTACATGAAATGCAAATAACATTAAAAGCAGTTTTCGAGAATTTAGACTAAAGAAGAACAGTGAGTATGTAAGAATACCCACTATTATGAAACCTCCAAGAAGAAAAGTAATAGTTTAAGACACATAATGGTGTCATAAAAACTAGTATAAATGAAAGAAGAATATTAAGATTGTATAAGTGTAAATAATGACCACTGTTGTACTTTTTATCATCATTTTTAGATCATAGATTGTGACTCTGTGAACACGATAAGGATTTTATCCGACACCCCGAGTGTCCATCAATCTACAGATAAATTTATCATAAAAACGCTAGTGTAAAAATAAATACATTTTTACACTACACACGTTTCCACAGTCTTTCATATTTTACCTTCCATCAGGAAAATCAGGTAATTGATTTTTAGACCTCTTTTCGTCATCTAATGATGATAAAAAAGGGCAAAACTTAGCACATTTTGGGCGACAATACAGAATTGTAAAAAATTAAATGTCTCTCCCCCTCCCCCTATAATAATTATCTCTGAAGGGGGTTTCATAAATTGTTGTACAGCAGATAACAAATACACTTGCGTATGTCATACATTTTCCAAACAATACTGCATGAATTAAGTTGTGAAATAAATTTGTTCGATGTAAAAAAATCAGCATTTCCATATCTCAAATCGAATGCGCTCGTGAAAAATTTGTTCGATTGGTAGAATTATTGTGAAAGTTGAAGCACGGAGAGCACGATTGCCACAAGAAGAAAAAAAAAAAAAAAAAAAAAAAAAAAANAGAAGAAAATACAAAGCGTATCGTCCGGGGAAGTCGGGAATCCTTAATATGAGGCAACGCAACGCAACGCAACGCAGGGAAATGGGAACATAGAAACTGGAAACATGTCGTCAACGTCCTCCGAGGAAAACACGATTTCGACAGCAAACGCACCAACAATGGTAGTAGCGTTGGAGAAAGAACAGAAGTACGAACAAGAGAGTACGGAAAATAAGAGAGTGAAATATTTCATGCATTCAATAATGAAAATGAACAAGAAACGCAACAATACGAATAGTAGAAAGAATACATTAGGAAAAGGACCAAAAAAGACTAAGTAAAGGGAATGTATGGTAAAGTTCTTCAGATGCGAATATGATTGTAGTGAAGTGAGGTGGATACAAGGCAAGTACGCGAGTTAGAAAGGATGGAAGGGAAATATGAAGTGCATTGAAGGGGTAAATGAAATATTCGGGTCATCCGCCGTAAAATGTGCAAGAAGTAATTATTGTTTTATATTTGTTTCAGCGTCTCGTGTTTTTATATTTATAAATTTTAATATTATTTTAATCAAATTAAATAGATTGTTAAAAACTTACGACCTTTTAAGGACGAATAATATTTTTATTTATTTTCTGTCAAGAGCTCACTACGTTTCGACATGGATTTACGCCGTCGTCCGCTGATCAAGTAATAACAAATTATAACAATAAACACAACAACAGGACAAATGAACATGATATAAACACAAAATATGTTTACAAAAAAGCAGGAACGAAGCGAGTTCTTAACAAAAAAATTAACATTTTGTTCGTCGTAAAACGTGGTAAGTTTTTAACTGTTCAATTCGTTAGAGCACATAATGGACGTTAATCGTAGTAGAATTATTTTAATCGCGTCGTTTGATCATTTATTTTACAATTTTTAATTTCTATTCTTTGTATAATATGTATTTTTTGTATATTTTAAGACGTATCCATTTGCAGTTAAATCAATATTATTATTCGAAATACATTTAAAGGATGTGTCGAAGTACGATATTCGATTTAAAACAATGGACTGGGTAAAGAGACGAGAGAAGCACTATTTCGTGAACCTGTCTGTGACGGAGGGTGATGGCGCCGCAATCTCGGTTTTTGCAGCGACGCCGGCGGCGGGGGTGGAGATGAAGGCGACGTCTTGTGCCTCTGTAACTGCTTCTCTTACTACCACTTCTTCCTCCTCCTCCTTCTCAGCGATCCCGAGGCGCAACAAAGAGAGAGAGAGAGAGATGAAGTTTGGCAAAGGATGTAGAACAGACAATAACAAAGACTTCGTGACGAGGTAGGGGAGGGAAGACACAGAACCCTGCCAATAGAGAGACAATGCATGCGACAAACCACTTCTATTTTTATGTATATATTTCTTCTTCCGTGTGATAACATTCGGTCAGGTGAAAATGGCGACGAGTCTGGAATCGAACCCGGGACTCCTGTTTTGTGGGGTGTTAACCACTACACCACCCTTCCACACCTGTACACCATTTCGCCTTCCACACCTGTACACCATTTCCACCCAGACCTAAACCCCAGATGGCATGAGACACATCCCCATATAGGAGATAAGTGAACCAGATAAACTGGCGCTCTGCTCGGAGTTTCTTTGCGCAAGCGGAGCGAAGAAAAAGCTAGTGCGTCTTTAGCCAAAGGGTAGAGAAAATGCTCAGAGTGAAGTGTAGTGTAGTGCAATGCAGGTAAGTGTGCATGACTGTTCAAAGCAACCCTATTTCGGATTTATTTTACTTAATTTTTAATTTATTTATTGTATTACAGCAACTACTTTTACGTTAAATGTATAGATCTGTGTGCGCGTGCGTGCGTGTGTATACCCAGCAATGTCTGGAATTTCTCTTCTAATCTTCTTTTACTCAGAAAAAAATGAAATCCTTCTATATTGTAAGATCAAAATACTTATACTTACTTACCTTTAAAAACATGTACATCATCCTAATTTTTCAAAAATATTATAATACAAATTTAAGACGAAACGTGACTGAACACACTACTCCATCTCGCGAGAGACGCGTAGGTCGAATTTTCGCTTGTAAAGCGTGACGTGGCTGTACCATTCTATTAAAATTCTTGTAAAATCTAAACTGTTGATCATTTAACGATTTAAAGACTTAAAATCTCTCTTAAAAATGCACAAAACAAATAAGTCATTAAACTTGACGATGATTGATGTTTTTCCTTTTTTAAAATTACTCTCTAAAATTGAAGTATTTTAACGCTTCTATTTTTAATAACGTTTTTTCGATAATTTAGGTTAATTTTTGTAGATAGACATATGATATCGCGGACTTTTTTGTAGAACTCTTTGAGGCAAATAATATTGCGATTCATAGTTGCCACCTATCTCCAACCGTTTAGGTATCGTAAGCGAATACAACACTTTCCCCCCCCCCCGAATTTATCAAAATTTATTGTCAAAATACACTTCTATCTTTCTTATCGCACATTTAAAAAATAAAAGTTAGTCTATGTTCATCCTGGACATCTAAACTATGTCTTTGCCAAATTTGACCACAATCAGTTCATTGGTTTAGTTCATTGGTTAGATAGCAAACATAAAAAGACACTTTCGAGTTACGTATTCGTAAATTAGTATGGATTTACGCATGTATATGAGAATGTGTTGTATCTGTACGTAAGCAAAAACGTTTTTGTGTATGTATGTGAATATACTCACATATAGGCCCCATTTAGATAGTTATATACATCGGCCTAGAGTGTCAACCACTCTTTACCAAAAAGGACCGCATCATTCGGGAATCGTTCTATATAATTCCCGGCCCAAGAATATAAAAGACATTATGAAATTGAATATCTTCAAATCCGCGGTTAAAAACTACCTCCTGCACCAGTGCTTCTACACGGTAAAAGAATTTATTGATTTTAATAAAAGTTAAATCCGTCTTGTACTTTATCACGCCATTGCTGTAGTACTTTTTAAATAACTTATAATAATTTCAAAAACTATTTTCTTGCATGATTCTGTTGTGTCTTATGACTCATATTAATTTAGTTTTATGTGTACTCAACTTTGGCACGGTTGTGTACATTAATTCTGTAGCCCCATCCTGGCCCGGGTTTTTCTCCGTTTTTCCTTCGGGTAGAGGCGGATTTCTTATACAGGTTCTCTAGGCTTTGTCTAGGGGCGTGTTTATTGTAACAATAAATCGTGAATTTAGTGTTTTTTCAACTCTTATGATTTTTAAACACTATACTCAGAATAATCTATAGTTCGATAATAACTTGTACATGTAAATTTACAAACATATTTGCGTTAAATTACAAACATATTGACATTATATATGTATTATAACTCGCAGCTAACTTTTTATCTTATCTAGGAACTTATGCAAAAAAAATTTGAATCCGCCTCTGCCTTAGGGCCCTTGATCGGAATTGATGGGATGGTCCCTTGCTTGCTTCCGGAGAGTAAATTAGTTTATTGTCCTCCACGTGGTCATACGTGCAGTTTGTACTGTTTTTTGACAATAAATTTATTATATCCATAAATGTGATTTCTTTGCCGATGGTACCTTTTGCATAATTTTCTTACCATGTTGTGAGTATGTACTTTATAGATATTTGGGCGTTAGAAGTATTTACCTCTTTGTTATGTTATTATCTATACTTGTATGTACGTTCGTCTTCTGTATCTCCCACCGACCAGTCCTCACTTGCAGAGTAATAAATTATTTTGTGTTGTTATTATTATCATCATCATTATTATTATCAGGGTTGTTCATTTCACTGCTTTCAATGTGTTCTAGCTGGTTGGAAATTCTAATCCCGGGTTGCTAACCGCTCTCTAAAGATGCGCGATCTCTTGTTCGATCATTGCCCATCCTCGGGATGGATTCCAAATGCCTCTTTAAATTAACAGATGGAACCTACAATGACGGGGATAAAATTTATTTTAATCCCCCACATCCTACTAATTTCCATAGCCAAATTTTTGTAATTTAGCAGTTCTTCTCCTTCTTTCTGAGCTAAATTTTTATTTGCCAAGACAGGTAGTGGAGCAAATTTATAATAAGGGTAACTGATTCAACCAAGTTAAAGTTATTGTTATTATTATTATTATTATTATTATTTAGGACATTCGGAGCCATAACGATCAGGAGATCTTCAAAGCCTCGCGTTTGGCCCAACTGCTCTAGCAACCTCAACACACAAAGGTCAGAATTAGAATCTCCATTGCCTCTCTGAGTTCATCGAAACTAGAAGAGTTCCCGAGGCGTCAACATCTGCTTCCGTCGACAATCTTGTCGTCTCGCCAACATACTTAGGAACGCGATCCGCCCGCCGTCACCCGCTGCACGCAACGACCTCTTTCCTTCGTATAGAGAAGCACGAGTGTGTTCAAGCACTTGGCAAACTGTCATTTGGAAGATCAGCCGAACGCTCATGAAGACCGCGAACTCTCGCAACTAAAAGATTCAAGAGTCACGCCGCCTCACTCCACTCATTACACAATTCCAACAATTACATTTAAGTGTTCACTTTCGGTCGGATGAAAATGGCCGCGAGCGGGGAATCGAACCCGGGACTCCTTTGATCGCAGGGGTGTTAACCACTACACCACCCATTCGCCTTCCACAACTGTACACCATTTCCACACAGACCTAATGGTGTATAGACGTATATATACATACAGAGTGTGTAAGGAATGTGTCGAAAAATATACATTGATATATCTTCGGTTCTTTTCGAATTTAATCGGGAGAGTCTATTAACAAATTTTGGCGATGATGTCCGACGTCGTATGTGTGTATGTGAAGAATTTTGTTCCCCCGATAACTGACGAATAAAATTATGTATCGAATCGAAAACTTGAGATTTATCTTTGAAACAATTGGAAATAAAAGTCTTCTATTTCTGGATAGCTCATACAGATCTTGGATGTGCTTTTTTTGCTTCTTTACATCTGCCTATGACGCAAAGAGTTGAATGTGGAAGATAATCTTTTGCAGTCTATACTTGAATGTGTAATTATGATGTTTAGGAGTGTATCATATAATGTGATGATACATTTTTTGAAACCGATTGATCTTTCAAATATGTCACTTTGTTTAATAATTGTAAAATATTATATCATTTTAGAAGTGTTGGTCTTTTTTCTTAAAATTTTAGTGTTATGTAGCGTATTCAGTGCCGTGTGTTTTTGTTATGCATTATAATTGAAAAGTTGAGTCGGGAGCACTCCAGACTTTTTTTATTGTATTAAAAACGCAGCTCAGTGATAGGAAGATAAATGTTATCCCGTGTTCATTCAGTTTTTTTGTCTATTTAATCGTTGAATCCTATATTTTTATGACAGTTTAATTAAAAGTTTTGTATTTGCTGTAGAAAAACTGTATTTTCAAGCGGAGCGAAACGATGTTATATTCATAAAAATTAAGTTAAAACCACAGAAAACTCAAAGATACTGAAGCTACATAAAAATTCGAAAAAGGTATGGAAAGTTTTCCCGTATATCAAATCCTTCGAATCATATGGCACAAAAATGCAGAGTTATAAGAAAACATGATATTTAATGCAGTTACAACAGAAAAGTTTCATTTTCAGAAAGTACATATTTTAGAAATATGCCTCAATGAATTGAAAAAATGCATGAAACGTACTAGGATCTTGCAAAACCACATGGAAGAAATTCTACTACAATTAGCGTCGAATATATAATCTAAAAAAGTCCCGAAGATACCTAAGGGGTTCGCGGAGGGTAGAGCTCCGCAATTACTTGACTTCGGCACTAGGAGGAGGAGATTTGGTCAGTCTCTCGCTCCGACCGGTTTGACCCCAGGATAGACCCCGGTACTCATTTTACAGCAAGCTGAGTAGGTCTGGGAGTCGATCTGGATGTTGAAGAGAGATGAAAAATCTCCCCCCTCACCGGGGATTGAAAACCGGCCGTCGAGCAACAGCCACCCAGCGCTAGGTCTACCAACTGAGCCCCGCTGATGAATAATGACAGACTTACGTCCGTTCATGGACGAATAATACATATATTTTGTGCAGAGCTCCGACTTCGTTTGAAAACACGGAAGAATAATATAACGGCATTTAAATCAAGCTTCTACTGAAAGCGAAAACTACTAGTGTGTTCAAGTGTCAGATCAGAAGTCTCTAAACATTTTCGGCCACCCGCCTCTTTTATTGTGCAAAATATATTCGTGGAGTCAAATAAAAACCCGGAGTGACACTCAGTGACTTCAGAAAGATTTTAATTAAAGGATCAACAGCAATAAGGAATTATATTAAAGACTATCAGGCGAATATGCTCTTCCGAGTCCAAACATCGTCGATATTTAGCTATTGTGACCATATTCCGTGACACCCGTAAGAGTAGGATTAGTTGTAGAGATGAAATAAAGGTGGTGAAAAAATTCCTTCTCTCTCCCTGTCCTTATATATACTTTCTATGCCACCAGGTTTGTCCATCCATTCTTTTTACACGATTTTAATTAACTTCGCTTGTTAGTTAGTATGTTTGGGTCAAAGTTTCCAACTGAACTTTAAACCAGTTTCCCCTGAAAGTTCTTTTGAAAAGCATGGTCGTGAAAGTAGATACCAATTAATTTCATTGGATTCATTTGATTCGTTGCCCACGTTTTGCATTTTCTTTACAGTTCGCGCAACAAACTTTTTGAAGAAAAATAATTCAACAGAAAAAATATTGAATCGTTTTCAGAGATAAAAAAATTGTAAGTGCTTTTATTTTTATTAGGATCTACTCTTGCGAAATATGTATGGAGGAATCAGTATTTGGCATTGCATTACTTTAATGAGACATGCAGAAATCTCATTAATTGCGGTGAACCTCACCGCCAGGTAACAGATTAATTATGTTATGTCGAATGAAAATGGGAGACTGGACCGAGATTCGAACTCGGGGCCAATTAGAATCTCGGTCGCGTCCCACTCATTTAACATAACATAATTAATGTGTTACCTGGCGGTGAGGTTCACCGCAATTTAAGAGATTTCTGTATGTTAGTGAACTCCAGATATGGAAAATATCGGCCCACAATCAAGTACTTCCTAAGGGAGTCACCTCATATGAGGATTCTAATCTCCATGAGTTCACCTCAGAGGTCTGTGGGTCTCGCAAGTTGAATGCCAATGAGAGACTGAGAGCCAAGAGGCGAACAGGTTGGCTCAGTTGGTAAGCGCATCTGTGCGTTAACCTCAAGGTCCCCGTTTCGAATCTCGGTCCTGTCTCCCATTTTCATTCAACATAACCTGACCTGACCTTAATGAAAAGGTAACCTGTTTTATTCCTTTTCTTTCATAGCATTTTCTTTCCATCTTTGAAATTTGTCAGTATACCGATTGGTACATCTCTCACAAGAGGAAACTGATACTTCAGTCAAGAACGACATTCTCGCTACGGTTATGAAACCTAAGGGATGCTAGGTAATAACACAATCAATTAATGTCTTTTATTTGTTTGAATAAAATAATGACTTACTCCTGACAATGAAGTAAGGAAAAGAATTTAACCGCATAGTTCGTAAATGAAACAGACTATCATGTGTGTAGTTAGTGTGTGTTGTAGTTATGAGTTTTGCAATTAAATACAACATCAATTTCAATTTACTTCCTAAAAGCTGTAAAAAGAGAATAGTGATAAATAAATTTAAACAAATTTAGTGTCATTTTCTAACGTACTGACCTTGGTTGGCAGCGAGACGTTTGTATGAAGTAGCCGTGACTGTGAAGAATGTGACTCTTCCAACATTTTGTTAAACGTGTTGCTGCATGTACATAACATTTTCCGAGTGGTAATAACAAAAAACATTCCTATTTCACAATTTGAGTGTTCATTGATTTCTTATTAATTATATCTATCGAAAATTTAATAATAATTATTATTATATTGAACATTAATAATGAACCAAGAACTGAAAAACTTTACAAAGAAATAACGGTAAAAAATTACGAAGTTACTTTGTACAAAAAAATTAAAGATTAGTTCCCATTTTCTTAGATTAAAACCTTGTTTCATCTTATTTTTTCGTAGTGCAAAGAAGCGATTCCCACACACGATTCACTCTTTAAAAATTTTAAACGGTTTTTTTTTAAATTACGAAAAAGTCTTAATTTCCGGTTACAGCAAAATCAAGTATAATATAAAAGATTTCAATGAACATAATGAGAAACAAATATTGTCTAAATAAAACGCTATTATGTTTATAAAGCAGATTAAAAACTTTAAAGATTACATTAGAAAAGTATGGATCGTCTCAGGAGTTGCGAACTAACCAGAAAGAATGCTTGGAGGATTGCGGAAAGTAAAATGAGAAATCGCAGACAATACAAAGTAACAAGACTCACAACTTCCAAGAACCTCCTCGTGGAGGTGTGTTTGCAACGTCAACGAGTAGCTGCTCAGAAGTAGGGAGGGGGGATGTGATCCAGGTTCATCGGATCAGGTCAGGTGGAAGTTGCGTACGGACTTGGGAGTCAAGGCGGGTGGTGCAGTGGATAGCACACCCGCGGCCAGAGTAGAACGACCCGGGTTCGAGTCTCGGTCTGTCGCAATGTTCACCTGAGGGCTGTTGACGTTGCTAATAAAATCTTGCTTTTCATTGGAGAAAATAGTGCTAAATTTTAAATTCAGCCAATCATCACGTTTTTAATAATGTCCGTGCTAGCTTTGTTTATATTATTCCAGTAGGACTTTTCCCTACGTTGCCCGGGATTTGAACAGAAACTTAAAACAATAATTACTGGACATTAAAAATTAAAACAATTCACAAATAAATAAACGAATATACAAAAAATTCCATCAACATTCAAAGAAAAATTGGTACTGAGAATTGATCAAGTTTATCATATGGAGGTTATTGAAGCACCTCTGGAAACACAGGTCTCTGAAATTTTCACCTCATCTTGCCCGGAGTTGCCTTTGCTTCTTCTATAATGTACTAAATGCATTTGTTAGGTTCCATAGTTCCGTAGTTCCGTGTTATTAAATAGAATAGCACGAAAAAATTACTTAAAACTTACACAGAGTATTCAGTATTTCATACTAATGTGTACGCAATTACGTATTTTAAAAGCCAGTCAGAAGGCAAAAATACACTTTACACAGAAAGCGTTTAATGAACAAAGCGAATAGTTAAGACCTCGGAATTCCTTGGTTTTCATTTCACTTTTAGGTTATGTTCTTCAAAGCCTTTCTATAATTTTGCTTCTACGATTCGCTCACGTAGATGATACGTTCTGTGGATTCAATGTCCTTCCGCCTCACATAACCTCACAATTGAACTCTGGCGGATATATTAAGAAGCTTCATCGTCAACAGTCATGCGAGTGAAGATTCACAATCTACTCATTAGCAGTCAATTTTAATACTTTTTCTGCTCTTGTAAGTGATCAATACTATTACATTTTAATTGTAATAATTCTTAAGAAGAGTTCCTTGAAAGTTCAAATAATATGAACGATTACTTTTTCCGATTCGCATACCATAGACATACCATAATTTTATTAGTGTAGACAGTGGCTGATCTAGGGGGAGGGGGTTAAGGCGACTATAGCCCCCCCCCGCCCATTGGACCTGAACTCTAAGCAGATATAATTGGAGTTTTACCAGGTTATTAATAGTTATTAGTTATAATTGTTATTGTTACTAATAAGATAATTGTTAATGATATTAATAATATAGTTGTTATTGTTATTAATATTACCAGATTGTTATTTATTTATTTGATGCATTTTATGTAAAGGTAATATTTTGTACAATTTGTCTTGTAAAACCATAATTTTAAACAAAAATGCTGCCCGGTTGCCCACCCCCTCCCCCACCTCGCCCTTGATTACGGTCTACATCCGCCAGTGAGTGTAGACATGTTGTAATAGAATTAAATGTCCCTGTTTTCTAACTCTTAAACAGATTTTTCACTGATTTGTGTTGTGAAGGACACTTTAAGTCGTCGCAGTCTTTTATCCGATTTTTTCTTAAAGAACCCTCACTTTGAACTGCTGTAGACGCCACAAAAATATCGTAGAAAAAACTAATAAACACCATTAAATTTGTCTTGTTCTTCTGCGCAAGTAGAAAAGTAAAAAAAATGGTTATAAGAATTTGCGCCAAATGAAAACAGTTCTGTTTATCACTTATTTGTGGTTACATAATAAGTATTAAACGTTTCATTTCGTTGACCATGTGATCACGGCATTTTGCTGAATACGAAAGAATAAATTGAATTCCTTAAAAATAGGCCTGGTAGTTTTTAGCAATGTTTTTGTTAATAACTCATTGTATTTTGCAGGTGGAAGCTCGAAATTTTGAAATGTCATGAAGATAATATTTAACATTAGCTTAATATGAATTATTTTTGACACCTTTAGTTTGTTTTATAAAAAAATATTAAAGTCGACGTATCGGGAAAAACGGTAAAAATTTCGCATTTCTTGAAACAGTTCTGTTATTAAAACAGTATTATTCATTCTTATAACCATTTTTTTCTTCTTGAGAATAAACAGAAGAACAGGACAAATTTAATGATGATGATTAGTTTTTCCTACGATATTTTTGTGGCGTCTACAGCAGTTCAAAGTGAGGAGTCTATAAGAAAAAATAATCAGATGATGATAATAATATCGAGGTCGTCGTGCCGTGAACAGGGAAAAACCCTCCAAGTGGACGTCACGGAGCGAGCGACGAGACGACAACCATCGAAATTTACGCTCGGCGTCCCTCGTTTGTTCGTAATGAAAAATCGAGGTTTCGGAAGCGGCGGTAGGTGGCAGCTCAGGCAGAGAAACATTCCAACTGCGATTCCTACAAACGTTAAATTAATTCATGGCGATACTTGACTAAGTTTTAAAACGATTCGGATGGACAAGGCCCGGGTGTTTCTTCGAGTAGGTGCGCACGATCCGTGGGCGGCTCTACCGATAATAGTTTTGTTTTATTAAACCCAAATTTTTACTGCACAAATATCTACAATTCATTTTCGAACAATAAATGGATAACAGTACGTATTTATTAAATAATTCCATATATAAATATTAAATCCGCCACTGCTCTTAGGCCCTTGATCGGAATTGATGTCGGAAGTCCCTTACTTGTTTCTTGCTTGAGAATAACTTAGTTTATTTTCCCCCGCATGGTCATACGGAGTTTTGTACTGCTTTTTTGACAATTGATTTTTTTATGAATTCTCGTGGAACTCTGAATATGATAATAAACTAGTGGACCATAAGTTCATTAAGTATTCAGGGAGTATATAACTCAAAATGTCTTATCCCTCGAAAACAATTAAAACTAATTTTTGTCGCGTCCCGGAATTTTTACTTCTTTATTTTCTAACCCCCCCCCCGCAACATTTATTTCGGAAAGTATCGTTTCTAGCGAAAAGTTGCTTCATTAAGACACCCCTATTCTGAAATTTTAGACGCCACGGAAAACATTTTTTGCGTATAAATATAACAGAAATGGCAGAAAATGGAGATTTGAAAAAAACTGCATCCACATTAATTGTAATTCAGAACCAGAAAGGAAAAACATAAGTTATACTGATGTCGTTAAAATACACGATCAGCCTCAACAGAGGTTAATACACAACAAACGTCTTCAAGGCGTGACGAAGACGCGACGCAAGAGACAGCCACCAGAATAACTAATTGACAAGACGAAAGCCACTCTGTTCGACCGACACAGAAACGCAGACAAGAGGTGCCATCCACAAAGATAACTCACACAAAACTATAAGTTCATCGACTGACAAATAGATACACGTTATTTAGGAATCATAATACAAGAAGAACAAATATAGAAATAAATATTTTTAAAAATTAATAAGATTCTCCACTGAAATATGAACGATAAGCAAATTGGCTACGATTTTACAGTAGATTCTTTCCTCGCGAACTTTACGTAAATTCTGTTGTTACCTTTCGATGTAAGATGAAGGTCAATCGCCCTTCATCCTCTGTTTCTTCCTCTCCTCCTCCTCCTACCAGCCACCAGCCACCCCAAGTATAAAGGGAGACGGCGACGGAGTCATCTGCTCGTTCACTCAAGGTTATTCGCACGAAACTGCATTTTGCCATCCCCAATTGAATGAATAGTCACCTGAGTCTGTAGTTTACACGACTGTCTCTCAATGCACTTTAGTAACGGTTCATTTTACTACGAAACTTTGCATCCGGATTCTAAATTGTTCTCATTCCGAATTACATTGCACCCACGTAGTCAAGATCAAAATCACAAATACTTTCCGTTCTGATGATTCCGTATTATTTCGCACGTAACTTGTCGCCGCCTTCTAATTCTATTCGAATGATCAAATAATTCAAGATTCACTNTTGTCGCCGCCTTCTGATTCTACTCGAATGATCAAATAATTCAAGATTCACTCCGTTGATGTAATATGGCGTAACATGTTTTGGATAACGTTCCTCAACCGAATTCAGTTCCTGATTCCAGCACAACGGTATTATTTCACTGCAATATTTAGCGAACTACTTCCCGTAGGTTAATGATAAGAATTCACGCGATATTACTGCAATGATCTTTCTTTTTTTTGGTCTATAAACACGTACAGAATAATAGTAACTCGTTTCACAGAAAATTCACCTCGTGTCACAATTCCGTTGTTCTTCTTCTTATCACGGCCGCTTCCTTCCCTCAACTGTTCCTCCCTCGCTCAGTACTTTTCGAGCTTCGATGACGTCACACGACCAATCACCTTTTGCATCCTCTTCGTCACCGATGACCGCTCTCTCGTGTTCGAATAAACCCCCCCGCTGCCCTTCCCCCTCTCCTTCACCCCCTCTCCTTCTGACCGCGTCGTCATAGTATCAACAACCCTTCGAATTCTCACGTAAGAAAGAATCGCCGCGCGCTCTTCAAAACAACCTGCAACTCCTTATTGCTGCTGCTGCTGTTATTTAAAACTATTCGATCGATCCTTAATACGCCAAAAACACACAACTATTATCAGATGGGATAATGGTTTCCAGGCGGCTTCAAATCATGAAGTAAAGATTGAATTAATGAAGAATAAAATATTTTGTAATATTAAGTGTATCAAGTAGATCATCCATGAAGTAGGTACACATCTGATTAATTGTACATCAAATTATATTTTGAAACCACATGTATTAGTTAATATAAATGGTTCTTCACAATCCTACCCTATTTGATATTATTAAATATTTAGTTTCGAAGAAATATGGAAAAAGGGTTGAATCTTTTGTAGTCTTTTGTAGTCTGTAGTCGTATTTTCTTTATATCTCTATATCAATATAATATTTTCTGTCTGATTACTCTTTCTATAAAAATAATCTATCACCTTCACTTGAAGCATTTTTACGGTAGACGGACCTTTCCGGAGAAATATAACTTCGAATACGAAATTAATTTTCGGGGAACGAACGAAATAAATTGAAGAATCACATAATTGGTTTTAATTCTGTAAATGTGGTATCATTTTATTCGTAATAATTCGCTGAATTTGAAAATGTATTGAAATTCATAAAGTTGTATAGAAAATAATTTTAATATTTTAGAAGCCACATTGTATTGCTAAGTATTGCATGAATTACATAGAGAAGGTGATAGAATATACACAAAAATACTGTTGACAAGTACATGTAGTTTAGTTTTATTTCTTGTACGACAATAATATATGTTAAGTTTGATCCGTTATTTCACGAAACGCTAATTGAATATTCAGAAATTGTTTTTCAATCTGTGTGTAGCTCAACACAAATGACGCAACCGAATCTTCTTGTTTTAAATTAATTTCTTGCTTACTTACGAGCAACGGACGCAGTGTGACAACGGTAAAAGTGCAAATAATGCAGCATTTCAATTCTATCCAAACAATTACTGCCCGAACAGTAAAATGAGACTTAAAACGTATTCAAGAAAAATCCAACATAATCCACAAATTATCTCACGGAAGATATATGAAAAAAACAACTGAATATTATATAATAATATTTAATACATAAAACATTGAAAACTAGGCTTAAGAGTGGGAATAAAAATTTTACCAGGCTGTTTCTAATGTGTCTCGGATGCATGGCAAAAAATTAAAAATAATTAATTAATTAAGAATGGAGTACCGAGCTTATTAGGATTAAATTTTAATGGGGTTTAAAGTTTCTTACGCTGAAAATGTACAAATCATGTCACATAGTGCCGTACAAAATCAGTTGTTAAATCAGAAGGTTGTCATACAGGTTCTAGTCGGTGAAGTAAAATCTCCATGGATCTTTGCTAAGATGTTGCTTGATTTATGGAAGATTTCAAAAAAAGAAAAAAAATTTAAGGAAGTATGTAATGTGCATAAAAGTAAAACAATTGAAAATAGATTTTAATACGAACTCCAACTAAGACAGTAACAATAGAGAATTCGTTTACAAATGTCATTCATTTTCATCCCTTAACTTCAAGAGGAGATATCACAATTAATGCACGAAATAGTATAATTATCAAACTCATAAATAATATTCATAATTAGTTCACAATCTGTGTCATTCTTTTAAGTGAAATTTTGAAAGTTTTTATTTAAGTTTTAGAACTTCAAAATACATATTGGTAATCAAGTTCGTACATTTTATCGATAAATAATCTTTTTATAAAAAAACTAACATCTATTTCATGTCTTATCCAATTCTTAAGTAACTTTGTTATATTTACATTTATATCTTTTTCTAAAGATCAAGCTCAGAAACAGAAAGTATTTAAAAATAAAAATGAAAAGAAATTGAATGTTGCTAATTATAATACAAATTCTTCCAAGATACTTTGGCGCCGTGAAATCTATATAAATAATAATTAATTGCTGTTCGTTGGTAAGTGCATCACTTGAGAACGGCTGAAGGCTGCGCCCATTTGGCTTTCTTTTTTGTTCGGAATAGTCAGAATGAGGTATTTAGGGAAAGAAAAATTTGGAATAGTTGCCCGGAAAATTCGGGAAAACCTCAAAGTGTTTTTTTCTGTGCCACTTTTGTATTTTTGTAAGACCCATAACTCACGATTCCAACGATGGATATGCGTAACTCTTTTTTCGTTTTGTTTGTTATCGTCCTAGAAATGATTTCAGGAAATTGAATATTCATGGCCACAATCGATAATAGATACAATGATCACTCAGAAATACGTTGGTATTTTTATTTTTACTTTGTTTCCACGTTTAAAACAGTTTTTCACGAATTCAGAAAACGATCACAAACCAATTTATTGAAATTTGGACAGAACAACATCTGTCGGGTTAGCTAGTACTAAATATTATTGAGAAGAAAAAAATCTCCTTAAATATATTTCACTCATGTGTAGTTACTAACTTTTTTAAAATTCAAATATTACAGTTTTTGAGCAAGGCTATTCAAAGACAATAATGTTCCCGCGCACTCTTCAGATCCTTCTACTGGGATATCATTTTCTGGAGTATCTCTTAACCCCCCCGAGTCAAACACATAGGCAACGCCGCACTTAACCCCCCAGAGTCATTGGCAACGCCGCACTGCCGCTGCGTTATTAACCCAACAGAGCGCTCTCACAAACCCTAGTGAATCTTTTGTTGAATATTTCAATGGTTACTCAGCCAACAATACTCATTCTCAGTCTAGAATATGAGTTGTGATATTTATGTTTATAGACAAAAAATACTGCGCAATTATTGTACAAATAAGTAAAAAACAATTGCTAATCACAATGGAGGTTTCTGATAGAGATATTTTTGTTCTAGGCATTTTCAATCAAATAAATTCTATTTACTAAAAATATGTCATTGTTTCTGACCTTTTAAGTTATGTTCATTTCCAAATAAATAAATAAATTTATCGTGAAAAAAGCACTTACAAACTGCGTATGACCACGTGGAGGACAATAAACTAATTTTACTCTCCGGAAGCAAGCAAGGGACCATCTCATCAATTCCGATCAAGGGCCCTAAGGCAGAGGCGGATTTAACATTTCAACAAATTCCTAACATAACATTAAAAATAGTTCGCTACGTGTTATAATATCAATAGAATAGCAACAAATTTGTATTTAACAAAACATAAAAAAGATAGTTCAGAAGAACGTGTTAGTATCGAACTATAGATTCAGAAAATATTTTTAATAAATTGTAACTATTACAACAATTCTCAATTCGAGATTATTTATTTCAATAAACTGCCGTCCCTTGTAAATATTTCAAATAATACTTCAAAAAATATTATAAACTTGTGACAAATTTTGAATGGCTACGGTGTCAGTGTGCTCGCTGATCATCAAGTGATCCCGGGTTCAATTTCCGGTGGGACAAGAAAAATTTGTAGCTTTTCATTTCTATGTCTCAGTTGATATAGCTGTGCTGTTTGAAAAGTTCACCCTCTGCGGCTAACCGCAGTTGTAATACTCGGATACAGCTGTCTAGATTCTATTCCTCCGAAAAATTCACGATGTGTCTCGTAAATAAACTCACACAGAACTGATCCTTTTACTGACACTCGCCATTCGTGGTACTTAGATGACCGAAACTAAAATACGCACAAAATTTCAATGCCACCTCAGATACCGCGCGTGTTCTTTCGTAGGTTCTTTCTACTCTAGGACGAAAATATTAGAGGAATTTCTATGAACCCATGTCAGTTGAATTGCTGCGTGCGCGTCGAGTCTCTCTCTCTCCTTTCCTAAGCTTCGATCGGGGGAGTATTGCGTGTTGCGTGTAGCTCGACGAGGGAAGGGAAATAGAAGGGAAATAGCAGCAACGGGGAATATATGAGGTTTTCGAGGAGAAAGAACTGATGGATGCATATCTGGTTTCCTTCGCATTCCTTTCATCCGTTCATTCCAGGGCTGACCTCATGTGTGTTAAAAGTCACGTGGTCAAAGACATTAAACGGCGGAATTATCGACGTATTGGTTTATTATTACGAATCGGCAAAACCACTTATTGATATTGGTGTTAAATATTTGTTAGCCAACAGCTGCGCGTATTCGTATAAAGAGGAATGACAAGTTTTCCTACTTATGTTATATGCTATTATATGTGTGTGAACAACTGTATACTTTAAGTCTACCGTTATAAAGGATCGTTCATACATTAGGTCACGTGATGAGAGGGGACCAGGGGTGACATTACGTTTGCTACATCATAAATTTAAAAAAATTGTCTCAATTGAGGCAAAAATCTTATAATCCGTTACGCAGAATTGTCTCCGTGGGAAAACTTGGACCTTCATAACCATCTTAAATATACAAAAGGAAGTGATTATATTGTCTCCATGAATGACTGATTTGCATTCTTTGTGTTGGGAGAAGGCGTGACGTATTTTGTGACGTCACCTTCGGGAGGGGGTTTGGTATTACGCGGCAAAGTGTAACACAAAGGGCGGGGGTGATAAAAACGCTTCAAGATTAATTAATATAACATAATTTAGTCCCTCGCGTATTTATTATTGTCGACCTTTTTAGACAATTAATCAATATTGTTTTTACTACACAACGTCGTCGACAGAATTTTGTCCTTTGTGTGATTACATACTTATGGCAGATCGTTATTCCCAATAACACAACATGAAGAAGGTCCAACTTCTAACTGAAATAATCGAAAATATTAAAGACATAATTTGTTCCCAATGCGGATGAATCTACAGCGCAACCTGTCTATGATTCCAGTCAAGCATCCACCATCTCTCCGTTTCCACAACACCCAACAAGAAGATAACAGAATTATTTTAATAAAAATTTACATTATGTGGATGCACTTAACATTTCTTCCTAAACCGCGTATTTTGTTTCAACAAACCTTGGAATATATTATTTAATAAAAGAAGAAAAATGTTTTAGATGGAGATATCTGGAACAATTTCATTAGTACTACACTTCGCAGTCGAAATATCTGGCGTAAAGTATTTGGGTTGGCACCCGGTTCTATTCTTAACGACAGCTAAAGCTAAAACCATTCTGTTGAGAAAAGCGATGTCCACAATCAATTCTTTACTTGAATAAATTCAAAATTACGGTACAGTTTGTAAATTATTTTATTCTTGAACGTTTGTGGTTATATTTTTAAAAAGAACATTTTGTAGTTATGCCATTTTGTTTTTGAAAATTATTGCAATAAAGTAATTTAAAAGTGCATTTTTTTAATGTTTTATGAAATATTCATATTTCTCTGCTTCATGAAATATTGTGTTCTCATTTTGTGCCGTCATGTTGCCTACTCCTCAAATAAGAATAATCATCAGACTTCCGTCTGGTGTTTTCAGTATCTGAGAATCCTTTCACCCAAACCCATCTCGACAAGGTTCACTCCGTAAACCTCTTAAGCGGCCGGATCAACCGGTCCTCGGATTAAACGGACGATCCCCGACAGTTTCTCTCTCTCTCTTACAGCGTTTGTTCAGAGTTAGAGACTCAAATTGATTATTTGACATTGGGCCTTTGCTGGAAAAATCCTGTACAGTGAAACGGGGTGACGTTGCGACATAAGCATCTCGAGGGTGCGGCATCGTTGTTCGGCGCCTGCACCAGACGGCGCTCATCGTGGAGGGGCTGCAACGACTTAAATTGTAACAAGTCCCACTGGAACATAGAATGCGAGTGCCATGTCCGCCGGAAACCGGCCACTTATTGACAGAAAGATGATATTGAGGTGAAGGGATGAAATGGAAGAAGAGATAGTTAGGGGTAGAATGAGGGGATGGGGAGTTGAAGTATGTCGGAAGGATACCGACGGTGAGCGCGGGGGTTGACTCTACGAAAGAGATGCCGAGAGTACTTACGGAAGATGTTGTTGGGGGTGGGGTCGTGGAATGCCTTCCGGATATGTTTCCGGACACGAAGGAAGATGAATTTAGTTATGGGTTCTAAATTGGAAATTCGACGAAGATAAGAATTGGGGGTGCCCATGGGCGGTTTAACAGCCATCCGCAGGAACCGGTTTTCGAGAATGTGAAAACGACGATGAATGTTATTTGGAAGGGTAGCCCAAATACGCTATCCACATGAAAGTTACTTCTGCGCATGCTCACATGTTAGAGGTCCGCTAGTGAGCGAGGTCATGGATTTGAGGTTATGTTGATACGCGAGAGATTTGTAGGTTGAGTGTGCCGTTGGAGCACGTGCTGATGTACTTTAATTGCAAAATGCATCGATTGCTCCCTGTACGTTACGCGGTTATAACGTATACGTTGGGAAGCGTGTATTACGTTACGCGCAAACTCTCTATTACGACGAAATTAACGTAATTAGTTTCATTGATATTTCTCTCTCGTGCGCACTACACGTATCGATTCCGAACCTCTAATCCGGTGTCATCAAGCGCGTAAATACCTCCTCCACGCTCCATTACGGAGGCAGCGGCAGCACTAGACCTCGTCCCCTAAGGGATGGAAGGGGGTGGGGGAGGGGGGAAGGGAGGGGGAATCGACGCCACGACGAGCGTCAAGGGCTAATGGTTGCCTATTGACGCACAGTAATCGGCGAGATCTGCCCGCCGCCATATCGATCCGGCGACAAACCCCTACTGCCACTCTTCGCCACACGCTTCCCACCATTGCTTCACAATCATACTTTCTCTATTGCAACACAAGGACGAGAACATCCATGAAGGAAGCTTTCTTTTTAAATATATTGTTGTATTTACAGTAAATGGGAAATGTAGCTTAGTGCCATTGAAGCTTATCTACATGGAGCGATAGGAGGTAGGAGGGTAGAATGGTAGAAGTATAGGTGGGCAAGTTAGATGGGTTTTATCTTCAACTTGACCCACGTGGAAGGGGTTAGTAGAAATAGTGAGTAATTGTTAGAGTTATTGATACTAGGAGCAGGTGGATAGAGGAAGGAAGGTTTTGCTTTTCAATAGTCACAGGTATAAGAACTGGGACATTCATGTGAAAAGGTACAAGTTTTCTGACCCCGTCGGGAATCGAACCCGGGATGACTTGGCGAAGAGCAAGAACGCTAAAACGAGAGCCACGGGTGGGGCAACTAAAGTGCTTTTGTTATGGCCTCCAAAGACAAACGGTACAAAAATCTCTAGCTTCTAGCCAAGGGACAACGATCTATTGTAATAATCATGAATTTAGAGTCATTTTAATATTTCCGATTTTTAAACAATATTTTCCGAATAATCTATCGTAAGGTGATAATACGTGCTTGTGAACTATCCCTTTTTTTTTTTTGTCTTTCATTAAATACAAATTTGATGGGATTCTGTTGATATACCACAAAGCTAATTTTTGTTCTTATCTGACGATTGTGCTTTATATCCGCTCTCCGTCTTAGGACTCATGAGGCGATCCTTCACTTCCCTCCGGAGAGATTAGTTCATTGTCCTCCACCTGGACATACGCAGTTTGTAACTGTTTTTGTTTTGCCAAATAAATTTATTATTTATTTAGTATACTAATTTTAGTTCTCGTCTCAAAACTCGGATTCAAATGTAAACATATTTTAATTAATTTGTCTGTTTAAAATGATAATTTCTTGGTATTGGAATTAAGTTCGTGACAAAATACGCACATAAAAAAGAATATATATAAAATTTCACAAGTATTTTATAAATTATGCAGAGAACAGATGTTTGAATTGGCCATATTCTGAATCACTAAGGGCTAGTGCAGCTAATAATAGAGGTCTCACTGAAAGGTTCTTATAACACAGAGAAAAATAGATAAGACTACATAAACCAAACAATGATGTAAGCTTTACGTCGTCCTTTGAAGATACTTTTGCAGATGATAGAAAACCATGAGAGGAAATATATAATGGAAACATTTTAACATAATTCTTGGATAGGTAGACTTTAAAAATTGAGAACTAGAAAACAAAAAAACAGACGTTTTCACTTCTCTATAGAAAGATGAGAGACTGGAATGTAGTGCCTGAATAGGTTGTGGGAAAGATTTCGAGCTCTGCACCTATTCGCAAGGTTAGGCAAGTTCTGCAAGAAGGGGTGTGATGTGATGTTAGTAGTAGTGAAGTGAGTTAAAGAAGGGAGGGAAGGGAAATATGAAGTGAAGTGAAGTCCACTAAAGGGGTACAAGTCAAATGCTCGGGTCATGAGCCGTAAAATGTGCAATGAATAATTATTAAAACCAGTTTAATTTAATAAAAAGTCGTTTCATGATTTAATGTTTTAATATTTAATATTTTTATATTAGTTTAATTATTTATCTACGAACTTTTAATTTCTGTTCTGTGTAATATGTTTTTCCTTATATTTTCCTGAGCAAGATCTGCACATTTTCATTATTATGTGTATTATTATTATTAATATTATTATTATTATTGTTGTTGTTGTGAAAGTAACTGTCATAGTTAAAAGCGGTATTCCTGAAACCGTACAATCATGGATATCATTCAGATTGGATTCCATTCTAGAGCTCCCTCCCACGATGTAGACAAATGTGCAATGTGGTGCCTAATATGGCTATTCATAGCTGCAGATGAACGCCGAACATGGCTCATCGGGGGCAAATTGACTGCCTAGAGTTAACAGCGATGCGCCATGGTCATGAACGCATGAACAGATATTGGCCATGATGAAACGTTTTTGAGGCGAATATGCGTCACGTCGAGCCTCGAATGACAGATAATCACCCAACTACTCAGATCCTAAACGTACTTATTACTCAGGCTTCACTCCTGCATGCTATTCATAAAAGTAGGGTTTTATCTGTAATCAACGTTGGTAAGGCTATGTCCCTTAATTCTCTAGCCCAATCCTCACCCGGGTTTTTCTCCAGTTTTCCTTTAGGTAAAGGCGCATTCTCTCTCATATTGTAATAATTGATCTCGTATTAGGGGTATTTTAATAGTTAGAATTAAAAGAAATAAATTACGAATAACTATTTTTGTGTTTTATTAAGTAGAAATATTTGTTATCCATTACATAGCGAACTATTTTTACTTCTATCTAAGGAGTGTGCTGAAATTTCAAATCTGTCTCTGCCTTAGGGCCCTTGATCGGAATTGATGGGATGGTCCCTCGCTTGCTTCCGGAGAGTAAATTAGTTTATTGTCGTCCACATGGTCATAAGCAATTTGTAGCTGCTTTTTTGACAATAAATATATTTATTCATTTACACTCAATTCTACCACATCAACATTACAACAAACGATTCCTCTCAAGAAATTAACATGTGCTTCTACACTTGCAAATTTACTAATCAAGTAAAACGAACTGAGTATTTATCAGACAGATTAATTTTGAAAGAAATTAATGAAATAAAAAGCACATGTCACTATTTTTTAACAAGAAATGTTGGATCCTTCTCATATAAAAGAGAACTTGGTTTCGTCACTTGAGGTTGATCGCTAGTGAGTGACTGTTTTTAAATTTTGTAGTTGGAGACGTTGCAAAAATCTGTTACAAGAACACACAGATTAGTTTTAAATGTACCAGTACATAGAAAAATTCAAAATACAACAATTAACAAGTAACACATTAGGGACAAAACGTCGTGTCCTTTTGTTTGTGTAAAATCCAAATTGTTTTTACGAAATTACGACATGTCAATTTTATACAATGAATTTCAATCAAAATTAAACAGTCTGCTAAAACGACTTCTTTCTATCTTCAAAAAAGCAGACGTAGTGCATCATCAACTGTAAATTTTCCGTTGTAACAAAAATATAAAAAACGAAAGATGATTATGCCAATGCAATTAACGTGAAAAAGAAAACAAAAAAAGAGATTATATTCGAATGATTTTGTGATCAGTAAAAATATGTAACAATAAAAATTCATGAAATGTGCAATGAACATTCCAATGGAACGAATACATTTTCAATAAAACGTTTTATGAATTCACTCTCCGCAATTTTCACAGAAAATGCGGCGTCGCGAATATCAATTTCAAACGGACCAAAACCTCAAAAATGAACAGGATATTGAAAAGATAATTACACTTTTAATTATACTACTGAAACCAAACCAAATTTCGAAATAAATACCTTGTTAAAATGTAAAAAGGCGGAATACAATGGAAGATGTTCATTTGAATAGAAATTTAAATTTTTGTTGGAAAACAAAAAAGTACTTAGCGGATTCACTTGTCTCCTGATTTCTCTAAACGCGTCAATCAACAATACGCGAATTTAAAGAACTAAAGATATATTCATAGTCGAAATAGTTGGACTTTAATAAATAAATAAACTTCATTGTCAAAAAAGCAAAAGTTACAAACCGCGTATGACCACGTGGAGGACGATTTACACTCCGGAAGCAAGCAAGGGACCATCCCATCAATTCCGATCAAGGGCCCTAAAGCACACTGGATACAAATGCTTCGTATTGAAATTGTATCATGTATCGCCAAGTGCTGATGCATATTCTCTGCCAAATGTGGAGGAAATGAGGCTAGGTGATTTTATATTAAGTGAAATTATACATGTATCCAATAAAATGCTTATTGCTCTCATTGCTATTATCAACAAACCAAATACGGAATGATCTCAAATTCGTGTTACAAATTTAATGTTTTGGCAACACGACACGATAACATTTCAACGAGTTTAAACAGACAGTCGTCATGGTGATACTAAAAAATGTCAAATGTATACATTAATCTATGAAACACGAAGAAATTAAAAAAAAAAAACAATAAAACATTATCACAACGTTTTGGTACTAACTTGTAACTCAGGTGAAATTCATTACACCATTACGATAATGATATAATTGTAAGATGAGTTTCCCCTGACATATAAATAATTCCAAAACGTTGTGATAATCTTTTAGTGCTCTCCTATTTCTTCGTGAGTTTTATGGATTGTTGTCTACGTTTGACATGTTTTAATATAACCATGACTGTCAGTTTCAATTTCGTTCGCTAAAATTGTTCACCTCAATGATTTTTTTTGGGCTGTCCTATCTCCAGTTATATGTTCTCAAATTTTCTAAGAAAAATTAATTTTTTTCTAATTTTTCCCCAGTTCAGAAAAATCAAAAATTTACTAAAGCAAACACGAGGGTACTCAGCTAGTACACAGAACAGCAGCACAAAAGACAAGGAATAAAGGAAAGGCTAAATACCACGTGAAAGTTGATGAGCCAATGTCAGCATTGGGAGACACGTGCCGACTTTAGACACGTGGGTGTTTTACTCGTGTCATCGTGTCAGCAGAATATTAGTGACTTTACATCTGGATTCTAATATCAACTACGAATCGGCTGATGTAGATATGTCAATTGTGACGGACAGAGAGCTTGATCTCTAACCTTTGGCAGAAAGAACAGTGCATGAAGTTAACTTTTCAACTATTTAGAAGAGTCTTAGTGAGGGTGCCATGGCATGCCGCCTTCAGTGAGTGGACCTAACCTGGACTGCCCCGCACAGCAGACATATGACAACATCGCGCTTTCGCTCCATTGGTTACTTTTCTTTCGCTGTGAGGACGACCTTATAAACGACCAATGGAAGTTGTCCATGGAGCGAAACAAGAGAGAGGTGATGAGGCGCAAATTCAATATTTCGAGTGCAACAAACAATGCACACCATCTGTCGCTCCATGTTTTCAAATTCTCGTAAAATGCTCATCAAGAGTGGTGTCTTTATTCATAACCCACTATTCCAATACAGAACAGAGATGAAACTGAATGTTGCAGTACAACTCTGTGGGGAATCGCAATTAGGAGTTTCGCACAACACAAGGTCGATAAATTTCCCAAGTGGTTCCTATCATTCATAATGCGTTGAGAGCTTTATCCGCAATGGTCCATGCGATTCGCTCCTATTAATATCACGAGTGCGATTTAGAACAGAAAGTCGATATCGAAAACGCAATTGCCTCACATCCACTTAAACATCGCGGTTCCCGTTATAAATTATTGCCAAATACTCTCTCAAGGACAGATAACACGTTTTTATTTCCAATACACACCTTTTTACTAAAATATTGAGTAATAAATGTATTGTCAAAAAACCAGTACAAACTGCGTACGACCAGGTGGAGGGCAATAAACTAATTTACTCTCCGGAAGCAAGCAAAGGGACCATCCCATCAAATCCGATCGAGGGCCCTAAGGCAGAGGCGGATTCAATTTTTTTTTTGCATAAGTTCCTAGATAAGATAAAAAGTTAGCTGCGAGTTATAATACTAATAGAATTTCAATATGTTTGTAATTATACGCAAAAAATTACATGTACAAGTTGTCTAGGGGCGCGTTTATTGAAACAAGAAATCGTGAATTTAGTGTTATTTCAATTATTATGATTTATAAACACTATTCTCAGAATAATCTATAGTTCATTAATAATTCGTATACGTGAAATAAATTTTTTGTGCGTTAAATTACAAACATGTTGACATTCTATTAGTAACATAACTCGTAGCTAACTTTTTATCTTATCAAGGAATTTTTGCTGAAATTTTTGAATCCACCTCTGCCTTAGGGCCCTTGATCGGAATTGATGGGATGGTCCCTTGCTTGCTTCCGGAGAGTAAATTAGTTTATTGTCCTCCACGTGGACATACGCAGTTTGTACCTGTCTCTTATACACATCCATTTTAATATTTCCGATTTTTAAACAATATTTTCCGAATAATCTATCGTAAGGTGATAATACGTGCTTGTGAACTATCCCTTTTTTTTTTTT